>VWZZ01006919.1:105139-141174 GCA_013399095.1 Psophia crepitans
GTACAGCGGCACCGGCCCCCGGGCAGACCCCGCACCCCTCTGGCACCAGCCGCGGTAGCTCCTTGTAAGTGTCCTTTCCCAGGCGCCTGTGCGCCTCACGGTGCGGCCGCTGTGGCAGCCTGCCGCCCTGTCACACGCCCAGCCCCCGCCACTGGCCCTGCACTTCTTCCCTTCCTCAGCGTCTGGAGGAGCGGCGAAGCCGCGCTAGGGGTGGCCCTGGGCGGCAGAAGGCACGCTGCCGGTGCCAGAGAAGGCACCGACACTGCTGGGGGCGCAGGGAAGGGAAAGAAAAGGCGGAATAAATGTGTATGATTTCCGTTTATCTGCGTAGCGCAGCTTGGAAGGCGCGTGTCAGGCTGCCCGCATCGGCAGCGCGCAGTGTGGGACGCACGGTGCCTGCTCCGGTGCAGCGCAAAGCGATGGCAGGATGGCGCTGTGCGCGGCCTAAGGAGCCGACGCTGGCTGTGTCCAAGCCAAGCTGGTGCAACTGCCAAGAAGACAGAACACGGAGTGGTACCGCTCCTGTCTGCAGGCTGCTCGCTGGGTCTCACTGCACAGATAAGCTGCTATAGCTTGTGCTGGCTTGTGTGGAATCTGCTCCTGAGACAGCACTATTTTTAGTGAGTAACCTTGTCCCACAGACCAAGAGTTGCCAGATTTGAAAGAAGTGTGCCTGTTGTTTGTGACCGTTGCCTCCGTGTGCCTGGAGATCCAGGAACTTGATGTGTCCCCATGCATCTTGCTAGTACGCATTCACAGTGTCAGTATGAAAAGAATCGTGCTTTACGCTTGGCATAGAACATTTTCATAATCTTCGACAAACCCCACTTAGTTAAATCTCAAAATATCCTTCGTTTAATTTATCAGAGTTCCTAATGGCAAACTGAGGCATAAACCACTGATAGTTTAATCCACGTGCTCACGACTGACGTGACAGAGTGCAGAGTCCTGGAGAAACGGGCTGCCGCCTCCCTCGGCTGCCGTTTGAGAGAGCCAAGCAGCCGGGTACATGAGACGCCAAAGTCTGCCTTCATTTTTTGGTGTTGCGGTCGTGATGGCCTTCAGTGGTTTGGGTACGGGTGACAGCGGTCCTCAGCCAGGTGCTGTGCAAAATGCTCTCTGGGAAGTGACTGAGATGAGCTGGCAGTGTACCCAACCAGTGTAACAGCTTAATTGCAGTAAATCCAGATGCAAAACAAAGTCCTGCTGTTACAGGAAACAGTTACATGTGTCACTATCAAAGACCAGTGGCCAAAGTCACCTCTAATGTTGGCGGCGTAACAGCGTAATGCAACATCTAACGCGGGCCATAAAGTTGTCTAAATGCTGACTTGAGGGAATAAGTCATTCCACATGTAACGTTATCTGTATAGCAAAAACCTGAAGGAACTTCAAGGGACGCTGACAATTTCACAGTCAAAAGCTGTGTAGTTTCATCTGTTTCTATTGCAGGTAGCAACTGAGATTACTCATATCTAAAATTTATGTAATGAATCTCCGTTTACGTACTGTGGGCCCTTCCCTTGACAGTGCTTTGTGCCAGCCGCGCTTGTGCTGTGGTGTCTGGTCAGTCACTTTCTCTTTTGTTCACATTATTTTATATTGCAGCATGCAAGAGAGGGCTGTTTAAACCCAGTGCACAATGCAAAACTGCAGGTGCATCCAGGACAGATTTTCAGTATGAATCTGCATTTAACTTACTTTTTTAACTGACTGAGTTGCAGGTTTTAGATCCATTTAAGCCTTGAAAATTTCTGAAGTTTACATCCTGAGATGATGATATCATAGATATTCCCAAATACACTGGTGACATTAAAAATGGGCTCAAAGCATAGAGTAATTCAGTGTCAGTATAGTGGCTAATGTAATTAATGATGAGATAAACAATTGGGTAAGTCAGTAGGCCAGATTTCCAGTGAGGAGATAATTCAGCGTGAGTCTGATCCTTGTGTTAATGAAAAGCAATCAAAACGGAGCAGCCTGTGGCAGTGTCCCATACCAGCATTTCAAGGAAGTGTTCAGAAACTTCCCAGCACAGAGGATTCCATCTGGCTGGCTCGGGTTTTTTCCTCCCAGTATTTCTAAATTTCTGTGCTGACCACTGGCAGTAGCACTTCCCTTCCGCGGCAGAGGTGACCCTGCCGGTTGGCACGTGAGGCACATGTCAGTGGTGTTTCATGGACATGCCAACTGGAGAAAGAGAGTGGATCAAAACTGCAAATCTGCGTGATCCTATGCCATGCAGGGATATAGAAACGGAATGTGTCCAACCAAAGATTATCACTCCCCACATTCCTGGGGGCTACTGAGCCATGGGTCAATCTTAGCCTCTTAAATTCTTCTCTGGCAGTGGACTTAATTTTAATTTTTAAACATGTTAAGTAAATTTTCCTATCTTTTAAGAGTCAGTTATTGGCTCGTTTGTTTCAATGTGCTGATTATAAAAGGACAGGCCTGGAAGTAGCTTAGAGCCTTCCACTCTGACTGTAAGTGATGGATATGAGCCCTTCCACATTCGGGCTAGTTGCCCATGAACGTTCCCAGCAATTGGTTGGGCCTGTAGCTTCCATCCTGAAGTCCCTGGACTTTGAACGCTGATCGCAAGCCTTTGAGCCCGATGGTTTGGCCGTTTTTCCCCCAGCTGTACAGTCGACCCATCTGGTCCGTATCTCACCAGCGTGGCTAACGCACAGTCCGCCCTCGGACAGTCGGTGCTGGCTGCTCCCAGTCACCTCGCATCCGGTGCCTGAGCAGGGTCTCCCGGAGGCTCCGCTCCACAGCCTTCCCAGCGGCCGGGGTGTCTGTAGTTCTCTAGAGGTGCCGGTTAACGGTGCCCGCTACCAGCGAGCAGGATGTCTGCAGAAACAGGGACTCGGGTTTAGGGTGAGACTTTGAAGTGGTATGCCAAAATGACCTTGGCTTTAGTTCAGTTTCTTTGCAAAGCAGGCAAAACTGCTTTGACATTCTCAAAATTCTAACGTACCAAGTATTTCGGGGTACGTACTCAAGTGATAACTAGCACCTGCCCCAGAAATTAAATCCATTTCACAGAGATCAGTGAATTTTCCCAACACTTTGATGACACAGCTATTTGATTCTCCTTTTACAGCTGGCCTTCCCGGTGATACCATTGCTCGATGCTGGAATGGAAAACAAATCCCAGCTCCCAACACACTGAGCTGGGCCTCGGAGCCCGTTTTTCTTGATAGTTTCCTTGATCGCCACAGTGTACCTCAGTAACAGAAAACTCATACCTTGGGCCTCAGCGGGGATGTGCAGATCCAGACTGCATAGCTCCTGATGCCAACCTCAAAATTTTCTTTCAGGATATTCCTAAAGTAAATGTTTACACCTTGCACAGCCACGCTTCAGAGCGAGCCAGGCTTCTTCAGGGTAGCTTTACCACATGGGGTGGCACGCACAGCTCTGCCTAGTACACCAGAGATAACATCTTTCAAAATGTTACATCAAACCTTGCTAAAAGGTTTCCGCTAAACGCGGAGAATGTCATTCATTGATAATTCCTATGTTGCCTATGAATGAAAGGTGTCATTAATATTCTATGTGTGTAGATATTTGCGTAGCAAAACATCCATAGTGACTGTACGACTGTAATCAACTCATTTACATGTTGCAAGTCCATCGTGGTGCCTGACCTACAAAAAATAGGAGCTGTCACAACTGCAGAGCTTTGAAAGATAAAAAGTTGTGCGAAAATGCCTCCACAGATTTGAACGGAAAGATCGACTCAGTTTTAGGTGGGGAATAAATTCTGGTGACACAAATACTGTCGTAACTAGGTGCCTAAGCACATAGCAAAGGAAAATTAACTTCTAGCTGTGTCTTGCCGTCCAATTTAATGAGTCAGTGGGCATGTCTACCTGTGTCATTAACCCTGTCATTGGAATAAATCACAAGAAGTGAGAATTTTCTCATCTTTTTGTTCAGTGGCTTCTCTGTGGCTTAAGCAAGACTTGGCTCTGGAACTGCAAAATCATCCACTTTATTGTTTTTATAGATGGAATTACCTGCAAAAGTTTCTGCCATTGTGGTTTTTGGTTTTTTATTTTATTTTATTTTAACATCACTTGGGGTTTAACTTAAAGATATTGAAAAGACAAAACAGAGGTAAAATACCTGTGTGGGGCAAAATGCTGTGTTTCCAATGCAAAGCGTAGCACAAAAAGCACTCAGATTAATTTTTAATGTATCTTCAGGTTTCAGAAATCCTCCTTCCAGTACTCCTGTGACCTTTCCTATATATTACCAACATATGGAAGAGGGCAATCTGTAACTGTATCCTTCCTACCCGACCTTCTTAATAGCATTAAAAAGAAGAGAAGATAAACAAATCTGTTCTCTAGTGTGTTTCAGTGTTGAGAACCCTGGCCTTGTGCAACGTCTTCACCCTTCACAGCAGAATTTTTTACTGAAGTGAACCTCTTTTCAAATTCATTAGAAGGAAAGTGCAAATTAAATTTTCAGCAACTTTCCCATTTTTGCCACTTCAGGCATAGGTTATGAAGAGCTCATGCACCATGTTGTCTTTCTATACCTTGATTCAATCGTCTGTGTTTCTATGGATGTGATTTTCACATGCTCCCTTCTTTAAACTCACATGTTAGTCCAGCAACTACTTTTCCTAGAGCCCAAGGGTGAAAGTCCAGGTACAAGTAGCGTTTCATCTGCTTATCAGTTTTGGGTTTACTGGCTGTACGCTGACAGAGGACCTTACACAAACTTTATTGTTCACCTTTGAAGTACAGCTTTATCTGAGCTGTAAGCCTGGCTCACTTGTGAAGTCACAATTCGTCTGCTGGCAGGTTTGTGTTTTTTGGGGATACAGTCGGTGTCTGCCTCAGATTCAACCTCCTCTGTCCCCGTACAGTGAGATACTAGAAGTATCCTTGGCTGTGATGCTGTGAAGACAAGTATTGCCTATAATAACCGTGACAAAGTTTTTAACGTGAAAGCATTAACTGCAGGTGTTTATTCCTGTTCCAGAAGATGTTTTCTGTTCCTGAATTTATGTGAGATTTACACTTATTCGAAGGACGAATACACTTAAAATGTTTATTTAGTATTTTCAGCAAATTGTTCCTTATATCTTCAAAGTGGTTTTGTGAGTTAAAGTGGATGCCAGTAACACGTGAATCCCAATTAGAAGTAAAGCAATGCAGAGATAATAAAAGATCCGCCTTCCAATTGAATTGGGCATGCACTTTTGCATGCAAAAGATGCGCACAGTTTTCATGCTAATTTAGAGGTGTACTACAGCTGAACATGCAGATTAGGTCATCATAGACTCCTGCAGCTAACTAGAATAATTTGTGTGCATAAGTACCTGATTTGCATGGAAAACTGCTGCAAAAGCACATGGAGGTACTTTCAATCAGATAAATCACTCATCAATCATACAGGTACGTTTCTAAGCATATTGCAGCGGCAATTAAGCAACGTCTGATGTGCTGGAAGCCTCTGTTGTACCTCAGCATCAGTTTTTCATTCACACCTATCGCCTTCAGAAATCACACTTCAGAATGAAATGAAAGAAATCTAGTAGACAGGTCGTTAGAAGCCGTGATGTAAAGTTGCGTCCCAGATTTGTGTGTCAAAGTTAGAAAAGCAGCTACCCCCTGAGAGCTGGTCAGTGTGAGGCTGGGGAGGACAGCCCAAAGCATGGTAGCCTGAGGCAGTAGTGTTAAAGGAGGGGAGCACAAACTGATGTCCCTGTATTCTTAATCCATAGTTATCCCAGATTTGGCTTAAACTGCCTTCTGGAGGGGTTTTTAAGGCCCTTTTTTTTTTGAAGTGTTTACCTTTGGTCACAGCATTTCTCCTTCTAAAGGCTTTGTATTTTAAAAAAGACTGAGAGAAACTTCTCTGCCAAGTAGATCAATGGAATTGCTGCTGAGTCAAAAGCGTAGTTATAACCAAAGAAAATATGTTGCTTTTTTAATTCTTTAAATTCCATTGCTAATTATAGCGATGTGTAATCGTGTGTGTTGTTACTGCTGACACTATCCACCCCCCTCCTGAATTCCTTTCGCTATATTCCTTTTCAGGTGAAATAGGAAAGCGCTGTGGGCAATGCTAAATGTCATCGCTCATTTTATATAATCATCATACAGCAAAGGGTAGTGTCATTGCACTCAGCCTAATATTAAAAGATGTTCTCCTGTTATTTTTCATCCTTTTGTAATTTTATTGTTTATATATATAACACACAGAAATCTGAATTTTCCTTCTAAGTTGAGTGTTTCTTTCCTCGATCATTTTCAGCCATACGTGTTGGTTTGTTATTGCAGAATCACCAGAAGCCCTTAAAGTTCTGCTTTTACAGCAGAAATCTGTTGCTCAAGATATTCTAAAACAACAGGGAAACAGGGCCTCTGCCCCAGGGATGCTGCAGCACTCTGAACCTGGCTTTCGCATACAGATACCGTGATTTAGCTGATCCATAAACACTAGAGAAAGACATAATTCATGAGGTCATTTCCATTATAGATGTGGGCAATGGGAAAAGGTATACAGGAACTGCAACTTGTGGCTGTTCTAAAGGAAGTTTATCAACAGTTGCTGACTCTGTAATCCTGGCAGGTCTTGTTGACATAACCTCTCACTGCTCTAGTCAGGTGCTGCAGCAGGCTGAGCTGGCGTGAAGGCGGAGGAGCTGCATCTCCAGAGGATGATGGGCTTTGCAGCTGAAGTTCTTACCAAGCCAGTGGAGGAGATTTATAACATGTAGGCTCAGGTATATGCAGGAAACCTGGTCAGTAGCTGCTTGGAAGGTGATTTTTAATCTTGCATGTCTTCTAAATGAAAATACAACCCTGAACAGAAATACTTACCTCTTACAGGCAAAATGAATGCTCTTTTCCTAATGTACAATCTATTTAACTAATAAATCTGTTCCAGATGTCAGTAAACTGACAATCTAGTCCCCCATTTGCAACACTTTGCAAAAAATAGAGCTATTCAGAACTGTAAATACCACCCTGATGCTTCATTTTTTACAGTTTTAGAATATTATTACCAGAGAATTCAAATTCTCTTTTAGATTAGAAAAATCTAAACTATTGTTTCTCAGTAACGTCATGAATGTTTTTGGTCTAACTAGAAGCTTTGGAGATGTGTGCTGAGACAGCTGTCGGTTTTTTAAGAGATGGTCCAGGTTTCTCGTGAACAGGAAGGAATATTGCAGCTTCCCTACTACCCAGAGGTAGGTGGCTCCTCATGCCTTATGATTCACATACATAAGAATGTACCACGAACAACCCATGCACAGATTATTCACACGCCCTAATCAAATTATATGTTTGACACATTCTTAAAATGAAACTTTCTGAATGCAATTATACTCGTTCGTTGTGCTGTGATTCAGTATTATGCTAGCCAGTCATGAAATACTGCAGTGGCTTTGGGCTGTTCTTCACAGCGTATCTCAAAAGGAAACAGTCACCTTAGTTTGCTTTCTCACCGCTGTTTTGACTCTGGACAACAGCTGTAATTAATGTTATCTAAAATGGGTTGTGAAGAAGGACCACTTAGAGATATTGACTGTCATGATAGGTATTTTCTAGTAAATGTACTGAAAATTGTAAATGGAAGAAAAAACCTGAGATTTAAAACTTTTGTCAGACAGCAAATACACAGAGGGAGGACAGAGCGGGGTGCAGTGCTTGCCGTTACTCTGGGGATCCCACACTGCGACCCATGGGGCCGTTCAGCATTGAGAGCGGTGAATGGCAGAAGCAGGAGAAGGATTCATTCTGTAGTACGTGAACACGGATATCTCTTCAGTTAATCCCTTCTAGCTGAAACTATCATTCTGAAGAGTGAGGGAAATGGTGGAAAGAGCATCGGTTCGTTTTGGGGGAGGCCACAGGTGATTAACACCAATATCCTGGGGTGTTGTTCTGTGCTTTGTTCTCAGTAACTCCTCTTCTTTTGGGCAAATCATTTAACCTCTTGAGTACTTCTTAAAACAATTACTGCCAGCATTATTAATTCATGTTTATGAAGTCTGTTTATGCTTCAGTAAATGTCACTACAAAAATAATATTAACAAGTATTGGAGAAAATCTCTTTCCAAACCAGTGTTAAAGCTGTAGGTGGCTGTGGTAGAATTCACCATCTAACTGGTCTGTAATGTTTATAGCAGCAAGTTGAGGTGCGTTCACGCTCTGCTGGCTGAAGTGCTTTCTCCAGCTTTCAGTATACTTCTGTCATTTGTACTAAGCGTAATTTAGTGCCCTCAGTGACCTTATTATATTTATATATATCATTAGAAAAAGATAAGTTTCAGGATGTGACATTTTTTGGCCAGGTTAGAAAGCACACTGAACTAAAAATGCTTTAGGGAGGATGAATTGTCCCTGACTCTCTACTGTCATTGAAATTGTGTTACTGAAAAATGACAATTCTTATTTGGAATTGGGAGGAATTTCTGATTGAGACTGATTTACTAATTCTTTAGTAATGGGAATGAACTCCTCTTTGGTTCGTTTACAGAATCCCAGTAGATTTCTGTTTGGCCTGGAGAGTTTTCTCTGTCCCCGTTTTCAGGCTTCATTGTGTTATCTGTATTCAATTCTTTATCTTGTGTGGCAGCTTTTTCATTATTAAGTGGGCTCTGTGAAGAATATATTAGATTAGAACATTTGTGTCATTTTATGGTACAAGACCATACAAAGCATCTCCTAAGGTTTCTGACTTACTGATAAAGCAGAAGATTTATTGATATAAACTATAACACATCTAATCTGTAGTAGTCTTCCAAAATGTTGTATTTACAGAGCTACTCCGGAGTTTTTCAAAAACAAACAATCAGGCACACAATCTGCCTCTTTGAAGGATTTGTTCAGAAGGCTGTAAACCAGCCGAAGGTCCCCACCAGTCAGTAAGAGACTGAGGATTGCATAAGTAAGTTTGGGTTTGCAAAGCTGTTTTTTCCCGTAGCGATACTTCCTAGGACTCTTATTTCTTCAAACTTAGAATCAATCAGGCCAATGGTGTGTAACACAGCTGAAAGAAATATCTTTTCTTTTGCTTTAAGTTGGCAGCGTAACCATAGTTTTTAAAAAACCCAAACAATGTTGCGGGGGGCAACTGATTGACATGTTATGCCAGAATAATTATGTTAGGTAGGGCTGTTAAAAACAAATTGAATTATGGTAAGACAGTAATAACTAGTATGGGAGTCTGGACTTTACAGTTTTCATCTGCAGCAGATCAGCAGTCAGTTCCATAAAATTCACCTTTCTGTAGCCACTTGCACGTCTGTAGGAACAGGCATTGACTGAGCTGACAAATACCATCTAAGAGCTCGATTCAGAAGCAAATACATCCGCAGCTGCCATTTCTCACAGAGTGCTGCAGAAGCGGAAAGAAATTAAGCAGCCCAGAAACTGAGAGTTACTTTAGTAAGCTGAAAAGAAAAAGTAAGTTACAAGGGAAAAGTCTGAAGCATTTGGGAAAAGTGGTTTGGTTTTTGGAGGGCGTGATCTTCTCGAATGGACTTCTGCTTGCTCCATTCCTGCCTTCTCCAACTGCTGATGCTCAGGACAGTTCCACCACCTGAGCAGAACTGGGCTGCATGTGCGCACAGCACCAGAAGCATCCTCTGAATGTACAGAAATACCTACAGGCAATTCCAGCAATGAGCTTGTGCTTTCATTTTTACATTTCAATATCCAAAGAAATCGGATAAGTTTTAAATACATAAGAACAAATGTTCAAGGGAAAATAAAAAACCTTTCCAACTTCAAACTAAGCAGTGAGTTTTCAGAGTGTATAACCTGCCAGATTCTCTGTTCACCATTAGTATGTTGTAGGAACTGCCTGTTTTTGTTCAGGGTGTTCTTCTCACAAGGGAATCCTTCTGTGCTCCAAGTTAATTATGTTTCGCCCCTCTCGAGTTTCTTTACTACCCAGAAATTTAAGCTAATGTAGTCTATTTTAGGTTTTTAAAAGTGCTCAGTGCTATGATATCTATGTACTAATCTAAAAAGATTACAAAAATCTGAATAGAGGAAAGGGAGAATACAGCAAGGGATCATCCTAGTTCTTGCAGAACATGGTATCTTCTGGCTGGCTTAAATAGTGGTCCTGAGGTAGTTCTGCATTGTGCTGTGCAGAACGTGCACGTTGTAATGAGGTGAGTGAATCCCTGTATGCTTAGAAAAGACCGTGGGAGCGTTATCTGTCATTACTCGCAGGGCTGTATGTGTTGGAGTGCACAGAGCTACTCCTGGACTGCCAGACCAGTTACAGAAAAACAACCTTTTACAGGAAACTAAAACTTAGTTGCTTACAGGCTACTAATCAGTCACTGCAGCGAGTCAGAACCAAGCAGGGACTGTTCTGGGCGCTACAGAAGGGCGGTGGGGACACCGGTATGGTGTCAGGAACAACTCACTGGCTTTTGCAAGTTGCAGAGGCTCGGCAGCATGCAGCTCTGCGTTGGATCGGTATCAGCAGTGATGGCTAAAGAACAGAAAGAGGGCCACATATTTACTCAGTAACACCAAATGCTGAGGATCTGTGATAAACCCCTTGCTCCACAACTTCCATCATCCCTGTTCACAGCTGGAAGTCTTCAAAGCCTGTTAGCAACCAGCGCCAAGTATTCCATTGACACCTGCGTGGGCAAAGTGAATGCCAGCAGTGCTAAATGTCACACTGGGAAATGACAGTCGTACTTGCTCTGCAGCCCGTTACCCGCTGAAGATTGAAAGACATGCTGTGGGTCCTTGTGGTGGGATGTATTGCCTGTCAGAGGAATGGAAAGTGCTGTCAGGTCAGAAAGGGCTGAGCCAGCTGAATGCGTTGGAAGGAGCTCTGTGCCAGCGAGCTGTCACCTAATAACTTGGTAGCTCAAGCTCTGGTAGAGAGTCAGCGAGCACAGGAGAGCCTCTGCTGGCCCGACATTTAGACATCTGAAACTGAAAGTCAGCTGAAATAACCGGATTTTTTTCTTTTTTTGGTGTTAGTAGTCCAGTGTTTATGGGAGCTGTGAGACAGAGGGCAACAAAGTGAAGTCCCATGTGGCTGTGAAGCCAGAATGGAGAAATGGGATCAGGTAAACCAGCAGGAGCCTCTCTAAAGTAAACTGTGAGCAGTGAGGGCTCCACAGTGCAGGAGCGAGGAGACGCTGCTACCGGGAGCAGATGCCAGCACTGCCTGGAAGGGGATGAAATGCAGGCAGGTCAGCAGGTACACACGCTAGGAGCCACGTGTACCACAATCCCTTTAGTCCCCAGTGTCCACAAGAGCACTGGGGTGGCCCGAGAGGCACCAGGCACGGACACTGCGGAGGGGAGTGATGCTGCTCTGCGGGAGGGCTGGGAAATTCTCCCGGTGGCTGATGTTTGTGCTTTGGGGTGCAGGGTCCTGACTCCCCTATAAGTTCTGACCGAGACAGGCAGTATTTTCATCTGTAGAGGCTCACCAGGCAAAGGAGGGTAAACACTGCTCAAGGCAGTCGAAGATGGTGTTCATGCTGATGAGGGCTCCCTAAAAAGCGGGAAGAGTTTCCTGAAACCTCCAGCACGGATGCAGGAAAATCACTTGTCCAGCTGAAAAAAGGTTAAAAATAATGTGAAGACAGCAACTTTGTCAATTGAACATTAATTCCTGTCTTGGTGAAGATCTAAAATACTTTCTTCCACCTTTAGACTGTAGAGAGATACTCTTCTTGTAATTACAGGGCTATTATGAAAATAGGGGGGGGGGGGGGGAGAAGAGAAAGAAAACCCCCTGCAAAAGATAAGTGGGTTAATTCCAGGGAAGTTCAGAGACATGAAAACATGTAGCTGCTGTGCCTCTAAAAAGGTACCAGCACTTTGTCTGACAGACAGCCTCCCCAGACCGAGTTTTGGAGGAGAATGAAAACATGAACATTTTCTCTCAGCTATTGTTGTGTTGCCCAGGGCACCAACACCCTGAAGCAGGTAGGAGTGGAATAAAGGGGAGGCAAAGTGGCAGCTTGCTAGAGAGTTTGCCTGACCACCTTCCTTCCTTTCCTTGCTTTTCTGGTATTTGTGTCTTGGACCACGAAGCGTAAACTTCTAATAACTTATTAATGCAAGTACAGGTACCTGTTAATATATTATCAGACACAGACACTGTGTGTGTGTAAATAATACAGTAGAGGTACGTCCCTTCGTGCTTACAATATTGCTAAAAGCTTGAGCTGAACTCACCATGCAGATTGAGAAAATTGAATCAAATTATTTCACATTAAAAGACTTCTTCAGGATTAACCACATCTGCTACTTCGATATAATATAACTTTGCCACTTTTCAGTGCACGTTTGCAGCTTATAACATCTTTTTGCTGCTAAACAAATCCAGTGAACACCTCCTTGGTGTGCAGTTATTATTTATCTTGTGGCTTTGCAGTAAGTGTTAGCTGCTCTAAGGCAGCGCTTGCCGCCACCAGGAGCACCCAGCCCCCTCTGTCTGTCCCTAACGCTGGCGGTACTCTAGAACTCCTTACTGATGTATTTTTGTGCACGTCATTCTTCATTTTCCATTGCCTTGCTCCTTGTGGAGTAATTTACATGTATGCAAAACGAGTGTAAAAAAATCAAAATTGTGGCCTTTCTCACTAAGGTTTTGCAAGTGCTAATAATAAAGCAGAGTGCGAGGCAAGTGGGGAATCCAGCCTAGGGGCATGAATCTGATTTCATTACTCTTGTCCGGCGCTTTGGTTTGACGTTGTTCCTATTTTTTATCTGTGCTTTTACTAATTAAAAATCAGACAACAAACTACACCATTCAAAAATCGTTGTGAAACTCATCAACTAGCGCAAATTTTAATCTGGAGTGTTGAAAATGATGGTGCGAAGCAAGACAGGCTGAAGTGGGGGTAGGGAACTTGGAATAATTTAAAGAAATTGGAGGAGAAGGCGAGAAGCTCATTTTATTCTCATTCATTTAGCAGTTAAGGCAGGAGTCTGTCTTTATCTGTCGCAGCAGTCAGAGGGGGTCATGGGTTGGGTGTTTCTTTGTGAGCGTACAGGTTGCGATGAGAAAGATGAATATGGCAGAGGAGAGAAGTGACTGTCAGCATCCACAACAAAAACCCGCCTTAGCGGGTTGGCAGGCGGCTCGGCAGAGATTCTGTAGCCCTCGTATTAGCCAGGTGGCCAGCTCCCCACTTAGCCTGCCAAGGGAGCTGATCACCAGCTCGGAGGCAGACAGGCTGCCAGGTGGCCAGATCCATCACGCAGCACCCAATTAACAGCGGCACTGCTCCGCGCCAAGCGGAACGGCAGCCGTGAGACGGCGAGAGGGCGCATCGCTGTACCGCCAGTCCGGGCCTGATGTCAGGTCCAGCTGCCTTGAATTTTTCTAGAAAGGTTGATTTTTTTGAGTTGTTGAGACGTTTTGGTTGGTTGGTTGGTTGGTTTGGGGTCTTTTAAGCAGTAACGCTGTCTAAATCTTTTGGAAGTCTCTAGTGTGCCCCGCTGTGAGTGGCGGGTCTGTCCATGCCAGAAAGAAACTACCCAAGACATTTAACTTGTGAACTGTGTTTGAGTATTAAACTGACGTGGGGAGTGTTAGCCCGTGCCTGGTCCTGGGTATCTCCCCCGACTGCACCTGAATTATGTCTACGGCAAGAAATGATCTTCCCCCCAGCCCTCGTCGAGAATTTTAGATCTAAGGCGGCTTTCCCACTCTGTTTTTCATACTGTTTCCACATTTAATAAAGGCAGTTGTCCTTTAAAGGCTTTTGTCACTTCAGTGGACTCTATAAAATGCTTTTTATTACACACACATTAATTAGCAGGTCTACTTTTCCCACCCTTTAAATCTGTCACAAATTCTCGGCAGGTTTAAATGGAAATATGAAATTCAATGTTTGCTGGGATTATGTGGGTATAATCATGCATTTCCTGAAAAAGCTTTGGAAGACAACCAGAACTTGGGAGGCGCGGTGGCTGGTGAAGCTGATAGCTCGAATGACCCTGTGCTGGCCGGCGCAGCTGCTGTGCACACCGGTGGCTGGCTGAGGCCCTGCGTGAAGCGCACGTGGCCTTTTCTTGTGCCTTACTGCTCTGCCGTAGGAGCGAAGCCAAAAATTAAATGTGTTTGAAGTTTTTTCCACTCCCTAGAAATCAAGTTGAGACATGTAAGCAGAGAAAAGTTGTCGGTTTTATACAGTTATTTTGAATAAATAGAGGTCTTCAATATGTAGCATCTTGCATAAGTACTGAGACATCCAAAAAATGGGGAAAGGGGAGTATTAAAAAGTCCGTCTCTCTCTTCCGGCCTCTCTCATAGTCTAAAAATAGCATTGCGCCTTTAGGCTGGCCGTTAGGGCAAGATAAACACTTCTGAATGAAGCAAGTCGCCTGGCCAGGAGCGCGATAATGGTTTACAGGGCAGAGCTATATATAGCCTGAAGGGTACGGCCGCTGGAGCGACGCTCCGGGGGCTCACCGGCACCGCGGGGAAGGAGCTCTCCCGAGAGGCTGGCGAGCGCCGCAGAGCTGCCGCGGCAGTGAACAGGAGTGAAAAACTCCCACGGAGGACGAGTGTCGGGGGTTTGTGGCTGTGCGCCGGCAGCTACAAATAGTGACATTTGCACGTGGAGTTCGGCAGGCCGGGGCTCAGGCTCGTCACCTCTCACTGCTCTGTTCTGCGCTCGTACGAGGGTGTGCGTGGAAGAACAGCAGCCCACACCAGAGATCGTCTGAAAAAGCGGTGGTGCTGACCTCACCTGACAGATGAAATGCAAAGTAGCAGTGCTCGTTTCAAGCTCTCAAAGCCTTCATTTGGTTAAGTCACGCACTACTTCTCTGCGTTGCGTTTCTCAGGGATAAGACAGGACTGGCAGTTTTGATGTCTGACTCTAAAATCAGTGCATTATCCCAGCATCTTGGGATGAAGGAGTTAGTAACTGACGTTTTATAATCCTGAGTTGACTCAGAGTGGCCCGGTGACCTTGTGTGAGCCTCTGTCACCAGTTTCCATAGATGCAAAATGGAGCTAATGATACTCAATTATCCACTGTATCTTCTAAATTGGGTTAAGGCTAGGGACGTTTTACCATTTGATTACTGTTTGTAATGAGCTCTGAAAATAGGTGACTAAGAACGGGTGCTGTTGGAGTAAATGGCATAGCTGCTGGATAAACTTTGCGCGGTGGGGTGGGAAGGCTGAGCGCGTCCGGAGGGCTGCGCAGCAGATGCGGGCGCAGATGCAGATGCAGCGTGTCACTGTGGCTCTGCAGTCCCAGCTCCGCACACCCGGTGACGGCACGCAGAGCTGGGCTGTCTCTGGTGGATTCCAGCGCTTCCTCGCCTCTTACGAAAGGGTGCAGTCTGGCAATCGCTGAGCTCGGATCCAAGCTCCTTGCATCATCCGCTCTCCTCCCCCTCTCTCCGCCGCAGCTGTGATAGTAACAATTATGCTGGGAGGAGTGTGTCTATCTGTGGCATTCCTGCCCATTTGATCCCTCGCAGACAATCACGGGGAGGTGGGGTTTCTGTCTTGCTTACGTGTCTGTATTTTCAAATGAGCCTCTCCTTGTGCTGCTGCTCTGCAGCCAACATAGCACCGGCCGGTCTCTGCACGGTACTGTGTACCGCTCGGTGCCTGCACCAGGCGGGAACAACTTGTGGCTTGCAAACTGCATGCAGCTTTTCCCAGGCATCGCCTGCAAGGACCGAGACTGCCCAGACCCCCTGCTTGCCTGCAGAGCACCCCGCTATCCACCTCTCCACCCTCCCCAACTGACCGGCCCTTTGGCCGTGTGCGGGAGCGGGGGATGATCTTTCAGTGCAAGGCAACTTGGAGAGAGAAAAGGCTTGATTAGGTCGAGTTTTTGATTCTCGGTGCAGGGCACAGAGTCCCAACGGAGGGCACAGTCATTACCCAGCCGTGCTGCCCACCCATGCATCCGTGTGCACGGTGTGCATCCGTTCTACCGTCTGCTAGTACATCCTTATGCAGCTACTCCCTCAAGGACACCCATAACCTCAGGACACAATGAACAAGCAGGGCAATTTCAGTCCCTGGAATGGATTTATTTTGTAAACTACTTAAAATAACAACTTTTGGCTTGCTGGCCAGGTCCAGAAATGCTTCACTAACTTTGTCTTGTTTTCAAATTTTTGTGAAACATAAAGAAATGATGACTTTCTGCCTTTTTCTTATATTTTAACACAACTGCTTTTAGAATTCCTCCATCATTTTGGACCAGAAGAAAGGTGTGTACCTGTCAGCTTCCTGCAGGCAGTTAATCAGGGCAGTGTTACGCACAGATGAAGGCAGTGCCCAGTCAGGGAAAAAAGGCAGAGGAAGGAATGGTCAGGTTTACATAATTCAAAACAAAAAGTCCCAGGTAGGTTCTTCCCCAGAGATTTTTTTCCCATTTTAATTAATTCTTCAATCTCTATTGATGTTTTTTACAGCATCATCAGGCAGTATTTACATTTGTTTATTTTGATATTAGAATGTTGATGAACAACATGTGAAAGAGCCAAACCAAAATGAGTTCAAAGATATTATCACTTTGTCATTATTGTAATTTGAGGCTTTTTTGTCAACAATCTCACATTCTCAGATGCCAGTTGAAAATCTGCTGAAGGAACGTGCAATTGGAACGGACCGTCTGTAACTCAGTCCAGGCAGCTGCCATCACTGGGGATCTGCTGTCCTGTTCCTAAGTGTCTGTGACACCACAGAGTTTTCTGGGGGTTTTGCCACAAGATGATGAGAGCCTCCTGCAGGCCAGAGGAACTTCTCCCCAACCTCTCTTCTCCCATGGTTAGAAATCCAGACTGCAGGGTGACCGCTGCCTCCTGGGTGGGCAACAGGGCGCGTTCTGCGTGCAGAGCTATTTGCTTTGGCTGCAGGTGCCTTTCACTGGCGGCACTGCTAAATTCGTGCTCCTTTCAGTGTACGTTTGACATATTAAGCCCTCTGTATTTCTAAGGGAGAAGCCAGCCATTTCAGATTTCCTTGCACCAGTCCCTCCGTTGCCCCCCTTGACAGCCACATATCCATTATCTGCCACTGCACATAACCTGATCACTAATGCAGCGAGTGCGGCGACACGTGCCTGGCAGCGCGCGCAGAGAGGGCCTGATGGAATACAGACAGCCCCTGCCAGTCACCGTAAACAACGTTGCCCCAAGCAAACGAAAAATTGCCTGCCTGGTTTACACCCGCATGCTTTACAGATTAGAATATGGCTGCGGGTTTTTAGGTGCTTTAAGCCTGACTGTAAGATTTTTTTTCGCCCCCATAATAATGAAGTGGAACTAAACGATCTATCTTCCAATATGCCACAAAGCTGATTAAAGAGGAGGCTGGAAAAGGGGGTTTAGAGTCAACATTCAGCTTTGGGTATTCTTTTGTTTGTTTGTTATTTTTTAACAGTGAATTGGAGAAGATTACAAAGCCTGAAATGAATATAAATAGTTTCCTGGGTTTAAAAAAAAAAAAGGTAGAAAAGGACTTAATTTAAACCTTGCCCTGAGGAGCTGGCAGCTCAAAGCCGACACCATGGACTCGTGTAGTCAAACTGTGAAGAGCAATTCCTCACCGAAAGAAAATGAAACTCATCTAGTTGGTTTTGCTCCGCAGTGTTCTTCCAGCCTAGCTATTTGTTGTGCTATTACAGACGTATTTGGGCGAGGAATTAGGAACCTGTCATTGATGATAGCAGTGCCTGCATTGCTCTTCTCAGCTTCCAAATAGCATCACGATTCCTGCAGCGCTCCTGAAATGGCAGGGATCCTCATCGTTTTAGTAGTGCGTATCAGGGAAATACTAGTGAATGTTTCGTCCCAGCACCTGGGAATCAGCCGCCTCCCTCCCCATACACGTGTGGCACACGGAGGTACACACGCACTTCACATGCCCAGCGGCGCAGCCCCGGTCTGCTGCGGGGAGCCGGCAGCGCCAAGCCCTGCCCTTGGCACTGTGCCTCGCCAGGTCTCCCATGGCCCCTGAGATGCCCGCTGGCTTTGCTCAGTTCTGCCCTCCGTTGCGTGACGGGTGGCAGTTGTAAAGTCGTGCTCCGGCAAGCTGGGTGGGGAGCACAGTTCAGAGGAAAAAAGAAAAGGATGAAGGTGTGTTGGAGTACCGCTGCGGGCAGGGCGGGCAGGGAGCGGGGGAGATGAACGGGGAAAGGAGCGCGGCTCAGAATTGCCAAGGGTAAGAAGTAAACTTCTGTGGAGCCAGGAAGGACAGGAGGAAATCCCTCCAGCTGAGTTGGGTTAGGAGGAAGAGACTGACTTCGGCAAAAATATGACAAGTTTGGGCGGAAAAAAGCTGTTATACTCATGGTATTTGGGGTGGGCTGTGGTAACAGACCCCGTTGTTGGGAGGGCTGGTAGGACGCAGACTGTATGACCCAGGGGGTCCCCCCGCTGCAGGGGAGGAGTTGGGAAGCAGCAGCAGTCACTATTGAAGCACTGAAAATGGGAATCGTACCGTGAAGTTACTTCAGATCCTGTAATTTGTATTTGAACAATTACATGATTTAGTAATTTAAACTCTTCGGCTGTGTCACCCAACACTAGCAGTCCCAATCCATCGGGAGGGTCCTGGATTTATCTACAGCATTAACGTTAGATAGTAAGTGTTATAACACTGGTATCATCATTTGTTATCTCTAAGACTCACAGGGGAAAGAAGCTTAAATGTCCGTATCAGTAGTTGGGAAGAAGGCGGCCGGAAGGGCCCGGGAAGGCGCTGGAGCAAGCCAGGAGTGGAACAGCAGCCTGCTGCTGCCCAGCTCCCGGAGTGACCTCCAGACAAGCTCTTTCCACTCGTCCTAGCACTCAGGTTTTCTGAAGAAATCTGGCAAAGGATCAGGCACAGTGTAATGGAAGGGCTGTTGCACGCTGCAAGCGGCAAACCCTGAAGCATTTTGCATTTATTTTTGTTGCATGTGGAGGCATGGGCTGGGTAATCTAATATGTCTCTTATGCCTTATCTAGTATTGTTTCTAGCAAGGTTGTTTAGTGAGCATGCCACCTTTGGGCATTATTGATGAAAAGCATTTGAAAATGGAACCTTAACAGGCTGCTGCTTAAGAAATACGAAAGCAGAGATAACGCTTACGGCAAAGCTAGGGCTGCCCTGCCGGCCCGCACAGACAGCCGGGGTTTACTACCTGCCCAGTGACGCTTACTGAGGATGCAGTCCACTAACAGCATGCTGTGCTTAATTTTCTTAATTTCAGACTTTACATATGAACATATGGTAGAAATACGACGCAGCAGTTCAGAAATACTGGTGGAAAACAATACACCTTTACTTGCCCCAATTTTCTTATTTACAGATCTGTGCAACCGTAAATAACACCCAAATGCGTTTGTTTACATCCCCATTGCATCCTGCATCTGTTAATTAACAGGTACAGAATCTGCCTGTCTCTGCCTAGTGCATTAGGAATTGTAGAGGGATCTTTGATGCACTAATTAATATAGATTTTGTTATCTGTTGAGAACAGGGCTGAAAATGGACTTAGCAAAAAATGCCCCGTGGTTGGTGTTTTTACATCCAAAATGGTTTCAGCACTAACTGTACTTCGCCGTCTCTGCTAAGCAGAATACAAACTGGTATATAAATATATAATTATATACTGATTTAAATATATATACAGTTAAATCTAGTTTTACAGCACTTTGGGGAAGATGGGGCTAACTCTGACCCAGTTTTCACTGAAGCGATTAGTAGTTCTGTGTGCCTCGCACCGAGACACGTTAAAAGGGGCTGTCTTGTTAAAGTTTTATCTCTGGTGATCGAGTTTCTTTGAGAAGTCTGTAGTTAACCGCTCAAAAATAGATTCGCTAACAGTCACTAAGTAATTGCTGAATATTTAGGTCAGTCGTTCTCATTTCTAGTTTGCAGCTTTTGAGACAGAACCTGGTGCAGGCGGTTACTGGCCGAACTCGCTCTGGTTCCGCTCCTTAGTGCAGGTTTTGCCGTGAACTGCAGTGGGCAGGGGTTTTTGTAAAGGGTTTCTCTGAAATGATTTTAAAAGCTGTTTCCTCTGCTCTGGGGGAAATGTCTGCAGAATGGCGCGTTTCCCGTGGTGTCAGCGTTCCGTTCGGACACCGGCCGCTGCTCGGGCAGCGACCTGATGCTGGGGCTCGGACATCTTCCTCACGGCCCCGGGTGCCCTGCGTGACTTGGGGGTCGGCGAGGAGGGACTGGGTGGGGCGTGCTCGGATTTTGATTTCAGGCACTGAGTGAGGGATTTAGATCCTAGGAACTGTTTGTGTGCTGTAATTTCTTTTATTCTTGGCCAGTTCACCTGTGCCTTGTGCTGTGGGCTCTTTATTTTCACTTTCTTTAGGAGTTAGAGGGGGACAAATACAGTTACGGGATTGTCAGGTTAGAGGAGACTGTAACTTTCCTTTCCAGTGTGAGAAAAGTGTTTCCCTTGGGTCTGTAAGCCATTATTAACAAGCCTTCAGCATGTCTGGAGATACACTGATGCGGGTCCCTGCCGGCCCGCTGCCGTTTTGCGTGGCGCTGACACCTTCGGAGCTCCGACTGGAGAGGTTGGTCGTCTTAACGCTGCAAAGCCACCCCCAGGATGTGGGTCCATCCACATCGCCTCTTCCCAGGGAGCTGCGCAGCCTGCAGAAGGACACGGTGACAAGGCAACGTTCGTGGCACTTGCTCAGATTCTCTTTCAAGCTTAAACGCAGCAAAATTTCAGCATTGCTTCCACTGCCGTTTCGTGGTGTGGAGCTGATGTGTACTTTGCTGCTCTTCACGTGCAATCGTTCCGGTTAGGAGTCCTCTTGACTGAAATACCCATGTCAGGGTAAGCTCAAGATGGTTTAGGTTTTCTGGCATAACTTGTTTCCCTTCCTTTTCTGCTCTGCCAACTATATCTGGACATGGGGATTTGCTGAGCTTTAACAATCCCATTATAATCAGAGCAATGCAATTTGCCTCTAGACAAGCTCTTAATGTCATTTACAGTGATTATACCTGTGTTAAAATTACAGTATTGGTTCAAAGCAATTTAATTATTTTAAATAATAATTTCAAAATAATTGTGAAACATATTGGTCATATCCTTTTTAATAAAACTGCTTCAAATACCTTCTCTTCAAATACTTTTATTCTCCTCTTTGATGTACTGATATTATGAGGCCTCCTTGTTCTGTCTCAGTGACTGTCAAGTGCAGCCAAACTCCGCTCGCTCCGGCGTTAGGGCTGCGTTGTGCACATCTGGCCAAGCAGAGCTGTGATCGATCTGCTCCGAGCCGCTGCCAGAGATCTCTTTGATGCACCATCTTTCCTGGAGCGTGAGGAGCACTGAGCTGCAGCCCGGGGCCGTTCAGAGCACAGCACGGAGCCCGGTGGATCAGTGCCCTGACGGCCGAAAGGTGACCTTGCAGCCGCAGGTCTCCTGCCCAGGCTCAGAGCCCCTTTTATGAGTGCTGTCCTTAAAGGGTGGTGTTCTTTGAGATAAAGAGCTTATCATGAAATAGTTCCGTATAATGTCAATCACATAATTAAATGGGTTTAGGTTTTAGGTTGAAGAAGTGTTGAAAAATCATGCTGTTAATTGTACACTAGGAAATAAATGCACAGAGGTACATACCTGGTGGTAAATGGACCCGATCTTAATTTATTCTAGTTGTGTATCGGAGACTTAGAAGTGGTTACCACCGATTTAATTTTTTATTTATTTATTTAAAATTTTTTTTTAGTTATGAGAGCTGGTGAGAATCAGATCTGGTGGTTTTAATTTAAAAGTTATTTTGTAGTGTTTGTCTTAATTTCCTAAACAAACCCTAATTTACTACAGAACCCCAGACTGGTTTGGGTGGGAAGGGACCTCCCAGCCCACCCAGGGCCACCCCCACCATGGGCAGGGACACCCCCCACCAGCCCGGGGTGCCCAAAGCCCCATCCAACCTGGCCTTGGGCACTGCCAGGGAAGGGACATGTATTTGCATGTTAAAAGAACTTTGTCTAGATTTTTTTTAATGTGATTTTGTCACTGACTGTTTTGTTGCCAGTGATGGGACATTCAGGAGAGGGTTTTTGGTCCTGAGCATCATTATCGAGTGTTTCTGTATTTCATGCAGCAGATTTCCACCCTAGGCAAAATGAATTTCAGTCAGTTTTTGCTCCAAGACCACTGCCCCGGCCCTGTACGGGGAGCGGTGGCAGCTGGCATTTCAGGTTCCTGTTTTGTACTGCCTGCGACTGGCTCTCCTTGCAATACAGTTGGGACTCAGTCAAAATGCAGTTTCATAAAAGTAAGGTTCATATCAGCTAACTGATAGAGTTAGAATGTTATTTATTTATTTATTTATTTTTATTTTATTCTTCTGGGTGTTCCATTTTCATTTTACAGTCCCTGGCTCAGATTCTCCATTACCTTGCACCTTGTTCAGTGTCTTATGCTCATTCTGACCGGTTGTGTGAACACACTACACCCACTTTGCCAGTACATCTTTTCTCACCCTTTGGAGAAACAGATCTTCTGTCCTTTAACCCTACAGAGAAGAACATGAGTTTAGTTTATCTTTGTTTTCTCTGCTTTGATACTTGATACTTGAAGATTTTAGGCGATAAAGAATAAAAGTTTCCATTTCTCCTCTCCTCGTTCAGCAGTGTGCCTTCACAGCTCCTGATCTGGGCCATTTTCTGTAGCCCTGACTGGGGACACGTTTTGATCCGACAGAATCAGATTTGGAACTGAAGACCTCAAGGCATCTGTTGTCTGGGGTGGAAGCCAGCCAGCTCTGAACGGGCTTCAGCGGGCTGTCCGTGGGAGGGAGACAGCGAGCCTTGCCAGGGCTGGAAAGGGGCTGTTCTGCCCGGGAAGCCGCCGGGCAGCTGGGGCTAACGCAGGGCCACGCTGCGGGGTGCCGGGTTCCGCACCCTGGTTCTGTGCGGAAAGCCGCACGCGGCACAGGCCGTGAATTTACTGTCAGGAGAGCGGTGGGACTGAGAACCGACGGGTTGCTATCAGATTCATAAATGAATCACCGAAAAAGGAAAACAAAAAGCATTAAATCAGGCACTTCGTGCACCGTGTACTTGATGGAGGTGTGAGACCTGAACAAAAGCCTTCGGCGTCTGAAAATATTATCGCTGCTTGGTGTGCTCAGATCCATCCTGTCTTTAGACATTTTCTAATGCCAAACAAATGCTGTTTGGGTTTATGTATTCGGACTAATAGTGACATCCAGTGGCTGATCAACCCAACCACACAACGGGAACGGTCCTTCCAAACGGTGTGTCCAGAAGCCATGAGCTTGTGTGGATCAGATGGCCCTTACAGTAAATACACGTCAGATGCCACCTTCAAGATTTTCGTGACAGCCAAAAAAACCTTCCCACCTTCACACTTGTTCTTCTGGGAAGATGGCAGCAAAATTGCAGGGTGTCTAGAGGAGGAACTGCTGCGGGTTCTCCTGCGGCGGTGGGCAGCTTTGGACACAAGTCAACACCTAGTTTGAAACCTTATTTTGCCTAAGCCTTGCTCAGTACGTAAGCACTTTGGACATGCGCAAAGCTGATGGCTGTTCTGAGCGCTGCCTAGGCCCTGGGGAATACGCAGGGCTGCAACAGCAGTACTGGTTTAAAATGTGGAAGATTATTTCATGTGCCTATGAGTCCTCCAAACCCTTTAAAAGGGAACGACATTAAGAAACAGTGACGAGTAGAACTGTTAGTGCAGCGCCATAACCAGGGTTAGGGTTTCTCTGTGGCCCTAGAGCATCTGATCAGACCATGTGCATAGAGGAAGATTTTATTTATTACTGAGATGTTATTTGTTACTGGCCTCAGGCCCAAAGACGGCAGCTGGAGCACCCCGGAGGAGGCACCCATTGCTTGGTTGTGAGGGCTGCAGCACCCTTTCTGATGCTAAAATGCAGTGGTGGGGTCAAGGCTTGGCGTTTCCTAACCCAGCCATCCTTTTCTCTCCCTGCTTAGTTTCTTGAGAGCAGATTTGCATTTTGTTGCCGAGAGCAGCCTGGAGGTTAAAGGAGATTTTAATGACGTCCCCTTCACAGAGCTTTAGGACGTCAGTGATGACAGCAGTACTGTGTTCTGGGAACCAAACAAGATGTTTCAGAGAAACCTCACACCAGCCCAGGAACATCTCCCAGAAGTCTTCTGATATTAAGCGTACAAATACCTTGACAGAATAAATGGTTGCTTCCAGCATGAGCAGAACTAATTTTACACAGGAGGGCCTAATGTGCCTGTCACTACTTTAAACGAATGATTAAAGATAAAAATAGATTTATTATGTTTTCAAGTGCATCAGGCCTCAGATCTGCAGGAAATATGGTATCTACTTGCTGAAAACACCCGTGTAAGACTGTCCTAATGTATTCTGAAATGATTTCGTGGTGTCCGTTGAGCACGACTAATTGCATTGTCACAATTGTAAATGTTTCCAGTCCTGTGCCATCCCGAGAAGCACCTGATAAATTTGTTTTGACTTTACTGTCTTCTGGTCAACTTAAAGTGCCAGGTGATGCAAGTCCCATTTTATGGTGCACTTCAGTTTCTTCTGAGAGACTGCCAGTAAACTGCACATGTGATGAGAAACCTGCTTTGTAAGACTGACCTGAGCACAGGTGATGTTCTCTTTTCTTGTTTGTACCTCCGCAGCAGAGCTGCAGAGGCATTGTCCCTCCTCTCCCTTCCCATCTCTCTTGGACTCTGGCAGCCCAGTTCCCCTCACTGGTACGCTGCAGTATTTCCACCGGCATCACCGGTGTCGCACGGTGGAAGCCCGTGTAGGTGAGACTGCACTGAGGCACGTGGAAGGTGAACCAGCGTTTGATCATCTTTCCGAGCCGCAGCGGGCATGGGGGACACAACCTGGCTTTGCTCCTCGTGAGCCTCGCACGGGCTTTCACTCCTCTGTGCAGATGAGACGTTCTGATAGAGAGATGCATGAGAGACTCATTCCCGAAGCACATATTAATGAATGTAAAAAAAAAAAGTTTCTTCTCTTAAAAAGCTTAACTTCATGTGATAGCACTAAAAGGAAATGGTTTTCCCCCCTCAAACCTTTGTTTAATTTAGTTTATTTACGGGATAATTGAATTTGTGATGACAGTATCCATTTAGCAGAAATTTTTCTTCTGAAGTAATTCTATTTCACTTGCCCCTGTTTTGTGACTTAATTTCTAACAAATATTACCCGAAATCTGTAATAGCACCAGTAATATAAAAATATCGCCACAATACTGTTGGAAGCCTTAGCACTTGTTAAACACGGGCCTCACCTCTGTGAGTACGAGATTCTTCATGAGGCTGAAGCATGCCTGCGGCAGCTCCACCATCAGCATCCTCAAGGCTCAGGGAAAGATCTTTTGCAAAACACCCGACGAGAACGTGCCTCCATCATACCGGCTCAGAGGGCCAAATGATTTCCCTCTCTTTATAGGCACATAATTTCTCCAAGGAGCACTGAAGAGCTAACAGATCTTGTAGTGAAGCGCTTAATTAGCACCTAAAGAGTGAAGTCAGAAAAATGCAGTTCATTATTTGTCATGGATACAGAGTACATTTCACTGCACTATGTAGAGTAATACATTTATATTAAGACTTTATGCCTTCAAGGTTCACAGGTCAAGATTAATCAGTTGTGACCTTGGAACACAGCTCTTCTCTTCATGAAGTGAAAGCTGAGTAAGGGAATCTCAAACAAGAGTCCGTACGTTCATATGTAGCTTGATCTGATTGAATGGTTAAAATGTAATTGAACGGCAAAATAACGTTCCTTTTCAGAGGAAGAATTAAAGACCTTTGGAAAAAGAGAGGTGAAATACAAGTGATTTTTCAGTGCGAGAGCCGTTATGAATTAATCTCGAACCTGGCGGAGGTGGATGGTGATAGGACTCCTTCCCTGCTGCAGGTCTTTCCCCAGAGCAGCTCTTCCTGCTTGAAATATTCAGCAGAGAGAGATACAAACGTCAACATTTTAAAATGCCGGGTGCTTTGGAAACAAAGGTATTTGCTGCCAAACAGACACCATGTTTGTTTCTACATGACATCTGTATTTACAGAAACTTCAATTTTTTATCTACTTTCCATGTAGCAAACCAGACTGTGACCTGGTAAGGGGCTGTTGTGGTCACTGCAGCACTGGTGATCAACACGAGAAGGTGCTTTAAAAATAAGGACCAGGCTCCTGGATCTGAACTCGACCTGCAGGACTCAACACTCCCGTCCCGGCGCCGCGGCCCTGAGTTCACAGATCTCTGGGTATGTTAAATGAGAAGGAACAACTTTAATTTCTGTCCTGGCAGTGATTTTCAGTGATCTTTGGCGTAAATAAACTCTCCTCTTCCATGCCGCCCCCTTCTTTTATACCCACCGGAGCGTCTCAGACCTGTACCCCGCTGCACCGATACAGTTCCCCTCGCAAGGGGAATCCCTCACTCGCGGTTCCTGCCTGCTCTGAGGTTACTGTGTGCTGTTCCTCTGGCCTGGCACTCCAGGCAGTCCTGACCCGATAGTTTAGATAATTTTTCTTTGTCACTGGAAACAAAAGGCCTTGACAGTTCCATGCACAGTACTGGCACAGAGATCTGTGTTCTGCTGGTGGGCTGGCTGCAGTGCTGCTCAGGTTGTTGTACTCCGCTCTCTTTACAACCATTTGAAATTTGTCCACTCTACAGTTGACCAAATCTTCTCCCATTTCCACAGCTGCAGAAGCAATTAAAAAAAACCAGTATTTTTTGCTTAGTTCTGTAGTTCTCTCTGCCCTGCTCTATTCTACACATTATCCGGTGAAGTTCACACATGCCTGCATAGAAAATGCATGTCTGTTACCATAAAGAGTAATTATTTTGAGCCACAACCTTTCTTCCTAGTACCTTCTGGTTTTATGAGCTTCTCTGCCAAGACTAATCAGTATGTAAACCTCAGCATGTTTGTAGCTAGCTTCATCTTTTTATATTAAAAGTTGTATTTCACAGCTTCCAGGTCTCATAATGTTATCACAGCTTTCGTGATATTCACCTTTCCCTTAACTCCTGCAGGCAAATGTTTTGTTATTTTAAATAATCCTTTTCGGTTTTGCAGTTGTTGATAAAGGCTTGCACGTACGACCCCACAGGCTTGCAGATTTCTAGGGACATTGCAAAGCGCAAGAGCTTATCCATTTAACATGCGGTACTGACTCAAAGCTCAGCTCGAGAGAGCCTTCATCCTGACTCGCGGGGCTGGGACGGCAGGACTGTATCTAACCTACAGCGCGCTCTATTATTTTATACCGATGTTCCAGCCCAGAGAACGGAGTTAGCAGGCGCCCTGTCGTGGTCATTGGTGGCACTGGAGCCACCCAGCCGCGGTGCCGTCACCGGCAGCGGCGCCCAGTCTGCCTCAGCAGCGCGGGTCCCAGACCTGCCCTGGCACCCAGAGGTGTCTGGCCGCACCGGCACGGCCGAGGTGACAGCCACTGGGAAGCTGGAAATGTGGTTGCATCCGTTTCCACTTCTGTTTCTTGTGCCTAGCACCACGCTTTGCAGCTTGATGCGCAATTTTTACACTGATAAGTATTGTTTGAACCCAAACCAGGGTTTCTACGGCCTTTTTGTAAATCGGCTGAGTCATTTCTATTTGTATTAAGGTTTGTAATCTTGTTTTTGAGAAAGGAGCACTGACCTTTGGCCTCTGTCATTTGCCAGACTTCCTCGAAGCTGTGCCGTGAGGTACTGCGGGGATAATGAGGTGGAACAATTTATTAATCTGTCATCCCTGAGCAAATGAGTTACGTTTGGTTTGAAGCCATAATGTAGTGGTCATAGGTTAACCATCTCGTAAAATCCCTTAGGCTTTTCTTCTCCAGTATGTATAAGCCCTACTGACTTACACCATATCAAGGAAAATAATGGGTGAAATCTATAATTAACATCAAAACTTTGTGGATTTTCGCAGGGTCAAGAGCTCACTGGCGGCCTCACTGCTGCTGTTCCTTGCACCTGCAGAGCTCTATCGTGACCCAAGAAGAACCCTATCCTGCATCACAATTTGAAGGTTCACGACCTAAATTGACAGATATGTTTGCCTGGTTGTGTCCACACAGCAGTCGGTGTTTTCAGACATCATACCCACACTTGAGGCAGTCATTGAACTGTTGACTTCTATAATCTTATGTATCCTTAACTGCAAAATTTATTATAATTCACATAAACATAACTGTGGCATTGACTCACAGCTATTTAGTGTTACTCAACAATTTGGAAATTATCTTGGAAAGAACAGAGTTTGATTCCAACGCCAGCTCAGTCAATACAATACAGTACAGTACAATTAATCCTAGTACACGTTTAAGTGTTCGTGCCATGCACAAGAAGATAATCGCTATGTAGTATTGGCTGGCAAGCTCTGGAAAGCATGGTTTGCTCCAATCTTAGGGCAAATTTGTTCAAAGTACTATTTTCAGTATTTGGGTTTTTTTGTGAGAGCGTACTGATGACCCAGTGTCTCACCTGACAGGTTTTCCTGTCAATAATCACGTAGAATTTTATGTGTGGTGGACATCTGTGGACAAGCGTAATTCTCACTGTCCGCTTCAGGACTAAATCTCCTCGTGGGCAGTAGGTCTAATTGCATGTTGGGAACGTAGCCAGGAATCCCTGCGGAACCTTTGGCAGGAGATTGCTGTCGTGTGCAGAATGCTTCTGGTCGCCCAGCGGACCACAGAAGAGCTGACAGGTCATGCTTTTTGGGGGTGCAAGGATGAATTTCTTCAGGAACCGCTGTCCCAGAGTAAGTGTCCATAGTTGAAGCATAGGAGCTGTCTGTATGTGAGGTCAGTGAGAGACTGCTGCTCCCCAACTAGAATACGGAAATCAGCAAATCTGATTTTCAATCAGTTAAGCCCTCAGTTCAGCCTGCTGGGGAGTTCCGCTTGTTCTGCACAGAAACGCAAATTTACCCTTTGCGAAACGCGGGTGTTTTGGGCTGACTCGAAATGCCATCCTACTCTATTTCTGAACTTCAAATGGACTTTTTCACCGGCCGTCACGCTTGTTTCTATTTACCATTGTCACTAGCACGTGCGTGAAGGAGATTTCATCACGGAAAGCCCTGCTACAAGCGTGTTCTGTTGCACATGCGATTTGGACAGCGTGTTATAATCCTGGATTAGCATCCCTCCCAGCAGCCGCTCACTGAACCGCTGGATCCAGTCTAGACCTCGTGTCCCACATGTTCCTGGCTTGCTGAATCTGCACCGGAGCGCTGGCTGGCTGGCGCCGGGCCTCGCGTCGTGGCTCCAGAGGCAAACCCAGGGCCTGATACCGCATCTGGCAGCAGGAGCGGCACAGCCCGCTCGCCTAGGCACTATGGCTAGTCCTTGCTTTGGAAAGCTTTCGTAATAGCTACTGAATACGCCCAGATTATTTCACAGCTGTGCACCCTCTGCTCCACTGTTTTCTCTGAGACACTGACAGCACGTTTGGGTGCTGATGGCCCAGATGGCCGCCACGATGAGCAAACATACAGAAAACCTGGAGACACTTAATGCAGACCCTGCTTTCGTTTTTCTTATGCATCCAAAAATCAACAAAGATTTTGTCAATGTCTTCTGACCTTCTGCCTGATCTAATTCTCTTTTAGTCTCGAACTATCCCCTCCCCTTTGCCTGTCCGTAAGTCTTCTTCCCAGAGGAGCACTCAGGTAACTTTTAACACCCGTATTAGCTGAGCTGCTGCAAGGACAGCAGCCCGCCTAGAAGAATTAAATCCACGGGGAATTGTGCTGCCTAATGTGTCCAGATTTTCTCATCTGAGGAGGCGATTATCTGCAATAGCCTCTGACCACTCTACATTTGCCATCCATTGACAGTGCTGTAGGAATCACAGTTAAATGATACGGCATAATTTTACAATCATCTCTCTGCTCTTCTAAAATCGAAATGACTGTTGCAATTAGAAGCCGACGCATACAGCCATATACTGATTTGTCACATAGTGCGTCCTTCTTCAGGATCTGCATTTTGGAAAATAAACCTGTGGATCCCCTCATCCGAGCCGACGCTCCACAGAGCAGCTGCAGCAGGTCAGTAATTTCCTTACGGTCTCACCTGTGGGTTTTCCATCCCAAACACATCCTCCCTGTTTCAAATCCAAATGAATTATTATCTACCCAGACCCTCCCCATCGTAACCCGCATAGTCTCTCTTCAGCCCTCCTAGGCTCAGCCAAACATCTTGAAACCTGAGATTCTCTCATCCCCCCCCGGCTGGATCTTGTGGTGTTTGCCCAGATTTTGCACAGATTGTTCCCCAAGTTTCGGGATCCAACGAAGCTGCAGTTTCTCTGTTAATTCCCCCGGGTCACTGAGCACAGGTAAACTTTCACAGACATTAGTCAGCTTTATCATTCTTGGGGGAGGCAAAGTATTTTACTTCAAAGAAACAAATAGCTAGAAATGTAAGCTATAATTTGATTCATCATGTTATTTTCCTCTCTTGATGTAACTGAGAATCGTATCAGAAGTGATGGATGTAATAGAAACTGGACACTGCTGGATCAGACCACCCAGTTCAGTATCCTGCAGCTATTTAATTTCTTAATTTTCTTGTTGTTTATGTTATAATGGGAGTACATCTGTTAAAATGCAAGACCTGAAACTTCACTGGGAGCAAAAAAAATTGCATCACACCATTGAGCAGAAAAGCTGCCAGGGATGGAGTCCAGTCCTTCAGGAACAGTTTCTGTTCCTGCCTTACTCATGGCAGGGTTTCCAGCTTCCAAAGCAAAGTGCACGGCCCGCAGGCAAGAGTCTGTTCACAGGAAACCTGACTTAACCCCAGCCGGGTTCCTCCTGTGCACGGAAGGGCGCATGGGCCAAATGCAGCATGGCTTACAGCCGGGACAGTCGGTGTGTCTGGCACCTGGAAGCTCGGTTGGTGTCGCAGGCGTGAAGAAGAGATAACTGTGAGCCGGAACGGAGTGCAGAGCTGAGTTCATTGCGATAGATAAATGAGGAATAGGGTGGGATAATTTACGAGGCCAAGGTTTTACCTGGAATTAGAAAAAAATAAATCGTAACAAACTTCCAGGTTAAACCTGTAGGTCAACAACGCCCGATGACCTGGTCCAACGCAAGCGGATTGATTGAATCCTCTGTGCAAGTGCTGGAATATCAGACTACGTGCGTTTTAAATACCTAATTCAAACAAATGCAGCTGAAGTGACGAGCACTGCCGATCGTGTTGAGGGCAGAGAGAAAGCCCCAGTTACGATGCTGCTGACACCACTATTGCACTGTGATTAAAATATGGCTTTTGATTAGTAAACAGATGGATTTTGGTCTGCATCACGAGCCTGAATGCATTTGTTGCCAGTTCTTGAAGCGATTTGTGTTCCTGGAATCAAGCTACCAAACAGTAACAGATGTGAGTACATTGAGCTGTCAAGAGCTTAATGAAGTAAAACGGAGATCACTAACCAGTTCCAGAGAAGGGTTAAGGGGATCCCTTTTCGAAAGCTAATTACTCAGGACAGCACACCTGCCATTAGGCAGCAGAAGATACCAAAAATTAACCAGTGTCTCGCATGAATTCTCGCTCTGCCACATGTGGTTGAAATGATAGACAGAGTTGTAGCTCAAAATTAATTGAGCTTTCAGATCTGGAGAAAGTGGGAGAAAAAAAAATGATCTAGGGTTATTAAAAACAGGTAAAATCCCTGGCACAGCATGCCTCCCATTATTATGAAACATTTCCTTAATTCTCAATATTATAAAGACATTTTGGTACCTAGAACACAGATAGTTAACCCCAGGACCGTAAATGCAGCCACACGGAGACGCCTGCGTTCAGCACGGCCTGGCAGTACTCGGAAGAGCGCGGGCTTGCGGGTACGGCGACGGGCAGCGCGGGGAACCGGGGTTCCTGGTCTGCCCAGGGCTCTGCCCGCGGGCAAGTCGAGCGGTGATCTGGCAGGGGAACACTTCACTCGTCTGCCCGGTCCCCGCGGCTGCGAACTCTCGTCTGGCAAAAGCTGTCGTCGTGTTCGGATCATGCCCAGCGTCACTGGGCCTTCGTTCAGCCGAAGGCTCCCTGGGCCGACAGTGAGCAGAGACCGGTTATACGTACGACGCCTTTGTTACGTTGGTCTGAGCTTCATCTGGCCAGGCCCTGGAACAGGCTGCCGGGGAGGTGGGGGAGTCCCCGTCCCTGGGGGTGATCAGGAAAGGTGTCGCCGTGGCACTGAGGGACGTGGTTCAGTGGCCTTGGTGGTGTGGGGTTGACAGTTGGACTTGATGGTCTCAGGGGTCTTTCCCAACCGGAATGATTCTGTGATCCATTAGTCGCTGTATGCCACCTTCGGCAGCGCTTTGCTGACCCGGGCTCTATCGCTCAACGGAGGCAGGAGCTGCTGCTTTCCCCAACCTGATGTAAACGTGAAGTCACAGTTAAAGCTCTGAAGGGGCCGTCTATCGCTTTTTGTCCCAACTGAAATGGGACTGGAAAGCCAAGCTGTGGGGTCAGGGCTGCAGAATCACCCAGCGAGCCCCCCCCTGAATCCAGCAGCAGGCAGCTGCTGGGCAGCACCCCCTGCCCGCACCCAACACAGGAGGAGCTCCAGCCGACGTGGCTGGGGGGGTAAGTCACCTTCCAGCAAGGGACACTTACGTCTGCAGTGCTTATTTGATCCTTCCAGTGAGAACAATTCAGGTTCATCTTCATTATCTTATTGCTGTTATAAAAATAGCCATTGTGAGAAATCAGGGTCTGCTGGACTCCAATCACCTTCTCTGAGAACTTTGCAGGGAGCCGTGCTGCCCGCGGCCACGCAGTCGTGCAGGGAACAAGCGGGATCTTTCCCAGCTCTGATTTTCTGAGGATGTGTGGGGGTGTCGGGCATGAAGCCACCTAGGAAGATACATAGCTCTGAAATAATGCTTCTGTGTGCACCGAAATCCTGCCGGCACACAATGGAAGTTAAAATTTGTGTCTAAAATAACCTTGTCTCAGTGGTGAGTATTCTCTTGACATCCATCAGATCCGTGTTTCCAGGGTGTCTGGGTGGCTCCTGCGGAGGCTGGTGGCCACGTCTGCCTGGGGACGGGCGGGCTCCTCGCGGTGCTGACGGCCTCGCGGTGCTGTACCCGGCTCTGTAGGCGAGTACTTTTACTCACATGACATACTGTTGAAATCAGTCGCCTGCTGCTGGCAGATACAGAGGCTCTGAACCACCGGCATGTAGAAGAGACACAGGGGCTTCCTGGCAGTAGCAGTGTGGAAAGGGGACAAGAGTCTCCGTTCATGTCTCTCCCCCCGGTACACAAACAACGTGTGCGTCTGACCCCTGGACTCCTTTCCAGAGCAGCAGGTTTATGGGTCCTAGGAGATGCTGCACTTTTACAGGAGGTCTGGTGGAGATATAACTGCCTCCGTAGCAGCTCTTTATCATTTCGCATCCTACTGATGTCTCTCCATGGGAATCCTGCCCCAAAATCATTGTAAATTACCGGGCAGAAATCTTTGATCACTCCCCAATTTTCTCTCTTCCTTTCAATGTGCAAAGCTCCCGAGACGAGGTAACTCCGGCAGCGTCGGTACAGGCAGTAACATTAAAATCAGCGTGCTGGGGAGCTGATTCCCTGCTACTTATTCCTGAACACAGGATTTCCTCTGTGGTTCCTCTCGTACACCATTCCTTTCCATGTAAACACCAAGCTAGCGGGCACGCTTGAACAGCGTTACTTCAGTTACACACCTCCTGCCGCAAGGACGTAAATCTTCTACCCAGCTTAAGCCTTTGGGCTTCATAGGCTGTTTTGGGGCGAAGCCACACCTTGTCGTAAGCAGAGAGCTTGAGATGGAGACAGAATTCGCACTTCTTGCCTTAACCTTTTCTTTTTGTTCTTGGAAGAGGGTGGGAAGCAATGCACTGATCAAGGTCTGCTTCAGCTTAGCAAGTAAGCACGGACTCGGCTTTAGCACGGCCACTGACCTCAGGGTCCTAGTCCTGCGCTTAGCGTGAAGGCACCGTGCTCAGCTGCAGCCTGCGTTGCCAAAGGGATCACATTCCTCCTTCATTTTTTAGAACTGTGCAGAGAAAGATTTGTTTTCTTTTTGAATGAAGGATTTTTCAGTTGTAATTCTGCACTATGATTATGTTTTTAAAGATTTAACGACACTTCCCAAATGGCAAACTCCATTTTTAAGATTGTGTCCTGGTTTTGGCTGGGACAGAGCTAGTTCTCCTCCTGGCAGTGGGTGCCGCGCTGCGGTGGGGGTTCAGGATGAAATACTGTTGATAACACACTGGTAGTTTGGTTGGTGCCGGGCGACATTTACCCTCTGCAGACACCCTGCCGGCTCCCGAGGCACCCCGGGGACAAGGGGCAGCAGGGCTGCCGCAGCCGGGCAGCCAAGCNACTGGCCGGGCACTGCGACTGTGGCCCACGAATGAGCTGGGCATCAGTGGTCTGGGGGGGGAGCAATTGTGTTGTGCATCGTTGCTTTGTATATTCTGTTTATTATTATTACTATTATCCTTTTCTGCCATATTAAACTGTCTTTATCTCACAAGTTTTACCTTTTTTTCCCGATTCTTTCCCCCATCCCGCAGGGGGGGATGAGTGGGCGGCTGGGCGGCTGTTTCAGCCGCCTGCCAGGTTAAACCACGACAGGCTGAGGTGTCGGTGTGATTTCAGCCACGTTACATGCAAGGGACTGAAGTCACATCGCCCCTTGGGATGAACTGGGGCAGCAAATCACTACACAGGGCTGTTTGCAGGATTAGGTTTTACATTTGCAAAAATTTGACCTTTTTAGGTCAAAAGAATTCAGCTGATTCACAGGACTGCAGCAGCGGTAGCTGCCGGGCGCAAGGGCAGTGTTGGTTGAACCAGCTTCTTGAGTGGAGCGAGGAGCAGCCTGAGAAGGACCATGAGCCGCCCCCCTGCCCAGGGAGCCCAAGGCAGCGCTGCCGCTGGGAGAGCACGGCGCGGGGCATCACTCGGCCGCGCAGGACCCGGGGCTGCGCAGCACAGGCTCAGGCGCTGCTGGAGCGCGCAGGGGAACTGCCAGGCGGGCAGCCGGGGCAGGACGCAGGCTGGGCTGCCACGGTTCCATCACGCCTTGGTTCACACGGCACCTACACTTGCTGTGCCGCGCTTCCCGGCATTTGGAACCAGTTTAACAGGACAATAGAGACCAAAAGAAATTTGTTCTTCAATATCGACATTTTACACTTTTAACACCTTCCCTCTACGAACCCTTGCTGAGTTTTAACATATTCTCCAGCTCTCTCCTTGCAGTAAGCTTAGCACTTTCATTCTGTTAACTCTGCGGTACCTTCCTGGGCCCTCCCCAGAGGGCAGTGCCCCACGTACCCAGTCCAGCAGCGGCAGCCGCAGAATTAGCCTCGCTTCCCCAGGGAAAGCACTGCAAAGTTTCTCTTGAAGTTTGTTCTACTTTTGTTAAACCTGTACGGTGATTTTTATCTCTAAAATAAGTTTCCTGACTCTTCCACTCCCAAAGCAGACATCTAAACCAAACAGTGGTTATAAACTATTTATATTGCAGCAACCATTCAAAAGAGAGAGGGGCATCAGCGTGGGTGCCACTGGCAGCAGGTCCTGTCAGAAAACAAGCGTTCGGGGTAGAACAGACCCCAACAGCTCCGAACCAAACGGTGGCAGGGTAAACAGGGAAGGGTGAGCAGCCCCTTCCCAAGGTCCCCGCGGGCCCAGGGATGAGCCCTGCAGAGCTCTGCAGACACCCGGCCAGCTCCCGAGGCACCCCGGGGACAAGGGGCAGCAGGGCTGCCGCAGCCGGGCAGCCAAGCTGGGAGGAGCCTGTGCCAGCGGTGCGAGGGCAGGTGGGATGCGCTGTACTGGGTGGGCTGTGCTGTACTGAGTGGGCTGTGCTGTACCGGGCCGTGCTGTGTGTGTGCAGTGACACTCCCACAAAGTGGCCTGTGATGCCGCACTCGATGTGAAGTCCACACTCGCAGTTACGCTGGCAACACCCCCGCGTCAGCGCGGCTTACGGCTGGGGTCGTGCCGCCCAGCCGCGGCAATGCTTTTGC
>VWZZ01006920.1:6771-27382 GCA_013399095.1 Psophia crepitans
CGCCGCTGCGGCTGCTGCTGCTGCTGCTGCCGCGGGGCACCGGGGCGCAGAAAGGTGAGTGCGAGAGCGGGCGGGCAGGGCGGCGGCGGGCGAGCCCCGCTGCCCGGCGGCCGGGGAGACGGGAGGCGGCCGGGGGGGCGAGGGAAACCAGACCTCTGGGACTCTGCTGCGGGGAGAGGGAGCCCCCGCCTCGGGTCTTGCCCCCTCCCTGGCCAACAAAGGGCGAAAGGAGAGCCCCGTCCTCGAAAGCCCCTTTTCTTCCTCCCCAGTTCCCCGTTGTGTGCTGCCCGCCCCGTCGGGGAGCGCGGGGGCTCCCTCAGGCAGCTCCCACCCCAGCGCGGGGAGGTTTGCCGGCCCTGAGCCACTCTCCGCCGCCCCCGGGCTCCGGCCCCAGGGGCACCCGGGGGTGGGAGGGCTGCACCCGGGCGGGGCACGGCAGCGCGGGGAGCCGCTGGGCTGCGGAGGTTAACTTGGGGGCAGAAGAGCAGGCCGAAATTGGGGGGTGCTTTGGGGTTTGTAGCCTTGAACAACATCCCGTTCAGGGGGAGGCTGCCTGGGCCGCGGGGGACCCCTGGATCTTTCCTCCGCAGGCTCCGTGTGGAGCGGTGTGAGCCGGGAGGCGGATAAAGGGGATACGCTGTGATAGGCAGATTTTTGGGCTGCTTTTGTTTGTTTAGAGAAGCCGGGGAGAGTTCTCCTCCTTGGGTGGAATTACTGATTAGACATAGCACTTTGAAAATTACGAGGCGCAAGTTCGTCGGTTCATGGCAGGCGATCAGAGGATGCCACAGTGACTGTCACTTTGATCGTGTGCTTGGGACAAAGTGGTGGGAGTGAATGGTTTGGCAGCAACTTGAAACTTTCACTTCTGTGAATATAGCAGTTGAGAAATTTTGTGATTTGCAATTCCACTTGGTTCTTGCACCGGTCTTCGTTTGGAAACTCAACTCTGTTTTCACATAACTTTCTGTATATCTAAACGAGAGGTGAAAATATATTTGAATGCCACAAATGCTGTATTTAAATGCACAAAGGGGCTTGGAAATACATCATAGAATCATGGAATCATAGAACACCAGGTTTGAAGGGACCTCAAGGATCATCAGGTCCAACCTTTCATGGCAAAAGCACAGTCTAGGCAAGATGGCCCAACACCCCATCCAGCAAAATCTTTGAAAGTGTCTAATGTTGGGGAATCCGCCACTTCCCTGGGGAGATTATTCCAATTGTTGATTGTTCTCAGTGGGAAACGTTTTCCTCTCCAGGCCAGTCAGAATCTCCCCAGGAGTAACTTGTACCCGTTACCCCTTGTCTTTTCCAACTCTTTGTAAAAAGGGAGTCTCCATCTCCATTGCAGGCCACCCTTTATATACTGGAATGTATTGATAAGAGATGCACTGTCACATGCATCTCTTGCACGTTGACTTACATTTTCATCTTATTTCCAGCTAATTGCTTTGAATTTTTTAAAGTATGTTCCTATACACATAGGAACCTAACGCTAAAAAGTGTTTGACATACCTGTTTTTTATTATTATTATTTTTTAATTTATAATGGAGGAGGAGAAGACCCATTTGCTTTTGAGAGGAAATTGGGCAATTTTAGTATTTAGTCTTTTGAAGGCGGCGGCTGGGTGAGTCAGGCACCAGCAAGGTGTTAGTTCATGCTGTAGGAGCATCACATTCCAAATACTTGTGCTGAGCTGACACTCGTCTGACCTTTTGGTGAACAGACTGAGTTTGTTATTCTAGGAGAAAACTGAAATAACTGGGGGAGGATGTGTGTGGGGGATAAAGTCATAATTTTCCTTCAGATTGTTGAGTTGAATTGGCTCAGTGAGTAGTCAGGAGTGTGCTGCTGGAGGGGGAGGGACCATACAGCAAGAAGCAGGACTGCGTGCACAAGTACGCTTTTAGGTATGCTGTTCACTTTATCTTACTGTACTCTGAGAGCTCCCACCCAGAACTTCAATTTACAGTTTCCCTCTAGTTAGTGCTTAAACTTTGCACAGAAATTGCACTTTTGAGCGGGAGGGGAACCTCTTTATTGACAAGCTTCATTTTATTTGGCAACAAAAAGCAGAGCTTGTTTTCAGGTTAGGGTCTCTGATGTTGTTGAATACAATGCTCTTCAGTATAAGAAACTGTTGGAGCTTCTAAGAAAAAGTTCTGCTTGTGAGCAGCTGTTTCCTTGCCAAAATATTTTCATTTATCTTATTCCAGAGAAGGTTGGGGAACCCATATCCTGTATCTTTAAATGCTGGCATACTTCTAATTTGGGTAAGGAGTCCGATGCAGAAATTAAACTGCTGTCTTGCACATGAAGGGTCTGCACAAAGCTGTTATTAAATTAGTGTATTAAATACATGCGAAGGCTTCTAAGAGGATACGTTGATTGCCAATGAAAGTAGCCAAGGCTTAGGAAATTCCACACTTAGTTGCTTTTAAGCTCTTTTACAAAATTACAGTAAGTGATACTATGTAGGAGCCTCATTCGTTAGGTTAAAGAGGCTGATCCTCTGTTAATAAGCAACTATTCATTTTCTTTTCCACTCTTCAGCAGCTCTGAGCCTCACGTACTACACGGTATTTAAATCTTGTTCTGAAGATACAGTGTTTTCATTTCTCACATGCTTTTCTGTAGAGCACCTCCCTAGTATGAACTGATTTAAAAATAACAATATGGTTTTGGTCAATGTGAAACTTGTTTTGCATACTGGGTCAGATGTTCTCCTCCCCTTCCAGATAGCTGCAGACTGAGGAATGAAAAAGTGCAGGTACTGCTGTGGTGAATATGCTTTTCACTTAGTAGCCCGCTGTATTAATTTGTAGGATTTGAGTGGGACTTCTTTCAGTCTATCATATTGAAAATCGTTCAGTGTTTTTGGTCAAGATTTTTAACTTGAGCATCTCATTGTCTTGGAAAATATGAGCCTTTTGCAGAAGCTTGAACATCTTCAGAAACACTGAAAAAGACTAAAGAGAAAAGTACCCCATGCTGCGTTTCATACAGCTTTGTGCATCGGGGACTGTCCAGCCGATGGCTGTGCAAGTCAGCTCTTGTGATTTTGAAACAATGCTGTAGTGACTCTAGCTCCTGGTTGCAAGGAAATTGATATTTGAAAATACTTCAAGTGTTTTATTTGTTTTTCATGTAATTAAGCAGGTGTGAATGAAAGCAAGCCAGCACCATGTAGCTTCCTGCTCTTTGTGGATCGCGTTTTGAGAAACAGCACTCTTAACAGATGTTCAGCTATTGACATAAATTCAGTATGGCCTATTCACTAGTTAAGTTTAACCTTTTTTATTTTTAAATTTAGAAAAACACAGCTAAGAGAGGAATGGTTGCTTAGCTTTTGTCGAAGTAGAAGTTGAGTAATGTCTGAGTTATTCTGAAGGTATGAAGATTGTAGGGTCTGTGGAGCAAGAACTTTGTTATCACGCATGTAGTTTGGTAGCCATCTGTTGGGATTCTTAGTGGATACTGATTTGCATGTAAAACTGGAATGGAGCCTTAAGTTAAAAATAAACTTTAGATTGTGAAGTTGATTCCCAAGTGATTTGAAGCAGATTTGTTTGCAACCTTTTCTTTAAAAATTAACTTTGGATGCTTGTTTTTTGAATGTGATTCCCGCATTTAGTTCTAAACAAATGCCACCCCATAAGGATGTTGTTATACACTCAAACCTTGTTGAAGAAAGTAGAAGAAAGTCATTCATCACTGTAGCTTAAAAATATTTGCTTCAGTGTAGCAGTGAAAAAATATTTTTAAATGTATGGTGCTGAGTTACTATGATCTGAAAAGCTAAGTGAAAGAACTAACAGCTCTGTGTACGTTGAGCCTAATGAAGGAGTTTTCCCTGGCCTTATATTTTGTGATGGAACTGCAGTATTCCCTGATCCATTGTATGTTCTCTGCTTCAGTTCATCTTTGTGCTGCTCCCTTCTCTCCACAGTGTTCCTGGTCTCACGCCTGCTTGTCCATCTGGCAAGGCAGCAGACAATGGTGGCTTTGGCTGTGACCAGTTCAGAATTAGGCATGTCCTGTTCCAGCGGCTTAACCTCTGCCTTTCTGTAGGACCTGAAATAACCTGTGGTCATTCAGATCGTGGTGGTTGAAACAAGCAACCATAGTGACTATTGCAACTTCCTGGCCACTTACTCTACAGTACAGGGATGTCCTGGTGCCTTTGTCACCAAAGTATGGCATTTTGCTTGCAGTATGCTGAGTTCAGAAGTTCCTGGGACAGGTGGGAAGACTAGAACTAGCTGTGCGATTTTTGTGAACTTTTTTCCTTAAACTTTGTTTCAGACTTGGAAATAACTGTCTGCCCATTTTGGTCGTTAAGATAATTTTCTAATTGTGAACTTCAAGCCTGAAAGGATCTAACAATGTCCTCCAACTACAGATTTGGAAGAGAGGTGGCTTGATTTGGGGAGAAGGAAGCAGAGGAGAAGGTGACCCTAGGTACATATTCATCAGCTGGGCAAGAGGGAGGGAGAGAGGCTGTAGATGTCCTGGAAGAGATGATTTCCTTCTGGAATGAGGGACTGACAAGGGTTTCAGCTGCTGAGATAGTCCATTGCAGGTCTCTCTTTCCTGCTGCAGATTGCTCCTTGCATGTAAATAGAAAGTGTCACCACAGAACTGTCAGCTATATGAGCAATTGTCATGTGTTGCCCTTCACACAAGTGCCATTTTCTACTCTCATATAAATTAAATTGGGTGGTGTCTCATTGCCCTCTGTATCCATTGTTCTTGGCTGAGCTCTTCGGGGAGGAAGAGAGTAACAGCCAAACCTATAAGGAATTATTTTGATTAAAAAGACCCTCAGCTCTTTGGATGAGAGATTTATTATTCCTCAAAGCATTAGAGTAAGTCTTTTGCGATGGGGAGGGCAGTGCTCTATTGAACTATTTGGTTTTGCTAATAGGACAGTTTTACTTAGGAATGCCTTTTGAAGATGCAGTTGTGCAGAATGCAAACTCTTGAGGATTCAGGGATTGGTACCAGGTAGGCAGGAGTGCTGAGGCAAATCCTCTTCATCCGTGTGCTGAGAAGTACAGAAGAATTTTTCAAGACTGGGGCTTAAAGTTCTGCCAGGCTTAGCTGACATGTCTGCTGACTCAGGTGTTGTGATGCTTGTTTTCATATCCCAGCATTGTGCTTTGAAGATAGATGTAGTGAGGAGGAGGGGCAGTAGTGCTCTAGAGGACTGTGTGGAGTAATGCCTTTCCAGGGGAAAAGTGAGCTGGTATTGGGGGCGTAGACCTAAAAATGGTGAAAAGTCTTTCCTTTTGAAAACAAGAATCTCAGCAAAGTTATTTTTCCTCCTCCAGTTACGGAGCCTTATTTGAAGTGGTTAAGCAGGTCTGGTACATCCATGTGTTCTGCAGAGCCATCCTTTCTGGGAGGTTACTTTGCAGTACTGATTCTGCTCAGCCCAGCTCATCTTGGGGAGCCTGTTGGGGTCGTGCCAGCCTAGTCCAGTCCTCTAAAGAAAGCAGGAATCACCAATCTGTGTAAACACTCATAGAGTTCTGATACTTGATCCCAGAATGTATTGCATTGTGCTTTGGATTGAAGCAGTACAGTGCACACTGGGTTTATACTTGTATGTCTGTGTGTTCGTACATGGCTATAAAACTCAACTATCTGAGCTAGTGTAATAAAGGTAACGTAAATGTTCTTTCAGAAGCTTGTATGCTGTCACTGTGTGCATCTCAAGCCAGTGACCTCCTAGCATGTTAGTACAATCTTCAGGAAAATTATTTTCCTGCAACTGAACGGAGATGTTCAGCTTTCAAGATTTGGAGGAATATTTTCTTATGTTATTTGCGTAGGAGAAAAATAATTTGTCTCCTTTTCTGCAGTTCTGCCACCTGCTTTGTACTCTGGGAAATGATGCATTAGGTTTTTAATGTGATCATTGCTGTTCTGCACAGTTTCAGTCATCGGCTAGTTAAGTGCTACCTTGAATGCATCAGCTTTGATAGCTTGAATAGTCATCAGTACAGATGCAACCATTGTTGGAATTGCCGCTGGTTATTCATGTTTTGGGAAAGTTTTTAAATGAACTATGGTGTGTCACCCCCACTTCTGTAGCCTCACCCCGTGCTTTGGGGAAGCAGTTAGGATTACCTGGAATTTGTTTTGTAGTCAAAGGATTTCCCTCTCCTCCTTCATTTACTGATTTAAAAAGTTGCTTTTAGATTAATTTCTCTAAACAAATATTATGGTACATCCATGGCCCTTTTTAAAAATAGTGGGATAGTAGAAACCATTTTCCAAGAATAAATTCTGGATTTGCTACTAAACCGAGGTTGTGATGGGTGGGTAGTGGGAGCAGTAGTAATGTGAACGTAAAAGGCCATGCAGCAACTTCCATTAAAAAACATCTTGCTGGTTTTTTATACAGAGTAGTGGGTTATTGTCTGCGAAGCATGTTCATTCATATGGTAAGACTGTGAAATACTGTATTTTGCTAAGCTTCGTGCTTTGCCTTCCATTATTTGAGGCAAACAGCATGAGCTGTGCTTTTCATGTTCTATTTGTGCTTGTTGCTTTATATTTAAACAATTTTTATGTTATTTGAATTAAAAATTATACTTAAAAATGTGTTAGTGATTTGACATTTGGACCACAGTATAGCAGTGATTTTGAAAATGGCTTTTGGTTGAAGAATTATTTGTCTAGTTTTTGAAAAAAGCAAACAAATCCCAACCCTTGGATGACTAAGAAACATTTAACCTGTGCTATTTCTTCTTAGGCATATAATTTCTGCTGTTTGCCTGCAGTTAGTTTCCCTTGGTGAAGAGCTGTAAAAGGGCAACATTTCTTTATGGATACTAAACTCTTCAAAAATGAATTTAAGGCAGATAGTTCATACCCGTTTAACTACTGGTATCTCGGTTATTTCAATCAGCTTGCTTTTAATTTTTGCTAACATGAAGAGGATGTTTTAGCCTGTCCACTGGTCTCTGTGTACAGTAAGTGTTCTGAATTTTGACTCAGGTAGTCATTATTTTCTTACAGTGATTTGACTGCTGATCTTAAGAACCTCTGTTCTTAGTATCTTCCTGATAGTACTAAGTTTCAAGTTTTTGACTGAATTTTCTGTTGTATTAATAGAAATTTTGTGCATTTTGTTTTTGAAAGGTAACACAATCAATAAAGTTCCAGTTGTGCACCATTGTTACGATAGCATACATAGCTGTTGCATTAGTAAATGTTTTTGTGTAAGCAGAATAAAGTTTGTGAACTTAGTTGTGTCATTCTTGGCAATAGTACTATTTAATAATAAGGAATTCATAGAATGGTTTGGGTTGGAAGAGACCCAAGAGATCATCTAGTTCCAACCCCCTGCCATGGGCAGGGACACCCTACGCTAGACCAGGTCGCTCAAAGCCCCATCCAACCTGGCCTTGGACACTTCCAGGGATGGGGCCTCCACAGCTTCTCTGGGCAACCTGTTCCAGTGCCACAGCACCCTCACAGGAAAGAAATTAATACCTAATCTAAATCTGCCCTTTTTCAGCTTAAAGCCATTACCCCTTGTCCTATCACTATACGCCCTTGTAAAAAATCCTTCTCCAGCTTTCTTGTAGTCCCTTTTAGGTACCAGAAGGCTGCAACAAGGTCTCCCGGGAGCCTTTTCTTCTCCAGGCTGAACAACCCCAACTCTCTCAGATTGCCTTCATGGGAGAGGTGCTCTTCATGGCCCTCCTTTGGACTTGCTCCAACAGCTCTATGTCTTTCTTGTACTGAGGACCCCAGAGTTGGACGCAGTATTCCCAGTGAGGGAGGGGAGGGGCCGAATCACCTCCCTCAACCTGCTGGTCATGCTTCTTTTGATGCAGCCCAGGCTTTCTGGGCTGCAGACAAACATTGCTGGGTCATGCTGAGCTTCTCATCAACCAACACTCTCAAGTCTTTCTTCTCCGGGCTGCTCTCAATCCATTCTCTACCCAGCCTGTAGTTGTGCTTGGGATTGCCCTGACCCATATGCAGGACCTTGCACTTGTCCCTTATGGAACCTCATGTGGTTCTCATGGATTTACCTCTCAAGCCTGTGGAGGTCCCTCTGGATGGCATCCCTGCCCTCCAGCATGTTGACTGCACCACACAGCTTGGTGTCATCAGCAAACTTGCTGAGGGCTCACTCGATCCCATTTTCCATGTTGCTTACAAGGATGTTAAACAGCACTGGTCCCAGTACTGAGCCCGGAGGAACGCCTCTTGTTGCTGATCTCCACTTGGACATTGAGCCGTTGACCACAACTGTGGATGTGACCATCCAGCCAATTCCTTATCCACTGAGTGTTCCATCTGTCAAATGCCTGTGTCTCCAGTTTAGAGACAAGGATGTCATGCAGGACAGTGTCAAATGGTTTGCATGAGTCCAGACAGATTGTCAGTTGATCTTCCCTCATCCACCAAGGCTGTAACCCCTTCGCAGAAGGCTACCAAATCTGTGTTGATTTGCCCTTAGTGAAGCCATCTTGGCTGTCACCAGTCATCTCCTTATTTTCCATGTACCTTAGCATAGTTTCCAGGAGGATCTGCTCTGTGATCTTGCCAGGCACTGCAGATGTATTTTTTAAGAATATCTTAGAAACAGTTGGCTTGATGGGGTAGGGTTTTTTGTTTGTTTTCCTCTCCAAGTTTTTAAGGCATGCTAGCTTTAGAAATAGTTGAAAATTATCTCTCTAAATATGCCTTTAAATCAAGTCTGAAAACTTATGTTAAATTTAATGCAACATCCTAAATTACCTTTAGTTAGAATTGTGACAAGCCAACTGTAAATAGCTGGGTACAAGAAATCATACTGAAAACACCCCTTCTGGTTTTCAATACTGTGAATCCATCTTTCTCTGAAATGACCTGTAAATTAGGATCAGACGGGTTCAAACTTCACTCTTTTTCTTTTTGAGAGGTAAAGTCTGGAGGTTTTTTGGTTGGTTGGATGTGTGCACGTTTCAGGGTTTTTGTTTATTTTTTCAGAAATGTTTCTCCAGTGTTTTCTTTACACCAAAGTTTGTCTTTCATTGACAAGACTGTTTTACATCAGTTTTGTTAATTGTAGTATTAAAAAGGAACACCAGCATCAGATATTTTTGGGTATTTTTTTTTCTGTTCTGTGCGGATATCTTTGGGGTTTTTTTTAAACATTTTTCATTGTTCAGTAAATTTTTAAGTAAGTGTAAAACTTATTAACATTTCTACATTCTTTATGATGTGAAAACTCATTTCAGCTCCAGCAAAATCACAGGAGACTATTAGCCATAATCCAGAGATTATATGTAATTTATGTACTGAAAAATGAAAATAAAACCAATGTTCAGATCATCTATATGCTTTATGGAACACTCCCCTTCCCACTTTATAACTTCCCTTGTTATCCCCCCCTCTAAACCTTGCTCTTGGATTTTTGAAGTTCTTTGCAAATTTACAGTTAGTTCAAGGAAGAGGTTTGGTAATCTGGGATTGGAATAGTATCTACTGGAATGATAATTCTGCCATCTTTGGAACATCAGCCTTGCTGAAATTCGACATATTGTGTGTATGGCCGCATGGATTCCCTTTTTTAACTTTTCTCCCCCACAGCAGTTCTTCTGATAGAACCATGTCTTTAAACAGTACACTCATTTTTTCTGTTATTTACTTGAAGTGCTGTGGGAGATAATATTTCTCAAGGATGTATTAAATGGTTATTAGTGGTGGAACAGGGAACTTGAGAAGCTTAGTATGCTTCTGTAAATGGTTGTGAGCAGGTAACTTTTCTGTCCCAGTTTCAAACAGATGATGGTGTAAAAGCTTCCTCAGAGCAATGCTGTCAGTCACATTACATTCGTACTGTTGATCTTGTTCTGGCATTTCAACAAAGCATGTAAATATTTTGTAAAATTATTCCAGATTTGCAAAAGGTTAGTTATTTGTTTAATCTCTAAATGTAATTTTCTGCTCATATTCAGTGATCCATTTGTGAGCTTCCTAGACTTAGATTGGACAGTCCTAAAACCTCAAATGGTGCTAAACTGTGAAGAGGAAATTTTTTCAGGTCTCTTGATTGCTGAGTAGAAGTAGTAGTTGTTTCAGTGCCCAGTTGCAGCTTCAGATTTTGGGGAGGGGGCAGGAATAGAAACACTGAATTGTTTTAGCAGTTTTGTCAAAGTTCTCTTTAAACATCCTATTTTTGCCCTTCTAGTTTTATATCGAGGTGAGACTAAAGTGGCATATTAATTAGACTTGTCAAGACAAGCGACTTGTATAGCTGCTTGGATGTAACTGTGTTTTGAATAGGAGATTCCACAGGAATGAGGCAGGTGGAAGATCCTGAATATCTTAAGTAGAAAGATGAATTAGGAAAGCGGTGGAAACAGAAGTGAATTATGGTGGTGCAATTTTGCTTGGTTACTTTTCAGTGTTAGGAGATTTTGACTCTGAGAGGATAGTTTACTGCAGTGATCTAGCATATATTCGGAGTATGTTGTGCGCTTATGTTTGCCAGCAAGTCCAGAAAGGTTTTCATAGTTGGCAGCTGTTGCATCTTTAGCAGGACTGTAGCCAGTTAAATCCATATCTGGTCATTTTAACTTTGCTCCAAAGTGGTTAAGATTTTGGGAAAAACATCTTGCCTTGTTCAGCGTGGTGGAAAGAAGCCACCGATGCTTAATTTTTCTTTTACAGATCCTTGAGTTTTGTGAAACCAGGAAGTCCAAAACCACATTACCTGTTAATTTCTATTTTTTTGCTGTTGTATAAAGGTATCAAAATACATCTCAGTATCACAGGGGTGGGAAGAGAGATGCATTAAATTTGATGTCTTTGAACATTTACATATCAAGTCCAGTGATGATCAGGTTTTTTTTTCCCCTCAAGTGTATTTGAAAACATCAAATACAGCTTTTTCATTACTTTATCTTTTAATTTTTTAAGAGCTGTTTTCAAGGTCTCCAGTTCTATAATGCAAGGCATGCTTCTTGCTGTGAAGAAGTTACAGCAAAGCTAATAGGCAAGTTTAAAGTTCATGGATAGTTTTTCCTGGAACTTCACACACTACTGACTGCCTACATGCTCTTGCTACATTTTTGTGATAATTTTGACACTTAGAAGCAGTGATTCAGGTGTCATATTCCTAGTTAATACTCTTATTATTCAGTAGTACATAATGTTTGTTTTATTGATTGTATTCATAGAGGATTGCAAGTGTGAAAATAACTTCCTTTTGAGGGAACATCTACAAGGCAAAATTAGGAATTAATTACCTTTTAGAACAGATTGTATATTTTATTTCATGACACCAGAATGAAGTCACGTTGTTCACGGGGAAAAACCCCAAACAGTCATAGACAGTCCCCGCTGTACTTTTGAAATTAGAGTTGAAAATGAGTGTCAGAAATTAAGTTGATGTTGTGTGTCACCTACACAGGCAGAAGGAAGTACCGATTGAGAGATGTGGGGTGTTATTCTTTCATCAGTTGGACAACAAACTATAAAGAGGGTTAGAAAGTGATGTTTACAGTCACTGTTTTTGGTGCAGCTACAGGGTGCAAATAGTTTCAGCTGCTTTTTGAGGTTTTCTTTTTGAAAGTGTGTAGATACCCCACTGTTCTTTGTGCAGGTATCCAAACCATCAGCTTCCTTCCTGTTGGCTTCTGTTGATTCCACTGTAGCCGAATGTGATTTTTACCACTTTTGCGGTCTCATTTATGAACTGATAATGGAAGCGAGAAAAAGATGACTGCAGTGTTAATTTAGCATGTGAATTACTGGTATGACTGGAGAATTTTTCTTCTTTGTTGACATGGGTAAGACTTGTGAAATTTCGTTTGGTCCCGGTATGATGAGGAGTTTGAAGAGATTAGAAGCCTATTCTGACCATGGCTACTGCTTATTCTCAGAGTTTTGCGTGACCATCTGTGTGTTATTTTTCATTTCCTTCATCAGCTGTGTTTCTGCTGTGCAGCACTTAGAGCACTGAAGCACAACAGTGTTTATTTTTATGAAAGCGTTGGTGTGGATTGCTAAGTAAATGATAGGTCTTGGGAAGCAGGCAAGCTGCATGTGCCAGACAAAAGACAACATCCAACGTGAGCTGTCACTGTGATTCAGCATGGGCAGCAGATCAGGAGGGCTTCTGCATTATGTATCATGGAACGCAGAGCCCTCTTACAGAGTCCTCATGTAAATCACTTTTCCCCATGGCTCGCCTGTTTTTGCAGGACTGCTTTTGCCTGCATACTATTTGAGCAAGTCATAGCTGTCCCTGGGGAGTTACTCACATCATTTCCCTGACATCGGTAAGCAAAAGCTCTGCAGCGCAGTCTTACACAGCTGATCTTTCTTTTCTGTTCTTTTGAAGTAGTCAGTCCGGTTAGGATGTGATAGCAGAGGAAGCAAAATGTCTTATCTGCTCTGACGATGTAATAATTTGAGATAATTTGTTTTAAAATGTTACTGTATTTTGGATGTTAAATTGAGCAAGGCTAGGTGTTACTATCTGGTGTAAAATTCAGTGGCTGAAAGCCAAGATTGCATTTCCAGAGATGGTGATTGAAATTCTGTGTTTACAGATTAAAATAATAAAGTGCTGATTATCACTAGCCCAGCATGTGGCTAGTGTTGTAAATGAAAACAGTAAAATTTCGTCGTAATGGCATCTTCAATTTTGTACTTTTGCTATAAGAGCAGGAATCAGCCTCTGTCTCCCCCTCCCCACACCCCCCTACTGAGCTGCCAACATTTTGAAAGGCAAAATGCTTATTGTGCTTTACCTTTTGTCCTGTTCCTATCTCTGTTAAACCTCAACCCGTAATTGCGTTACGCTTCTAAGGGTGTCCCGCAGCAAGTAAATCTATCCCAAGCCCTCCTTTCCTTGCCCTGCCACCGGCAGTTGGCACAGTGAGCCGCCTCAGAGAGGTGAGTTGGCTGAAATCTAACCCAGTGCTGGGGGAATGGGTAGGGGCACTGGTTCGTCTTCAGCCAGCTCAAACCTTGAAGCCAGTGCGCCGCTCCTGTGTGACTGGTCTTCCCAGGGGAGGGATGGTTTCTACATTTCTGGTTGGGATTCAGGGTTGTTTAAAATGCAAACGTAGGCTGGCAGTGCTGGCGAAAGAAGCAATTGCTGGTGTGTCCCTACCCTCACGCTATCCTGTCCCTCTGTCAGGGAAGTCACTGCTGCATGTGCACGCTAAAAGAAATCAGGGGATTGCTCTAGGTTAAAACTAACCACTGTTTTTATCTCAAGTCCCCAGTCTGGTTTACCATGTGGCTGTGGAAGTGTTTACCTCCAGTACCAGGAAGGGTGTGAGAGTGAGCGGCCGAAAGTGAGAGGCAGACAAGGCTTGCTTTTGTCTGTGGCTGCCCTAATTTAAAGTGCCTTCAAGTGTTTATTGAGCTATGGCCTCACTTGTGGAATTGTGGGGTATTTTATGCTGTGAAACATCTGTCATGGGATGAAATGCTCGAAACAGTGTGTTACTGAGGCAAATGGCATAAAGATGAATGTGGACTGTGTGCTTGTTGGCTTGTTAAGAAAATTCATTCTGATAGAGGAGCAGATTCCTTCCTGAAGAACATAGTTCTGTGGGTTTTGGTGGAACAGCCGTGTGTTTGGAGGACACAACTAAGGGCATTTGAAAATACCTGAAAAAGCTCTTTAGAATTTGATGGCCCTCTGGTCTTAATTCCACAGTGTTTCTTATTCATGGAACTGTTTTGTTTGTTGTATAAACTTTCTTGCCCACCCTGAGGAAAGCAAAAAGTAGATGCAGTGTCTTAGTGGCACACTGATAAAGAGTGAGGAAATGCAGAGCACAGGAGCTAAATGGAGGAGGAGAAATGATGGTAGTGTGTTGAATCAGAGGGAATAGAATAGAATCATTAAGGTTGGAAGTGACCTCAAGGATCATCTAGTCCAACCATCCCCCCACCACCTATTACCCACTAAACCACGTCCCTAAGTACCACATCTAACCTTTCCTTAAACACCCTCAGGGATGGTGACTCCACCACCCCCCTGGGCAACCTGTTCCAGTGCCCGACCACCCTTTCCGAGAAGAATTTTNTGTGTGTTGGGAGTTAATGAATGCTTTTGTCATGGCTTAACCCAGCTGGCAGCTAAAACAACCACACAGCCGTTTGCTGACACCCCCAGTCCCTCCTAGTGGGACTTTAAAAGGAAGAAAAAAAAAAAAAAAAAACTTGTAGGTTGAGATAAAGACAGTTTAATGGGACAGAAAAGGAAGACAGTAATAATAGAATACACAAAACAAGTGATGAACAGCACAGTTTCTCACCACCTGAAGCTGATACTCAGCTGGTTCTTGAGCTGGCCCACCTCCTGGCCAACCCTCTGTTATATGCTGAGCATGACATCTCATGGTATGGAATGTCCCTTTGGCCAGTTTGGGTCAGCTGTCCTGGCTGTGTCCCCTCCCAGCTTCTTGGGCACCTCCCACCTTCTCCTTGGCAGGGCAGGATGAGAAGCTGAAAAGTCCTTCACTGCTTGGCAACATCTACATATCAGTCAGTTTGTCTGTCTGTCTGTCTATCTATCTATCTATCTATCCCTGCCAAAACCAGGACAGCTTTAAAATATCTTTTTGCTTACATAACTCTAATAGATTTGGTTCTACCATTGCTTAGTTAAAAAAGATCTAATTACATCCTGTATGTAGTCACAAACTTACAGAAAATCATAGTTTATATATGTAAAATCTTCTCAGGAAACCCGCTGGTTAAATTGAGACCGTTCAAAAGGCAGTGACACATGTTAAAATTGAGATCGGTGTTTTGATATGCATCAGTTATGCCTTCTAGACTGTAATCTTAAACTGTCTGATGTCTTTATTTTGTCATTCTCTCTTCTCCAAGTAAGGAATGTGAAAGCATTCTGTCATCTTAAAGATTAATTTTTAACATGTTTTGGTAGTGAGAACAAGATCAGCAGACAGTAACAGCCGATCTCAGGGGGAAAAAGTTCTGATTAATTGACTTCAGCAACTATAAAGAATAATTAATCTCTTTTGTGAGTATTAATAGAGTACTTAGCACCCACTCCTGCATGTGCAGTATCCTCTCATTTTATTAAATTTAACATTTTCTTCTTATCCAATGCATTTTGGTATGTTTGTGTTGGTTCAAGGTCCGTATTTTGTTGATGTGAAGAACTTGGGTATGAGAAATTGTTTTAAATCATCCGCATGATTGCATCAGACATCAGTGTGCCATAGCCTGGGGCGCATATGTAATCCATCAGGATAATTCATCTAGACTGTATTCGAAGGCGCCTGCAGAAGAGATGGATGGTTCTCCTGGCGACAGCAGTGTGCTTTCCTCTACCGGCTTTGTAAGAGGCGCCCGTGTCTCTAACACACGTTTTGGTGAAGAGCTGAGCTTATTCGTGTCTGCTGTGAACGTGGTCCCTAGGACACATGAAATTCCGTGCACATCTGCAGACCTTCCAGCAAATGTCGGGTGTAATGCGTACGTGGAAGGGATCTGGTGCTTCTGCAAAGAGCCTCACCTGTCCTGCTAACGCATAGGTCTGTTGTGTGACACAGAGGGCTGAAAGAAAGCATGCTGTGTCAGCCGTGTACTGACAACAGAAGTTGTCAGCCCATTCAGGAATAATTGATTTAGGAATCGACATCTGTCTCTTCTGTGTTCTCAGATATTCCACTCTCATGCACACACATTAACAACAGCAAAAGATTCTGTGGCACTTACTGATTTGCAAATAAATGAAGTAGCTAACGCTCCTACACGTGTCTGTAGTGCAAAGAATTGTACTTTCTCTTTTTCTTGGAGAAATTGCTGAGTACTGCACATTGCACCCCTCATAAGGGATGTATATATATGGCTATGAGTTGATAGGTGGTGGTATTTATACAACTCTGGCAGAAATGATGAAGCACCACTTACATAGAGAGGCTCAAGAACTATCCTTTTTATAGTACCAATAAAATGAGGTTTCATTGTTCTGCAAGTTTCATTGGAAGTGTGATTTTTTTTTTATTTTTTTTTTAGAAACTTCCAAATAGCTCCTGAATGATGCTACTGCCCTGGCCAGACTGTATATTGCAGCCTGGACATGCAATGGTAATCATTAATTATTCAGATGTGAAGTACCTGGCACTTCTGCTGTCACTAACCTAAGTGAAACACACAACAAAATGACATCTAAAATGTCCAGTCAGAATGAGTTATTTAAAAAAATGAATTGGCTTCATGGTAGGATGATGCTGTAGATGTAGTTCAGCGTAACTTTTTTCCCTTTCCGATTCTTTCTAGTATGATTTGACAGCAGGTTCTTTTAATGTGGACAGGTTAGAGGAGTGTTTTTCCTCGCATGTTTTCAAGAAATTCTACAACAAAAGGGAATTTGATTTCCATTAAATCAAGTGTGAGGCAGATTAGAAAGTTTTTCTGTCTGGCCACTGGAAATGAGACTGATTGTTCGAAGCTACAAGGGGAAATTTGATAATTTTTAGTCATGTGTCTTTAAAAGAAAAGTCTCCATGTTTTGCTTAAAATCTACTGTATTTTATTTGCATTTTATCACCTAAATGTGCAAAAGTGTTTTTGGAGTTTTGCGTTTCTGATCAGAAAGGCGTGCCCTGTTCCTCATACAAATGCAGTGCTGGTGTTGTTTCATGCTTGAGACAGCTGAACAGCAAACTAGTGAAGAGAATGGTTTAAATTAATGCTAGGCATGATCTTTTCTACTTTTAGCTGTAGAAATTTACAGTTGAAGTACAAGTTTGGGTCAAAGAAGAGAGCCAAGCTCTCCTTTGTCTTCGACTTCCAGCAGCATAGGCTTAAGATGCAGAAGTGTAGGGAAGAATCAGATAGGTAATCATGTGCATCATCGGTAGTATTCCTGGTTGCAAGAAATAGCATTTGTGTGGTTACTGCATTGCAACGACAGGTCTGTTGAAATGAGAAATAATTAACTACCATGTTATGCTAGCATTTTTATTTTCCTTAAAATGCCCTCAGAACAATGTATCTACCCTGACAGGTGCAAGCTGCTATGATTTCATGTTCAAAAAGGCCATTGTATTAGTGTATCTGCGAAATATTTTCAGTGCTTAAATGAGTAAACAGTTGTCACAGGATAGGAAAAGTACAGGACTGGTTAACTGGCTCATTGCTTTTATTTAGGACATAACCTAAACCCAACTGCAGCTTATGTTGAAAATTAATTTTAAGTCTGCATTATAAAGAGTTTTGAAATACTAGCCACAAATACCAGCATGAATAAAGACCTAGTATATATTTGTTGGTTTTATTGTTGTTAATATAGTAAGTTCCATGTCTTTTGTAATGTGAGTACTTACTTGCGAAAAGCCGATTTCCTAGCAAAGGAGTCAGTATTTTTCTTGACTGTTCAGCATATTGTGACTAATAAGAAATCTGACATTTAGAGGTGTACTAACTCATAAACCAAGGCCATACAGGTTTTGAATGATAAATCCTTCACTTACTCTTAGGGTTGTGGCATGCCTTTGGAAAGAAACAAGGATTAAAATGATACACAAACCGTATGGTTTAAGTTACGTCTTTGTAATGTTGGACAATTGTGTCTCACGTATTAGAACAACAGTAATTTAGGAAAGCCATTTATCAGCTGTCACCCAAATGGAAATATATTTGTCATGGGATGGAACAAAGTGTTTTAAAGCAAATTGCTAAAATTGGATGAAGAAGAACGTGGCTAAACAGCAGCTTTACAAATGAACTTTTGATTTGACTGAAGCAGATATTCCAGTTACTTCTTCCAAAGATGCATCAGTTTGATTCAAGACTGTTAACAAGGAAAAAAGCTGCAGTTTGCATCTCTTTGTGATTCTGTATATACCAGCAGCACTTCAGCTTTTAAAACGTGTATCTGTCTTTCAGTGTGCTCAGATTATAGACAGTACAGGTTTTGTTACTAGAATTTGGGTGCTTTTGCAAACAGATCAATCAGACCTAGTTAAGTACCACAGTTTATTTTTCCCATGTCACTTCAGTGCATTGGACTTACTTTTCTGTTCAGTCTTGCATGAAATACATTTAAGAATTTTGAAATTTGATGAAAATTTTTAAATATGTGTACAAATTTTGTCCCTAAATCTTAGCTTACCTTTTCATGTTTAGTTAGAGGGACTACACATATTAGTGTCTAATAGGAAACACTTTGAGCACATCACTTTGAGCTGTCAAAAAAACATCTGTCAGTACAAATTATGTTGATCATTGTGAATTTTTGGAGTGTGAAATCTTGACCTAATGTTAAATCTGTTGTAATCACTTGGTAGGAACTGTATGTACAGGCATGAATTTTGAAGGATAAAATGGACCTACAGGTAATAAATGTATTTGGAGTGGTGTCAAAGTATATCTAATCTGATTTTTGTCTTGGCTATTTTTGCTTACACTACTTTGTTCAAGATCCTGAAAGGTCCTGATTGCTTTTAGTATAATGTGTACATATCTCTTTCAGAAGATCTCTGGACCTTCTAGTGTCAAATTGTAAAAATGATAATGCTGTTTCTGGCCTACTCGTTTCATGGGACTAAATTCAATAAATAGCCTTCAGTGCTAACAAAAATAAATCAGAGGTCTTATGAGGCTTATTTCATGGGGCTTAAGTTTTTGCAGGTGTTAATTGTGCTGGATGTGTCCTTGTGCTCGGGAATGCCTTGTTTCATCTTGATGCAGTAATTTATGAAGAGCCACTGACAGTGGGCGAAAAGAAAAAAAAATTCTTATTTCTGAAACAACACACAAATTCTTATACTTCTTGTACTACGTACTGGGAGGAAATCCATGTCTAGCTGTTGAGTAAATTGATTTTTTCAGCTTGCTCTTTATAATTTGATTTTGAGAATACACAATTTGTGCTATTTTTTCCGTTCGTTAACAAGTCGTCTTTAGCATTGTTACTGCTGTTTAAAATTAATAGGCAAATGTTAGGGACAGGGCCCTAGGTTCGAGTTAGAATTTAATTTGTTGTAGAAATCCAGAAAAATTGAGCTGGAAGAGTTAATTACAGCATTAAAACTGTGAGACGGTACAAAATGATGCACTGGCAGTTTGATGATGGTCAGACCTGGCAGTTATTTTCAGTAGAGTATCTGCCATCTATTGTCTTTCCACCTCTGTGTTCTATGAATACAGTGACGACAGTAAAACTCGGGTACTCCTGTTTTATTGGTGGGTTTCTCCTTCCTTTTCCGAACCTGTTTTCTTCTGAACATAGGTGTTGAGGGAGCATGAAATAGCAGGGACACTTTCTGTGTGCGCCATTTTTAAGTCATTGTGGATGAATTTTTATCTCATCAAGGAAGTTGTAGCAGCTTTCTGATACCTGTGATGAGAAGTTAAATGTTAGGCAACGTTAGTTGAATGGTATTTTCTCACAACTGCTGTTTCATCTGCACGTGACTTACCTTGAACTTTCCTTGCAACATGATTAATAGGGTTAGAAACCCAACAGAACTCACCGCTGCTAAAAACCAGGATGACTAAAACACCAGTGAAGCTTTGAAGATGAACATGTGTATCTGATTTATTTTTGTTCTTTTGTAGGTGATGGATGTGGGCACACCGTTCTGGGCCCTGAAAGTGGAACTCTGGCTTCGATAAACTACCCACAGACCTCTCCCAACAGCACAGTCTGTGAGTGGGAAATCCGTGTAAAGCCTGGGCAGCGAGTTCAGCTCAAATTTGGCGATTTTGATATAGATGACTCAGATTCCTGTCATTCCAGTTACTTAAGAGTTCACAATGGGATTGGCCCCACCAGGACAGAGATAGGTAGGAGCCTTTATTACTGGTATTTGAAAGCTATTGTCTTATGCAGAACTTGGAAGATACTGTCAGTATGTTTGTTAACTTTTAAATTTCTCCTTGTTTACCTGCTCTGAGCACAGAGTAACTGCTAGGTGTATGGTATTAGTTAAGTTCTTTTTTATAGCCGCAGAAAACTGTTGTAATTCAGTTCAGTATTGGGCAGGGTAAGACCTTGCCTGAATACATCATACATGGCTTTGTACAGTGTGGATTTTGCATCTTTTGAAAAGGAGGAAGTGGTTATTAATTACAGGAGTCTCAAATAGGGCAAAGAAAGGAATTTTAGTAGTTCCTCTTTTTCCTGAGCTTCATGTCAAGAAAACCCTGCATAGGTTTGAGGAGTGCTGTGTATATCTCACCACAGTAAAAAAAACAGCCATCAGGGACCAGTTTTAGTAAATTTACTACTGATAGTACTGCTAGAAAGCACAGCTAAGGAAAGAGTCTCCTGTGTGCCGTACGGGTCTTCAGTACAAAGATGGAGTACAGGTGCAACTGCAAGTGTATAAAAATAAAAGCAGTAAAGAAATCAGTAGTCTAATTGTTCCTTTCTCTAGTGATGTGCTCATTTGAAGTATGCTTTGCATTGTTGCTCTGCAGATGAGCTCTTTGTTTGGAATGCCAGACTATTCTTAATGTAATTACTCTTAAGTAATTGTGTTTTGTTTACTGTTATTAATCATAGAATGGTTTGAGTTGGAAGGGACCACAAGGATCATCTAGTTTCCAACCCCCCCTGGCATGGTCAGGGACACTCTACACTAG
>VWZZ01006920.1:27428-72548 GCA_013399095.1 Psophia crepitans
GAGCCTTCTCTTCTCTAGGCTGAGCAACCGCAGCTCCCTCAGCCTGTCCTCCCAGGAGAGGTGCTCCAGCCCTCTGATCAGCTTTGTGGCCCTCCTCTGGACGTGTTCCAGCAGCTCCATGTTCCTCCTTGTACTGGGAACCCCAGAGCTGGACGCAGCACTCCAGGTGGGGTCTCACAAGAGCAGAGCAGTGGGGCAGAATCCCCTCCCTCAACGTGCTGGCCACATGGTTTTTGATGCAGCCCAGGACACAGTTGGCTTTCTGGGCTGCCAGCGCACACTGCTGGGTCATGTTGAGCTTTTCATCAACCAGCACCCCCAAGTCCTTCTCCTCAGGGCTGCTCTCAATCCGTTCTCCACCCAGCCTATAGATGTGCTTGGGATTGTGCTGACCCACGTGTAGGACCTTGCACTTGGCCTTGTTGAACTTCATGCAGTTTGCACAGGCCCCCCTCTCAAGCCTGTCAAGGTCCCTCTGGATGACATCCCTTCTCTCCAGCGTGCTGACTGCATCACACAGCTTGGTGTCATTGGGAAACTTGCTGAGGGTGCACTCAATCCCACTGTCCATGTTGCTGGCAAAGATTTTAAACAGTGCTGGTCCCAGTACCGATCCCAATGTTTATGTAGGTATCTGTCTTTTTGACACAATTCCTACATCGTAAAAACGTACTGAAAAAACGATGGACAAAAATGATAGCAGAACATCCTACCTTTTGTTTGTGCATACAACGATTAGATGCTAAATGCAGCACAGATCCTCTAATCATCTTTGGTTCTTGAGATTCTGAAAGGAAACTCAACTTTAATGTTTGGGGTTCTTTTCTGAGATATTTCCCAGTAGCTAGCGAAGTTCTTGTAAGCAGTGGAGAGGGAATTGCAAAACTGTGAGGATTTAAAAAAAAAAAAGTTTAAAAAAAGAAAAAAAAAGAAGGAAAAAAAATGCTAGTATCTGTATCTTACGTGAAATGCCTTTCTTTTTATACAGAATAGCTCTGAATTGAGCAGTTCGTCTCGGTGGTATTAAAGATGCCAGGCTTCAATAGTCGTGTCATTCAAATATTTCCCCTTTTCTGATAATATCCATAGTTATTTTTTGTCCTCTTTGAGAGGACAAATAGAATTTCATTACTATAAGGCAGTTGTTTTTTTTTTCAAATAGCAGTGTGTCATCATCTGTGTTGAGGTATATTTAGGGTTTTATGACCCTTGTGGTTACTTTGCATAGAACTCAAAATAAATTGTCATTCTTCCTTCACTAAAATTAGTTGTTATTTTGCAGATTAATTTTATTTTCTATCCTAAAGCTTTAATCTGGAGAGAGAGAAACAGAGGTTTACTTCACCAAGATTGGTTTTATGCAACTCAAATGCTGATCCCACTAACTTACTCTTTTTATAAAGAGGCTAGTGGAGTGTTAGCTTTGTTAACCCTCTTTTCCGACTGTTACCTAGGTAAGTCTGTGTGAAAATAAGTATGTGCTTGGAGCCGTTGAGCCAGACTTGGTCTAAAATAGGAAACGCTGAAGTCCTTAAATGGCAAGGAACGTCCAGTTCTGATAAGTCTATTATTCACTTTTACAAGAGACTTAATGGGTTTGAGTAAATTTTCTACTTCATTTGTTTCTCTTGACTTTCAGCTGTTCCCAGCTGGTGGAGTAGCAGAGTGTGTTGAGCAAATGTGTGTGTTGTTCTGCTCTTAATAAATTGAATCACAGAAGAAAATGATGATATTAACAGTGGCACATGCAGATGATACAGATTCTTGAACGTTCATATTTGAAGCAGTAAACACTGGAGAGATTAAACAGTGACCTCAATTTGTTTGGAAGAAATCTGGATTTTTCCTGAGGTTTTCCATTCAAGAATACTGACGTGGTCTAAAATTAAAATACTTGTATTACATAAAATCTGAAATTCAGTGATGCCTGCTTTAACCCAAAATGACTTAAAAATTGACTGGTTAGATGAAAAAAATGAATTGTTAGTGGGTTAATTCACTGATAAACAGAGAAGGTTTCTAAGGAAGCTTTTAAGGGTCAGTTCTCATTCCAAACCTTTTGAATATTTTAGAGAAGATCCTTGGCATTAAGTTTGTCCCTAATTTAAGTAAGATGTAGAGGTGTTCTGTATTAGATTTCATCACAGCCTAATACTGCGTGCCAACGGTCTGATGTAGTTACTGAACACATACGAGGTAAGCACAGGTCTGTAGCAGCAGAGAATGGAAGTTACTGTGGGACTTCCCTCCCCTGCTGTATGACCAGCAGGAGAGTCCTCTTGGGCAGGAGGTCAGACTGTCCCCAGGACACCATTTATCCTCTTGGGCAAATACACAGGGCAAGACACTTAAATCTAGCTTGGATAAACTATCGGGTGCTGCTTGCGCCACGGACATGCAGCCTTTGACGAACTGCAGGCTGACGCACCTTATGATTCATGGCAAGGCCTACTTTTGAGACTATAAATGATTTTTCTAACTTTTCCCTGGCCTCTCACCAGATTTCTAGCAGGTTTTTTTTTTAAAAATGTAGGCATTAGAAATGGACAAAACACAACTGCTGTGATGCCTCTGTCAATGGTATGTGTAGAAGATGTAATATTACTATTTTGTCTGTACTTATGCATTGAGGGACCCCAAGCACTTCGGTACCGGTCAATTGTGTAACAAGATCCACTGGCTGAAAACAAAACTTTTAAAAAAAAAAAAGAAAAGAAAAAGAAAAATGGTAATTGGAAAAATGATGCAGTTTATCATAATGAATGCAATTAATCATTGAAACATGACTCAGAGAAAAACACAGGGTCAATGTGGAGCCTTGTTAAAAGAGAACTTACTTCTTTTTAACTCTTGCTGATAACCAGTTTAAGTAGTGGATTGAAGTAAGGTTGTATTTATATAACATACATTTCATTGAAGTATTGTAAAATCTATTGTCTGTTTTTTCATTAGAAAATACCCTTGCCGTGTTCAAAAAGAATCTGAATAAGCAACATTTAGACAGCTCTGAATAATGATAGGAATTTGTGGTTTTTTTGGTTGTTTTTTTTTTTTTTAATTTTAGTAGCATTTGAGAGTACAGTGATGGTGTTCCTAGGCCTTCACAGGGCAAATATTGTCAGTATCAGCAGATTCCAGCATCTCAGTTTAAAATGTATTTTTGGTCATTTTGGATGGCGAGAGAAGTATCCAGATGCAGAATCTCTGTTAGGTTTTATAGGTGCAGCAAAAGAGAAAGTGAACCAACTAGCAGTTTATATTAATGGTACTCACATATGCTTGTATGTGAATGCTGAAGTGGAGTGAATCAGGCCTGCCATTGTCCAAAATTAAGAAAAGGAGTTGACAGAAACCATGGACTAGTCAATAAGGAGGATGTGCCCCAAAAGCTGGGTTAAGAGAAGGGCTTTTTTCTAATTTGCTTCTGTAGATGATACTGCTTTAAGCTGAAGGAGGGTAGGCTTAGATTAGATATTGAGAAGAAATTCTTCACTGTGAGGGTGGTGAGGCCCTGGAACAGGTTGCCCAGAGAAGCTGTGGCTGCCCCATCCCTGGATTTGTTGAAAGGCACCCTGGTCTAGTGGAAGGTGTCCCTGCCCATGGCAGGGGGTTGGAACTAGATGATTCTTGTGGTCCCTTCCAACCCAAACCATTCTGTGATTCTTGTTGCCCTAACCGGATCCTTTTCCTTAAGAAATTTCTCATGGTCTGTGAAGAGCTGACTGTGAGGCTTATGCATGGCTAGAGGTGAAGGTCACATACATTTGCAAGTGTTAAGGATATGAGGGACTCTTACCTGTTGACAGTGACAAAATAAATGTGATACCTGTATGCTGCCATTTGTTTTAAATGGGCACTGACTACATTATGTAGTGTCATGCACATGTATTTATTTTTGAATGTATACCAGAAGTAATGTGAGCTTACACTGCAGGTGAGAAAAGATGCGTATTACATATGTTGGGTTTGGTCCACGTCTGTTCTTCCCCTTCTCACCATAGGAAAATTCTGTGGGTTTGGCTTCCAAATGGATGGTCTAATTACTTCAAAAAGTAATGAAGTCACTGTACAGTTCATGAGCGGAACACACACTTCCGGACGTGGATTTCTTGCAGCGTATTCAACCACTGACAAATCAGGTATTTATCACAATTTGGTAATTTTTCTGTGGTGGTAGAATTAGGGCTGTGTAGTTAAAAAACAGAAATAACTTACTTATTTCTGCATTCTCACAAATGAACTTCTAAAAATGAAAACTTCTAATACAGCCTTCTTGATACTTCTGCTTAGGTAATTAGGCTGTTCAGTTACTATTTAACTTACTGTATTTTAAAAGAAAAGGTATCAAAGCTTACCCTGGATAGCAGAGCATGAATCACAGTTGCCTGTTATGAATGAGCAAGCTGCTTTGGATAAAGGATGAAATGCATTTTTTCAGGTAGTAATCAAGATGGCAGATAACTACAATTTTTTCTTCTCTAACGGTATATTTTTACGGACCAAGTTTGTGTAAAATTTTAATTTAGTAACAATTTCCTATACTCCATCAACTCTTTGATTATATAATCTGCTGACTACTTTTTTGTCTTTTGCCGTTTCTTGTTTTTTCCATGTTTTTTGTTATTCTTCCGCTTACTGTAACAGTGAGTGACATACATGGTCTGCAAGGAAATCAAGGATTGCCAGCAGCTGCTTCACAAGACAAAAGGCTTGAGAAAAACCATTCTAGAAGTAGTTCTAAAAAGAGCAGACAATGAGGTTTTGGTTTTAATTTTTATTTTGTGGGTTTTCTGATGCTTTTGTCTGTGTATTTTGGACTATATGTACTGACACAGAGCAGACAGCAGCGGACTTCGAGCTGTCAGTCATGGATGCCAGTAGCAAGGCACTGAGGTTTGTTCCCTGTGCTGCCTTGTTTCGGTACTGTAGGACTGTTAGATGCTGGAAACCCAGGCCTGTTTAGCTAGCTTATTAAATTAATTTCATGAAAAGAGGTGTGTTTCTGTCTCTGAATTATGTCACGTTCTCTGAAGTATAGCTATAAATAAAAATTCAGCTGCACAGAAATTGAATGTTTTTAGTGTTTCTCTTCTTGTCTATGTCACATTCTCAGTGGATTTCCCTGTTACTCAGACAAATTATCAAGGTTCTACTGTAATACAAAAACTGTTATAAGAAAATTTGGTAGGAACATGTGTTTTTTTCATTCTGGAGACTTCGGTTAAGCCACAGATGCTCAGATGTGTATTTTTGTGCCCTTTAAAAAGCATACTCAAACTTGTTGTCTTTATCATCCTCTTGACCTAACATTTTTTCTTTCCAGACCTAATTACCTGTTTAGACAATGCAAGTCACTTTTCCGAACCCGAATTCAAGTAAGACTGATTTTACCTGTTCCTCCCCCTTTAATCTCTTTAGTAAAGTCATTTTAGTGTTTCTTCTTTCCTCTGTTACTTATACCTGATGCAGCTTGAAAATTGGCTGTCCAGAGAACTTAAGAAATAAAGTAATTAGGCTTAGAGCTGAATAATTTTAATATTGCATTCCACCTTCCTTTCTGTCTCCCTCCCTCTCTCTCTCCCATTTTTGTTATTTATATGCAGTATACAGTAGAACCTCGTTAATTTGCACTAACACGTAGGACCTAATATCTTATTCCCATAGAAATAATACTGCTTTTGTAAACACACATTATAGCGGATATACACCTTAAATACTGACATTCAGATTACAGTTATCAAAGGAGCACTAAACTCTGAAATGGGTTGAAAATGACAAACCCATTTGACAGTTTGGTGTGAATTAATGAGGTTCTGTAGTGACATAAAATGCTGTTCCTTCTGATGGAGGAAACGTATTGTAATTTCCCTGGTTTTTCCTTCTCCATTTCCATCTAAAAGCAAGGACAGGGTTTAAAGTTGTGGACTGCTGTGAAGGCCGTAAACTTTCTGGAGAACTTAAGCTGTGGCATCATTAGACGTTTTAAAGACCAACCTTTGCATTTCTTTTTCATTTTCCCAAGTTCTAAAAGCGGGCTCTAATGGTAGGTTCTGGCCTTCCTCACCACATCTCTGAATACTGCTGTTTTCATGGTACCTGCAACGTTGCTCCAACTGTTGTTGAAGTGCAGCGACAAGGTTAACAGTTTGCCTCAGTTCCCTCTTAAACCTTGAAGATTTAACGAGTTTTATGTGTGCAGTATGAAATGGCGCTAGAATGCGAACACGGGCTTGCATCAGGGGTGCAGATGGCTTGCCTCTTGCTTTCCATCAGCTAGTCATAGTAACTGAATTTGGCCATTTTTTTATGGTCCAAGCATTGCCAGGAGCTATTATAAAATAGCATTAGTTTTCAGATGTATTATTTAAAGATGCAAACCAAATAGATATGCAGGTCTCTACTTCATAAAATAAATTTCATTAATACTGGTACTTACAATGACTTTCAGCTTACAGAAGCCAAGCAGTATTTATATTCTAAAACACTGGCTTTATTACTTTATTATATTCAGACTGGAACTGTAGTTTCAGCTGAGACTTTTTTACTTCAGATGTCTCTTCCGCTGTTGTGTACTTCTTTTCCTGAGAATTTCTTGTCTGATTTGATATGCCTTCAATTAGGGTAGATCCTTAAGTAGTGATACATGAATGACAACAGTATATTAGAAATTTTTAAAAAGTGACTTTTATAACACTGTAAGAGTTGTAGTTGCATGCATGTCTTGACTTGATATTTTGTTCTCTTCCAGTAAGTATTGCCCAGCTGGATGTGTGATTCCTTTTGCTGATATTTCAGGCACAATTCCCCATGGATACAGAGACGTAAGTAAAAATACTGTGGGCTCATGAGAATTTTAGTAAAACGCGCGCCATATAATTAACGGTCTGTTACAGTTGTTCACAATAGTTCTGCCTGGGTTCTGGAATTTGTACCACCTAAAGCGAACAGCATGGTACTCATGTCTTTGCACAGCTGCTAAATGGCTTCAGATGTTGCCATCTACAGAAGTGAAATAGTGTAATAGAGACAAAAACATTTTTGTAAGGCCTGCTGAGAAGGGCGGATCGATCAATATATTGTTTTATACTTGCTGTTTTGTTTTTGCTGGCTTTCCCAGGTTGGGGAGTTAAGATCTATAAAGAGAGAACCAGTTCTTTTAATCGTGCCCTCTTGTTTTTGACACTGTAATGCTTCTCTTGAGAGGCTCTCGGTGGTTATCTTAATTTTTCATTACAACGTGAGAGATGAAATACTATTTATGCTCAGCAGCTATAAAGCCATTTGCAAAACAGAGGTAATACTGTAACGTTAATAGTTCTATAAACTGGAAATTAAAATCTTTAATAATGTACCATTGACTTAAAACACTACAAAACCCTGTATGCTGTTTTTCAGATGTAAGCTTTTGTAACTGAATTGGTGTGCCTGCTATAGGGCTGCTTTGTTTAAGTGATTATCGTTTTGCTAACATCTAATCAAGAATTACATAAAATCTTTTGTTTATCTTAAAATACTCTTAATAGGCCATTAGCTCTAGCACAGAGGAAAGACAATTTTAAAACGTTAGTGAGCACAGATTTTAATATTAAATATGAACCTAAAGTGTACCTCTCTGATCTTCTTTCCTCAAATATCTGTAAATCCTAGGCAACCTGCTTAAAGAATTACCCATATGTAAAAATGTCACCACAGTAACTGTGTTATATGTTCTGGTCCGCAGTGAGTCCTCACTAAATGGCTGCAAGGTAATTTTTGTAGTAAAAAGATGAATTTGATTCTCTGCCTAACATATTTGCAGCATCTGTAGCAGTTCTGTGTGTTGGGAGTTTTTTTGCCAAAATCTGGAAGAACTGTTTTCTATGGAAGAAAAAGGAAATTTCAGGGAAATAAATGCCCTGTGACTTTCTTTTTGTCTAGCTAATTGCTCTGAATAAAAGGCAGAGAATTTCCCAGGAGCCAGATTGTGTGGCAGGAAATTAAATTGTCAAGCACTTTAGACAAAGATTCAGGTAGGGATTTCTCATGCATCTCTTTCAATTGATCAACAGCTGTCTGCTGCTTTAAAAAATTACCCTAAATTGTGATTCTTATATGTGTGACCCTGATGTCCACAGTCCTTGAAGGCTTGGAGTGCTCATTGCTGACATCTTCTGGTGAACAGGGAGGAGAGACCTGCATGTATTGCAAAATCCCATTTCTTCTCTTACTCGAGCTGCGTGCACGAGTGACCCATAATAACATTAACTTCCAGAGCTTTTGGTGTATTTGGGAGGTGGAGTTAGAGTTTTTATGTGTGAATATGCTGAGGAGAATTATGTTTGGAAAAGTCACGGTGAGCAGGTTTTTTTGCCAGTGAGCTGGAGATGGAGGGGTATCCTGGCCTGCTGCACCGTGTAAATATTTCTAATAAGACACAGTGGAGAAAGTTGTTCTGTTTTTAAAATAATGTGAGAAAGAAAATCATCCACGAAGTCTTCCTTCCCTGGAAAGGACCTGGTGATTCCTTCTTAAACAATTGTGGTGAGGCTCTATAGCACCCAGTGGACTGCCTGGCAGAGCAGCGCAGCAAATGAGCCCAGTAGCAATGGGCAATGGACTTTGCTTCGGGGAGCAACTGTTCACGGTAAATAAAAATGTGCGGTCATCGTTTGTTGTTTATCAACTTAGGCAGGTCCACGCTGGGATACCACACTGGTAATAACAAGCGAGATATGGTTTCTGGAATCTATATGGGGAGATATGCAGGTGGTCTTTCACAGACGCCTTGGGCCCACTCAATCTTCTAAAATTCGGGTTGATCCCAGTCTCACTGGGTGTGAGCAAGGGGCTGCAGAATTGCCACGCGTCTGTGCATACCCCAGTGCCGCACGTTGCAGGAACGCCTGTGAATAGCTCTGGCTATGCCTGTTGCACTGTGTGTAGCCAGTAATCCTCCAGAAACCCTGGGGCGCTCGGTCGGTGGGTGGGTACAAAGCCACTGCTGCTAAGCTTGTTTTGGAACTGGACTGTCTCTCTGCTCCTGAGCACCAGAATGTTTCTTGGTCAGGACCCTTTGGCCTGGAAGGGTTTGCTTCCCAGCTAGAGAAGATCTCCTGGGCTAGTTTTGGTCCGCGAGACAGAGGCATCGTGCTCTGCTCACTCTGTGCTGTGCCTGAAGGACTTGGTGCAGTGAGTCAGTCCTGCTCCCTGTGACACAGTGAGCTGCAAGCCAGGGATATGGAAGCGTCACCATGAGATCTGGTAGTGGATCTGGGCTAACGGTTGTCCAGGGAGAGAAGGAAAGAACAGGATGTCCTGCAAAAACTTTCTGCATAAGTGGTCTCCACTGACCTGTACCACCTAGGTAATCGGCTTCTTGAGAACAAACTGTATTCACGTGTTACTGTGGGTTTACATGGATCAGAGTGCTGGAGGGTTAAACCATGTTTAACCATGACTTAAAATAAAAAAATATAATCCGCTGGCTAACAGTTACAAAATCTGCAGTATATCGCTCCTTAATTGTGAGGAAAGTGAATAAACATACTTTCAATATGCTTTCTATTAAAAGGTTTCGTATGTATTTATGCATTCAACTTCTGTTGTCTAACGTAACAGATTTAATGTAGGCTGAAAATCTGGCTGGCTTTTTCAGACTGATTCACCTTGCTGTTTGGTTGAGCTCATTTAATGACAAGAGTTACATTCCAAATACATCTGGGGAAGGACACAGTGAAGTGTTTTTGTGTTTTTATAAATTCCATAAGAAATCAAAGATAAGTGGTTTCTAAATGACAGAGATAACAGTTAAATAAGACCAGTATCTTAATGTAATAATAACAAAGAGTATAGCTGGACAATGTAGCATTTACAATATAAAGTGTAGCATTTAATTTATTTACAGTGTAGTATTAAATTTTTCTTTTTCCTCCCTCTTCAAGTCATCATCACTTTGTATGGCTGGTGTTCATGCAGGCGTTGTGTCAAATACTCTGGGTGGCCAAATTGATGTTGTAATCAGCAAGGGCATTCCGTACTACGAAGGCTCCCTGGCTAACAATGTCACCTCAAAAGTGTAAGTGTACTTCCTACGTTCTCCTTGTCTCTTTAGATCTTGGTAGTGTCTCATCGCAGGATTAATTTCAGCTAGTGGAGCTACGTGTTCTGTGGACAGACTCTCTTCTGTAAGGGTCTCACAATGCTCTTTTGCTACAGTGTGATTATTTTACCAGGTATTTTTAAGCTCTAGACCATAAAGATTAATTTTTCAAATTCTGCAAGAAGGTTTTATCTTCCAAAATACCTAGCATGACCGTATATTCCTAATGGTCTGTGGAAAAATAGTAATTTAACAGCAACTTCATAATTGCAGGGAAAAGTGTAACTTGTCATTTTATCTCAGAAGTCTCAGGAATGAAAGCAATCAGAGGAGATTGGGTCTTCTTGTTTCTAGCTTAATTGAAAAGGGAAGCATTTTAATCAAGTCTTGCGTTTTGCTGGGCAGATGTTTGTTTGAAAGCCTTTAACTCAGGTGGGATCTCTGGGCTAGATTTCAGTTGAAAAGGTGTTGGTACTGACAGCGCTGCAACTTGGTGACGGGAAGTCTTACTTTAATCGTGAAGCGGTTGTTGAGGCTTATGTGCATAGTGGCAAGCAGTCAGCCAAGAAAAATAAACTGAAGACAGTTTGTTTCAATTTTCCTCACTGACTACCACACAGAAAAGTCTTTTGTTCTCTGCAGGGGACCGTTATCTACAAGTCTCTTCACATTTAAGACGAGCGGTAAGCATTATTATGTGTGTTACATGCTGATACTGTCATACAAATTTTGTGAATAGAAATAGGTGTGCAGGTATTGTATTGTTTAATTTTTGTTCCAATTAGAGCTTTTTTTTTTGCTGTGTTCCTCAGCAATGTATATTTTTTAATTTTTAGTATCTCATTTTGATGATTACTCATCACTACATTTATACAGTGATGTATAAATTAAGCTGTGCTTATGTGCAGAAAGGGATTCTTTTGGGTTATGTTCCTCTACTTATAGTCTGCTTTAAAGTGACTTGACTCCCATGCTTTAAACACACTGCTAAAGCAGAGGTGGGCAGGTAAGAGCTGCTCTTCATTTGTAACCACTGTGCATTCCAGGTTTTTTCCAGGTTTACTCCTTACACTTCCCTTGTTGCCCGCTGAGAAAGCTAGCAGAAGTCTCAAAATGATTCCTCCATTTTCTCCACCTCCGTTTACTTTCTTCCTCCCATATTCTTGCAAGGGCATGCTGTGTGATAAATTACCTGTCTCTCTTGCCCTGGAAGGGCATCGCTTGGGCCTTGCTCTGTGTGTAAGTTGTGTTCTTTCTTGGCTGCCTTGGTTTGTTTCCTAAATGTGTGCCAGGTTGCTGACCGGTATGACAAGCGTTGCCTCTTTTTAAAGCTTTACTGCTTTGCATGGTTTTACTTCCTGTCAATTACCTGTTTTTCAAATAAATCAGCTGTAGTTTTCTAAATGGAAGCTGGCTTTTCTGTAGGTCATTTTAAATGCTCTCTTTGAATGGACGTTGGAAGTATTGTGAAGGCCTTTCCTTAGTCTCTTTAACTGTTCTAATAACAATATTAAAAAAAAAAACCCTAACAAAAACATTACATCTGTTATCTGTAAGCATGAAGTTTAAAAAAAAAAGGGGGGGAGGAATCATACCCATACTCCTCAAAAGTAAACAAATACTTTTCCTAATACATAAATGCAAGTGATGCTGAATGGGGATATAAGGCAGGAATCTGATGGTGATGGGCAGGAGTGTTTGGAGATGGAGATGTATACAAACAAGCAAAAATTACAAAATATAATCCACATAATATTCAAATAATTTCTCTCCCAGTCCGGGCAAGAGCTGGAAGAAGGAATTGCATGTCTGGTGACATTCTGCATGGCAAATATTAAACAGAATGATCAAGGCAGGGTTTGTTGGTGTTTTTTGTTTTTAAAAATGTGATCTGATAGTGTATATGAAAGTAATTGAATGGCCTGGAAACATGAAGAGATCGGACAAAATGCTGATCTAGACTACCTGGGTTTCAGTGACGCATTTGAGAAATTACTGAGTAAGGCTAGAGACAAGATGCAGGTCTAGATTAGAATGTAGTTGGGTGACCTAGGAGAGTTAGCTGAAGGAAAAAGAGGATTCTGTAGTAAGTCACATGAGGTTTCTCAGACTGTGGTGAAGTTACTAGTGTGGTTCTTCCGTAATAGTTGGTTTCGTGACTTTGTACAAAATAGAGGAGTGTGTTGTTAATGCAAGGGAAGATGAAACTATTTGTACAGGAAGACCTGGCTGACTTTGAGACTTGAGTAACAGAAATTAATTGAGGAATCACAGAGCAAAGTGTATAGAGTTGGGCTGATAGAGCCTGAGGCATTTCTGCTTCAAACTGGCCACGTGTTAGACGGAAATGACAGATGAGGAAAAGAGTTCAGTTGGTGAAGTGCTAATGTGGTCCTGTGCTGTGGCAGGTGAAGAACGTCCAGTGAAGACAACGCACTACTAATGCCATCGCACAGGACACTGGCAAAGGCCTTGCCTGGGATCCAGTTGCACATTGAGGGATGAGTGCCCAACCTTGGTGCGGAGGCAGGCTGCAGGGGTGCCTGCAGGGAGGGGGAAGTGCACAGCAAAAGGGAAACCAGGCTGGGTTGTTCAGGCTGGCTGACCAAAGGCACCAGTTGCTCTCCACTGGTATGTCTGGGGAATACACCTCAGAGAGAGGAAAGCTGTTAGCGCTACAGAACCAGATTTTGACAAAGAGCGAATGGCTATCAGCTAGCCACAAGGAAATGTAGCCGGGAATTTAGGAGGTGTTTATTAGCCATCAGCAGAATGCGATATGGGATGAAACTTTTAGTAAGAATGGTGACCAAATAAATACAACTGATTTCAAGGATGCTTTTGAGCTCTGAGCCAGGATTATGGCATAGCTTCCTACATGTGTTGGTGTATTGTTCGAATTAACATTGTGATACTGAGGTGAGTTTAAAAAACAAGATGTTATATAGACACAAAAAAGGAGCGAATGATCAAGTAGTCTGTTTCCCATTTCTGTGGCAACCATACATACTCTTCAACCATGACAGCTCCTGCAAAGCTTCTCATCTAGTGCTCTGTGTGGGTGGTGACGGAGAGAATATCCACATTACCCTTGAGCAGGCATAAATCATGGAATACTCATGACCACAAGCTTGGTTTCAGCGTCACTGCTGGAAAGCAGAGGGCTGTGTTTTGTTATGGAATAAATTTAGATGACAGTTTAATATTTGCATGTAACGTCTTAAACTCCAAGTAAGTACAATTGTTGCATAACTTGAATTTTCACTGTGAATCCTCACCTATTCTGTTGCTCAGGTTGCTATGGGACACTGGGGATGGAATCTGGGGTCATCCCTGATTCGCAGATCACGGCATCATCTGTTCTTGAGTGGTCTGACCAAACAGGACAAGTGAACGTTTGGAAACCTGAAAATGCCAGACTGAAAAGGGTTGGTCCTCCTTGGGCTGCTTTTGTCAGTGATGAACATCAGTGGTTGCAGATTGACTTGAATAAAGAAAAGAGAATAACAGGTAAGGGAATCTTTTAAACAGCATTCAAGAAGTTTGGTCTTGGTCTTAGATAGTGTCCAGGTGACGTTTAATTACCACTACAGCAAAGTTGGTTCCAGGTCCTAGCTAATACACTGAGGAGCCTAGAGTTGAGCGGGTAGAGTTTCCTAGTAGAAAACACCTCTTCCTCAGAATTTGTTGAAGTGGGTCCTGTGGTTTTGTTGGATCCTTGCTGCTTCCCTCTTCCTGCTGATTGCCTCCTTGGAGGTGCAAATCCATATCCAGCCAGCTCAGTCCACTGGTACTCAGGTTTCTAGGTTTTCCCTCCTGCCTGTCATGGCCGCAGTGAATCCATCGGCAGAGACAGGAGCAGTTGCAATGTAAGATAAGCAGCAGACAGAGTAAACCAACTGGCAGCCTCCCCTTCACCTCCCTGCCTAAGTGGAACTTGGGCTGAGAGTTGGGGATGGTGGGGCCCCTCAGCAATCTGTTGCGCTTTCCCTCAGCAGATGCATCAGGCAGCACAGGCTGTTGCAGCCAGAGTCTGGGTTAGGCTCTGCATCTTCACAGATGTTGTGAAGATGATTTCAGTAGCTGTGTTTATTTGGAGAGACGGCTGGAGATGCTGTTTCCCAATCTGCTCTGGATGCTTTTGCTTTTGAGCTTGCTCGCTCATGGTTACCTGTTCCTGTTGATGGAAGTGTGGCCCATGCTGAGCAGCGAAGCCCTGAGGCATTTGCAGTTTGGGGTTAGCCTCAGGGACAGCCTTCAGTAGCGGCAGTGCAGCTGTTGTAGCGCCTGTGCTGAAGTTAGACTTTACTGTTTTGTTCTAATTGTTCAGAAGTGATTTGCTGTTGTTAATGGGCATGTTTGCATCTGACTTATATAAAAAATGAAGTGGCTTTAGGCAGAGCACTTCACAAAGGTCTGGCCTTTGAGACTATCTGAAACATCCTCCTTTGATCAGTTTGGGTTTGTCTCCTCGAATGCAGGAGCTGGTCCCTGTAAACTCGGCTGCAGCCCTGCTATCAGCAGCTTGGCTTCCTGTCATTAAGCAACTTGATTTTACCAGCAGCCTTTGTTATTGCCTCCCTGGGGACTATTTGGATTTTACAGTACTCCCCTAATTCCTGTGCCAATAAGCGTTTTACAAAACAGCTTCCTATGAGTCGTTCTGCAGTGCTGAAGTGTCAGCTCTGGGAAGTGACGGTTCTTTCAGTGGCGCTTTCAGGTTGGCGGGACAAAAGCAGGGTAGAGAGGTGCTGCCTCGGTAGCTGGAGACAGGAGTGGGCCACGGTCAAATGAACAGACCGTTTCCATCAAGAAATGAGGGAAAAGTGCTTAGCAAGGTTATCTCATGAGAACTAAAATATAAAAGTAAGTAAAATTATTATGAAGTTTCAGTCACTGTAGAAGCTTCAGACCCTGGCGCCTTGGATAAAAATGGGGCCAGTGGAGATTCCAGCTGCAAAACAATGGATTCAAAAGCTGATCTATTCACTTTTATAAACCGGTACCAGTATTTGTCTAATGGGGCACCTTCATTTTCACAGGTATTATAACTACTGGATCAACCTTAGCAGAGTACTACTATTACGTCTCAGCCTACAGAATTTTATACAGCGATGATGCACAGAAATGGACAGTGTACAGAGAACCTGGCATGGATAAAGATAAGGTAAAAATACCACACACTTTCTAGGTATGTTCTATGGAGATAGCACAATTGCAAATACCACTAATGTTGGTACAGTGAGGAAACATGAAATAACTTTCCTTTTCAGTGTAATTTTGAATCATAAACAGCATCTATGCAGAAGAAAATTGGAAAGTTTGCAAATACGTAAGGATTGGAACAGTTCTGAAACTCAGAGATTATTTTTATTCCTGTTTGGGGGTGGGAATGTTCTATACAAGAAACTTCTGTTGACAGTGGTAGGCTACCTGGTACTGCGTGCCTCTAGTCAGATTTCTTTCAAAATAGGTTGCATGTTTCAAAATCAAAGAGTTACTTTCTCAGCCTCTTGTGGCTACAGAATGAGTGTTAGGGGATGTGTAATTTTCCATCTTTTTTAATGTTTTTGTCAATTGTACTTTTTGACAAAATACTGGTAACTTTCTCGTATAATAGAACAGCCCTTGGAAAGGGGGGTTTTCCTAAAAAAAAGGGAAGGCTCAGAAATGTTCAGATTGCAAATGCTTTGCCACACAGAAAAATTAACTAACGTTAGTGGCAACCTTATTTTTCCTGTATGTACAGTTCTGCAGTACTTAATAGACAGTAAAAATGAGAAGATTAGTGTCCTGTGTGGTCCTGCCAGTGGTTTGGATTTTCTTAAACAAATGAGAGGATTCTTGGTAACCTGACCAGAACTAGGATTTCCTTTTTTTCCTTAAAATTCTTGGATGTAATTTACCTTACTTCCATAGGCCTGTGGTACTACATGTAATGGAAACTAGTAACCTATTTACTTTTTAAAAACGGGTCTTAAGAATGGTAACCAAGCTGTACTTGGTTTTCTTCTGTTTACTGTGGGTTAAGAATGTTTCAAGGTGGGATGTAGCATTCTGTTGATGAAGTGAATGAAGTGAATTTGTTAAATGAAGAGGTTTTTTAACACTGAACACAATCACAGCAGGAAATTTTACTGAAAGGAGGAGACTTTCCTGTTGGGGCTGGTCCATCTCCTTGAACCTACACGTCAAGTATTCAAGAAGAACGAAATCCAACATGTTTTGCTAGTTTTTGAGTGCCCTCTTCCGGCCATAACATGAAATCCAGCTAGCAAGCCACCCAAATTTAGGCTTCATTTTTAGTTTATTTTCTTAGAAAACCTTTGCAGCTGTTGCCTTTTAATTTGAGCATTTTATTTTTCTGGCAAGTTCATGAAATGAAACAAATTGTGGAGCTTAAAATTACAAGCGTCAGATTTTTTTTGCACTCGTTGTATCATTGTGTGAAGAACCATAGATACCCAGGAAGTCCCGGCTGGAGCTGAATGACAAAAAAGGGTTCAGTATGGTTGATCTCTTAGGCTTCAAAATAGCAGATTTTTCCTCTGTCTGACATCATCTCACTTGATACAGCTTTGCTTTTGGATGCATACATGTGCAGGCTTCTCCCTTTCAGCCTGACATGATTGCACAGCAGCCCAACCAGGAGGTGCTGTTCCCCCTTTTTTTTGAAGGATGTTTGAAATTCCTAACATTGTTCAGGAGACTAGAAGCTTTTCCAAGGCTTTCCTGTAGTCCCCTTTATAAATAGCTTCTAGAGGTCTGTCAGGATTCAAGAGACACTTTTCTTAACTTTTTTATGTATGAAAAAAGAATAAAATGCTTGAATTGGGGGAAAAAATGACAAATCAAAGTTGCAATGTTGGAAAAGTATTGTTTGACAGCATAGAGGCAAATAGAGAGTTTGATAATAAGTGGAATATGCAAAAAAGTTGGACTGTGTCCAGCGCAGAAGCAGGGATTTTTGGTGCAAAAAAATGAACAAAAAATACTGAGCAGCAGGTAAAGGTAAGTTACTGTCGTAACACTTGACATCAAAAGCTTGGCTAATAAAAGCCTGGAGTAAAGAACTGCTTTACTGTTAACCTTTCTTGAAGAGAATTGTCAGCATTAACGATTCTTGCCCCCACAGTTAATCTGCCTTCATTCATTGCTGGTAAGTATATTTAAGAACAACAAGCTTAAATTCAGAGCAGGGCAAAGGTGACCGAGAGCCAGGTGCTTGTGCTGCTGCACAGCAGTGAGCTGGGGAAGAACAGACCGTATGCTTTGAAGGCAGATACCTTGTGCTGCCTCCTTAGATTTCAGTACCATGAATGGGTTACAGTTAGTTTGATAGTGTTACTTGGATACATAAAAAGGAAAATGCTGGTTACTAGTTTAAGATGCAGAAAAAACAGCACACTCAAACATGAAGTACTGCATTTAAATTACCGAGTGATTTATTTTTCCCTGCCTAACTAAATTGAATTTTGTGTCTGTTTGATCAGTTAGTGCTTTCAAACATGAAGACAATTAATGCCTATGTAAGGACAAACCAAAATTCTTATACGTAAGTAATAGTAACGGGGCTTGTGTGTCTTTTGAGAGCAGAGACGCATTATGTACATCAGGGAGCCCAGGCGTGAGTGTCGTAAAGGTCCCTGGGGTGGTTTGGGGGCTTTTGAATGGCTCGTGTCCTGGAATAATAGTTTTCTATCAAATCTGTAAGGAAATTCTAGTCATTTGCTTACAAAAACGTAAAAACAGGAGTGCGATACAAAAACCTCTATCTTGTGTATCAAGGTTGAAACACCAGCAATCTGTGTTGATCAGAAGTGGGCTAAAAACTCTTGGCTGCTCCATTTTATGCAGACACATCAGCTGTCACACAGTACAGTGCTTGTCCTTAAGAGTGGCAAGGTGCTTTATTGTGCTTTGCTGTGAGCAGAAAACTCACTACAATATTTATTTTTCAGGCAAGTGCCACAGTTCTGTTCTGCGTTATGTCCGACACAGTTTGCGATATCTGTACGAGCGCTTTGAAACCAAACATGCTACCCATTTACTGTCACCTCTATGGTGACACGTGTTGCTGTAGCACCCAAGAGCTGTGCTTGCAGAGCCAAAGGCCACCTGCTGTGCGCTAACGTGAGAAAGCGCTCACTCCCTACCTGAAGGCATGCTGCCAAGCCAGCCCTCCCAAAGAATAGAATAGAACAGAATAGAATAGAATCATTAAGGTTGGAAGTGACCTCAAGGATCATCTAGTCCAACCGACCCCCCACCACCTATTACCCACTAAACCATGTCCCTAAGTACCACATCCAACCTTTCCTTAAACACCCTCAGGGATGGTGACTCCACCACCTCCCTGGGCAACCCGTTCCAATGCCCGACCACCCTTTCCGAGAAGAATTTTCTCCTCATCTCCAACCTGAACCTTCCCTGGCGCAACTTGCAGCCGTTCCCCCTTGTCCTGTCACTAGTTATCTGCGAGAAGAGGCCAACCCCCAGCTCGCCACAACTTCCTTTCAGGTAGTTGTAGAGGGCAATAAGGTCTGCCCTGAGCCTCCTCCAGACTAAACAAGCCCAGTTCCCTCAGCCGCTCCTCATAAGACCTGTGCTCCAGCCCCTTCACCAGTTTCGTTGCCCTTCTCTGGACACGCTCCAGGGCATCTCCCAGAAGATGGGACGGCTTGCTGGGTTGGAGTACGGGGCCTCATTTCTTACTGTTTTAGGCAGCTCAGTGCAAAACCTGTAGCTGGCTGTATGTTTGTCGGTGTGCTTACACTGCATCATACAGTGTCTGCTTACTGGTTTTACATTCCAGCCAGACAAACCCATTCTGTATTGTCAAATTTTGATGCGGGGGAGGACCAGCAATGAAGGACCAGCTTGAGCTCATCCTTTTTGCAGATTCCGTTCTCTTCCAGAACTGCGTGGCTCCTGTTCAGAGGAACATTCATTGGGAACGTGAATCCTTGTGTTCTGCTTGCCGTTCACCCCCGCAGGCAGCAACCACTAGAGGACAGTGTGATCACATACTTGACTTTGTCTCTCAACGCTGTATAATAAATGCCATGCCCAGTCACAGGACAGACTGTGCTTTAACTCTTAAGCTGTGTGAAGGCACCACCTAATTCCTGCTTTCACACTGCCGCAGCTATGTAAGTTTGAAGAGTAAGTGCACAATACCAAAAAGGGCTGAGCTGGAATTATTCAGTGCCATAAACATGTGGGATGTCTTTAACAGCAGGCATTGCCTGGGGAGCAGCAGTAGACTGTTACGTCACACCTTTATTCTGAAGTAAGTAGTTGCGTGCATGCATGTACACACAGGCCTGCCTTTATTTTATTTCATTATGTATTTAATAGGGCTGAGTGAGAGGAGATGTGCAGGCAGCAGCACTGTTCTGGGGTGAATTTTCAGGATTCTGCATTGCTTATTTTTCCTAAATAAAACATCAAAATCAGTTGCAGTTACTTAGTTGCTGTTGCATTTGTATAACATAATGTTTGTCTCTTCTTTTTTCTTTTGTCTCTTTTCTAGATATTTCAAGGGAACACTGAATTGTACCAGGATGTTCGCAATAATTTCATTCCACCTATTATTGCACGCTTTTTTAGGATTAACCCCTTAAAATGGCACCAGAAAATCGCAATGAAAGTAGAATTGCTAGGATGTCAGTTTAGTATAGGTAAGGCAACTGAAAACCTTTCAACTGTGCAAGACAAGCGGTGAAATAATTTGGCAAACGTTACATGTCGGTAAATTTTCAATGAGTGTCCTGGTTTCAGCTGAGATAATTTCCAAGCAGCTGGTGCAGTGCTGTGGTTTGGATTTAGTATGAGTGTAATGTTGATAACACACTGATGCTTTCAGTTGTTGCTGGGCAGCTGTAGTGCCTACACTAAGTCAAGGACCTTTCAGCTTCTCACACCCTGCCAGGTCTTATTTGTTATAAGCATTTATTACATTAGTTTAATTGTCACTGGTTCACTGGTCACAATGTTCATAGAATCACAGAATGGTTTGAGTTGGAAGGGACCACAAGGATCGTCTAGTTCCAACCCCTTGCCATGGGCAGGGACACCCTCCACTAGACCAGGGTGCCCAAAGCCCCATCCAGCCTGGCCTTGAACACTGCCAGGGATGGGGCAGCCACAGCTTCTCTGGGCAGCCTGTTCCCTTTGGTGGCAGAGTGCAGGCCACAGTTTGCTTTCCCTTGGAGGAGTGTCCAGTACACCTGGAATCGACTGCCCGAGGGGTGGGAACAGCCCCACCATTTGGACTGATTGTGTGGGGCAACACAGCAGAAGAGGTTTCTGAGAAAAGGAAGAAAATAGTCCAAATCCTTGTGAAAGCCGATTTCACCATAAAACTAAGATCAATGGACCTGCACAGGAGATTCAGTTTTTAGGAACAGAATGGCAAGATGGGTGTTGTCAGATCCCAACAGGTGTGGTTGATAAAATAGCAGACGTGTCCAGCAGGCTATCAGGGAAGAGATGCAATGTATCGATGGGTTCGTGATTGAGAGGTGCACCATGACGCTATCACACAGGTTATCCATGAGTGTGAAACATGCACTGCGATCAATCAAGCCAAGTGGTGAAAGCCTCTGTGGTATGGAGGACCATGGCTGAAATACCAATATGGGGAGGCCTGGCAGGTTGATTACAGCACAGTGGCCCAAATCTGCCAAGGCAAGCGCCATGTGCTTACAGTGGTGGAAGCCACCACCAGATGGCTGGAAACAACATCCTGTGCCCCATGCCACTGCCGGGAACACTATCCTGGGCCTTGAAAAGCAAGTCCTGTAGTGATATGGCACCCCAGAAAGAATTGAGTCAGACAGCAGGACTCATTTCTGGAACAACCTCATAGACAGCTGGGCCAAACAGCACAGCATGGAGTGGGTGTGTCACATCCCTCGTCGTGCACCGGCCTTCAAGAAAACAGAACGGTACAATGGACTGCTAAAGCTGCACTGAGAGCTGTGGCTGGGACCTTCAAACAGTGAGATGCACATTTAGCAGAGGCCACCTGGTTAGTTTACACCAGGGGGTCTGCCAATTGGGCTGGCCCTGCCCAGTCAAGGCAAACCTGTCTGTGGGATTGCTTTTCCTCAGGGACCTGGGTGCACTTGGTGGGTGATGCAGAAAGACGGAGAAGTCATTTTGGGTGAGAACAGCTAATAAATTAAATTGTACGATTCGTATTACGTAATAATGCATATCATCTCTAGTATGATTGCTGTATATCATAACAACAGTATTACAGTAAGAATCACCAGGCTAATGAAGAAAGACAGACCTGTGATGAAAATGAGCAGAATGCAGCAATGATGAAAATAGAACTGGCTTCAGCAACCGGCACCTGGCAACTTCCTCACGATTGACACCTTCAACCCACAGACTGTGAGCGCGGACCACCCCAGATTCTATGATTCTATACACCAGGCGCAAGCTCCGGATGCAGCATGCAACAATCCAACAGCACACACCGTCTCACCTGCCCCAAGAGACTGTTATGGCAGATGGAGCCCAAAGTCATGGATTAAATGAACTCAGCGGACATTTTTGAGGGATTTAGAGGGATGGCCCATAGGCTAAGGGGCTGATCACTGTGTGTACAATAGAGACTGTACTGTCAAAAGACAGGAAAAGTGACAGTGATTAACTGGCATGTAGTGGGAAGGATAGGACCTGGGCATGACACATGGTATGCAATAAGCGGTGGATACTGTCCTGGTTTCAGCTGAGACAGAGTTAATTTTCTTTCTAGTACCTGGTACAGTGCTGTGGTTTGGATTTAGGATGAGAATAATGTTGGTAACACACTGACACTTTCAGTTGTTGCTGGGCAGTTGCAGTGCCCACACTAAGTCAAGGACCTTTCAGGTTCCCACGCCCCGCCAGGCGCACCGGGAGCGGGGAGAGCACAGCCAGGGCAGCTGGCCCAGGCTGGCCAAGGGATGTTCCCTGCCATGGGGCGTCATGCTCTGATATACCTGGGGAGGCGAGCCGGGAGGGGGGATCCCTGCTCGGAAACAGAATGAGCGTTGGGTGGTTTGGTTTTTTTTCTGTGGGTAGTGAGCAATTGCATTTCTGCACCACTTGATAATGATAATAATAAATAATAATACAACTTCGTTATCCTATTAAACTGTCTTTATCTGAACACGAGTTTGTTTTTCCATTCCCCTCCCCATCCGCTTCAGGGGAGAGGAGGGACCAAGTCACTGCATGTTGCTCAGCTGCCAGCTAGGACTAAACCACAACAATGAAAAAATACTTTAGCTGCATAATCCTTCTGTAACTGATACTTCTGAATTTCTTCCAAAGTTACTACACTTAACCTGGAAGACACCTAGTTTAGGTGTAAACAGGGTAATTTAGAAAACAAGCATTTCAAAGGACACCAGCAAGTTGCTTTCCATGTCACTGATTCATGGGTAGTTTTTCCCCCTCATTATATAACATGAACAAAAGCTTCAGAGCACACTGTTCCAGCTGCCTTCTGAAAAGGAAACATGGAAAATTAGCACTTTAAAACTCTTTTTTTTAATAAATTATTTTCTTCTAAAGGCCGTGCTCCTAAAATCACCATGCCACCACCACCTCAGAACAAGAATGACGACAAGAATGACGACTTCAGTGATGACTTCATTCATTCAGTGAAGACTTCATTGCAGACAGATAAAACAACTTTCACGCCTGAAATTAAAAACACCACAGTGACTCCAAGTGTAACCAAAGGTATGTACAGTTAAGCAGTAGGAGTATTTGGGAGCCCTTTACTGTACTTTGGCATATATTGTGTAAATTTTCTGAAGACTTAGTATATTATAGGAAATTATCCACCTTTTCCATTTAATAGTTACCAGTTGTTAAATATCCGTATGATAAAAAAGTACAGTTGCATACCATGCGTAGAAACAAAACTAATCTTCCAAGTGTGTGTGTGTATATATATATATAAAAAAGTTGTGTCTTTCAAAACTTGTTTAAATCAAGTTCAGCTTTTAATTATGGAACAAAGTTTGTCAGAAGGAGAAGTTGCAACTTGGTCTTCCCTTTAGAATTAATCAGATGTAACTACTTTGTTATTTAATTTGATAATTTCTTAGGACAAAACACTTTCGACATAGCTAATCTTTTATGGGGCAGTCATGTTGGCATGCAAAAAAAAAAGAAACAAACCAAACCCACCCATCACAGAATCACAGAATGGTTTGGGTTGAAAGGGACCACAAGCATCATCTAGATCCAACCCCCCGGCCATCATCTGGCGCCATCATTTTGTTTACCAAAGAAAATTGTCAGAAAAGGGAGCAAGCTCACTGCAGATGCAGGCACTGGTGAAGTGGCCTTTGGATGGCCTCATGTCACAGGCAGACCCAGCGTAGACTGATTGCGAGTAACTGTTAAGGGACTGGGGTAGTTACTTCTTACAGGAGGTTCAGACGTCATGCTTGCATAATCCTGGGCTCTTTTGATTTTCCTTGCTAATAATAAAAGGCATTGGTCTAACAGAAAACTTGTACTTATATGAAAACAAATGTGTTGATTTAGATGAAAAACCTTGCAAAAATACCTGCTGTGAATATCTGTAGAGCAGCTAGATGTTAATTGCTATTTACAGTGGGAGCATCCAGCAGAGTGGCTTAGCTGGGGGATCAGGTGTGATAAACACTATACATGAAAACTATGTGCTTTACCCAAGTCATTTTCAAACTACAGACTGACTGATGTGAAGCTCTTCTGTCTGACACCACTTAATTTAATGGCTTTCAGATGTGGCATTGACAGCAGTTCTGGTTCCAGTGCTGGTGATGGTCTTCACTACTCTGATTCTTATCTTAGTTTGTGCGTGGCATTGGAGAAACCGGTAAATGAATAGATTAATGAAAGTACTTTAAATGAATGTTAGCCTGGTGTGTGGGAATGGAATGCTGCATGTATTGCTATGGGAACTACATGGTCCATACTTGCGGAATTTTCAGAATTGCGAGAAAATGTTCACTTGAATAGAGAGCACAGTGGAAACAGCTTTTGGTAACTATTTCCATTAGAAGTGCTTTTAGTGAAAACTGGTTTCTCCAGTAGCAGCAGACTGGTGATGGCAAGCCAGGTTACTGGTGCTTATACATTAAATTTGAGGACCAGTTAAAGCCAAGGTGATGGTTGCTGAGCATTAATTAGTGCATCTTCTGATACACAAGACTAGCTAAAATACCCTTTCTTCTCTTTACAGCAAGAAAAAAACTGAGGGCACTTACGATCTACCTTACTGGGATCGTGCAGGTAACAAGATGGTTTTATGAAATCCTTTACTTGGCATTGTTGGTTTGATGTGTATTTCAGACGCAGTAACATACAATTTTCACTAGCAGCAGCTTCTCTAATGCTCGCTGATGTAGGCATAGTGAACACTGAATTTCTTTTCAGGACAGACTTAACTGCTTCATTCTCTGAATTATTTTTCAGAAATAAAAAATGCCTTGTCTCCTGTTAGCTTACAGATCCAGGTTTCTTTTTAATAAAGTATAGAACCTCTTAATTGCACAACAGGAGAGGAAAAAAATAATAATTTATGAGGAATGTCTTTATATATTTGGTAATTCATGTATGGGGTACTTCTTTTGTCCTGGAAAAAAATACTCATCTTTGTGTACAAGGTCTGTCAATTTTGTCTTTCTTCATTGCTCTGGTAAGCATGTGGGATTGTTTGCAGCCCCTTTTAGGCATAGTTTCCATCCTGCTGTGTTGTGCCCCATTAACTTGAGATCAGACAATCTGATCAGCGCGTAGGAAGGGTCCCAAAAACGCTTCTGCTACAGCATAAAGGGCTGGTGCAGCAGCTGGTTTGTACTGTCGGTATGGCTGTGCTTCACTTCTGTCTTCAAGTTGAAAAGTTCCACATCTGTGTGTTTGCTCACTGGCAGTTTTAAGTAAGTCTTATCCTTTAGACAAGAAACCTTATAATGACATTATTATTTATTGCATGGCCATTTCCAGTAGGGTCACAGCATTGGTGGCTTAGAATGTAAGATTCAAAATATTCTGTATTTAAATGTCAGTGATGGACACGCCGGGGTGGGTTTGGTTATTTTGTGGGGTTTGTTTTGGTTTTGGGTTGTTGGTTTTTTTCCTGTTTGCTTAAACATTCAGTATGCAGGTCTGTTTTGAAAGGAAATTTTGCACAATGCAGTATGAAAATACTGTTGCCACCCTTTGAAGCTCTGTCTGTCCCTTCCCACAGGCTACCTCAAGTTTTGTTAAACAGAATTCTGTGGTTTGTCAGTCTCCTACAGGATGGTCTCTTACAGCAGGGATGAAATATGTTAATGGGCAGCAAAACTAGAGTGGCTCTGGCTACTAGGGGAAGGGATTGGGGGGGGAGCACGACAAAACCAACCCTCCCAACCACAGTCTGTTTGTCATTTCCACTGATGTTAAAATCCTCTTTATTCAGATTTTTTGCAAATATTCACTGATCAGCCCTTTTCAACAATGTGAGTTATAAACTGGACATTGACCACCAGAAATCACATTAATTAAATGTGTTTTTAGGTTACAACTGAGTTTGTCTAAAACTTATGTGACAGGTAGTCCCAGGGCTGCTGCTAATGGCCATTCAGGGATAGAGTCGCTAGACTGCAGCAGTTCTGCCAGTGCTTGAAGGGGGAGAGGGCAGGCAAGTTGACTGGGTGAGAGTAATGTCACCCTCAATCTTCAGTCTGCCAGAAAATACTAAAATATCTTGTAACCTTAGGGTCATGCAAGTACTGATAATTGAGTATATATAAGCTGCAGTGTAAAAATATTTCAGTAGCTTAAAACACCTGTGCAATCTTACGTGGTGTGGTTTTTGTGTTTGTTTTTTTAATCCATGTGAAGGATGGTGGAAAGGAATGAAGCAGTTTCTCCCAACCAAATCAGCAGAACATGAAGAAACTCCTGTACGCTACAGCAGCAGTGAAATTGGTCACCTGAGACCAAGAGAAGTCCCAACAATGCTGCAAACAGAGTCGGCAGGTATATTTTACTGGGTTTGAGAGCTACGTAATATATAAAATACAGATATATATTAAAAATCAGGAATTTGGCTACATTTAATTATTTCCCTTTTATTTTGGGAGAGCGAGGAGAAATTAATAGCCCCATTAATTAATGGTAAGTGCATTTCTTAAAATCCAAGCTTCTTCAGATCTCTTCTTGGCACATCATAAAAGTATGTTGACTTGATGTGCTGTGGATAGACACTTAATGTCCCAAGCTAATGCAGTAACTGAAAGTGTCTTTCCTTCTACTTGTTGTTAACCCCATAAAGGGTTGCAGGATTGTTTTTGGTCATGTTTTCAGGCACTAGAAATAATTTCACCCCATTACCTTTACACACTTGGTTCCCTGCACTGACCATGTATGTGAATAATTAAATCACTCTCTTGATCTAGGAAAGCAGTTGTTACTGATAGCGGCATCTGCCCTTTCCTTGGTGACCCAGTCGTTAGAGGAAGATGACTGACTGTGCCTTTGGTTCTGTGCTTAGGTGCTGATGGCAGAAATACGCAGGCGTGCAGGAAGTACAGCTTCACAGCAGGCACAATTACTTTTCTCTTTTTTGGCTGCTTGTTTGTTTTTACCCAGTTAGCCAGGTTTCTCACCGCCACCTTTTGTAACTCAGCCTATCTGTTGAACTAAAACATCTCAGCTGACCACATGCAGGCTTCCTCCGCCTCAGATTTCAAACCCTCCGCTCCAAAGACTGCTTTATCCAAAGCCAGGCCAGGATCATTTCATCTGATTCTAATTTTGCAGGGAAGCACATAACAAATAACTTTGTTTTGAGGCAGATTTACAGCATGGGAAATCGCAGCTCGCAAGGGAAGTACAAACCTGGGAAGTCAGGGTGGTGTTGCTATCCCAAGGGCTTTAACTATTGGGTGGAAATGACTTTTTTTCCCAAAGCAACGGCGGACAGAGACAGACCACTGGTTTGAACTAGGATAATAATTTCTGTGACACTGTTGACAAGTTGTATTTAATGTGATGCCACTGTAAAAAAAATGCCATTAAGTATGTTTTTATTTTGTTTTGTTGGGGCTCGCAACACAGAGTATGCTCAGCCACTGGTAGGGGGAATTGTCGGCACGCTTCATCAGAGATCAACCTTTAAACCAGAGGAAGGGAAAGAAGCAAGTTACGCCGATTTGGACCCTTACAATTCACCCGTACAAGAAGTTTACCATGCTTATGCTGAACCACTACCTATAACTGGACCAGAGTATGCAACGCCAATAATCATGGACATGTCCAGCCATCCCAGCACCCCTCTTGGCGTTCCTTCCATTTCCACCTTCAAAGCTGCAGGGAATCAAGCTCCTTCACTAGTGGGAACTTACAATAAACTCCTGTCTAGGACAGACAGCGCATCATCAGCACAGGTGCTGTACGATACACCAAAGGGGCAGCCGGGGCCAGGTGCTGCCGATGAGTTGGTGTACCAGGTACCGCAGAGTGTGGCCCATTCCGCTGGGAGTAAGGATGAACTGAGTTAGCTCACGAGTAAGGTAGAATGATGGCTTGTTTTTAAAAGCCAGTTCCATAAAGCTGACACTTTCATTTTTTAATTGCATTGTTTTGATATTGTTAGTCTTAAATAATACGATATTGAACCAAAAGATGTGGTATTGGAGGTCTGGAAAACCAGTAATTCTGCCTTTCCTTAAGCTGTATATATAATTACAGCTCATTTCCTGCAAAACTGTGGACGTTTTTATTACTACTGTACAATTGTCTGTCAGACATGAGAGAAGAACTCTTCAAGATTAGCTTCAGTACTTCATAGATGTGAATGCTAAATTGGGAGAAAGTTTAAAGCACGAAAGCCAGTAATTTCTTGCTAATGGTACTATTTCGGNGCTCCTAACTTTCTAAGATCTGTATGTAAGCACTATAGCTTCTAAAATGAATTTTGTCCTCTATAAAATGCCTGCACAATTTTGGACTTTAAAAACTGCTATCGGGACTGATGGCAAAAATCCCATTAAGTTCCTGGCATAAAACAGCTTTGATTCTAAATCACATTATTGCAGCTTTTGTTCACAAGATTAGGAATCATCAGCTGTGTGTTCCTCAGAAGTTTCCCCACCATTTTTGTTAGCCTTCCAAACCTAGAATCTGCTGTTTGTACAATCTTTCTGCCTCATCTCCCTAAGCCATTCAGTCTTGTTCCTTTCTAGGGAGCCAGGAGGCACAAAGTCATACAAGCAAACTACACGGCACCTGCTTTTACATTTTCTTCTACTAAGCAAAGGCTACTCCGTGTAGCGTCTGCCTCAAAGTCAGCCTTCCCTCCTGGTCAATGTGCAAGAAGCATCCAGGTGTCAGAGGTGACTGAATTCAGGAAGGTTCGTCCTGCCCCCTGCCCTCATCCCCCCAGAGTATCTATTGTTGTGTGTTAAGATGTGAGTGTATACAAAGCAAGCTATGTATATACCTTTGTGAGTGCTTTAGGAAGCACACAAATATTCTAATGGTGCACAGTTTGTGTTACACGCATTTAGCACATATGGTACGTTTTAGCACAACTGAAAGACTTTAGCCTGAGGGCTTTTCTTATGATTGTTTGTATTAGAAGTTTAAAAGATTCCCAAACCTTTGCAGGAGCACAGTACTGTTCCAAAGAGTGTCCGTTTCAAAGCATTTAATGGAATTTGTATCCTTTGAATGTTCCAGTGTTCTCTACTATGAAAACGTTGCAGCCAGTCTTCTAGTTGAGATAACATAGGCTAGTTTTAGCTAGATAATCATGAAAGTAAAACAATTTGGATGTCATATTTGCCATTTTTATCTTGTTAGAAACAAAGCACAGCTTTTTAACCTAAGTAAGAGAAAAACCCCACAATAAAAATGCTTTATTTTTATGGTAACAGCACTGTTGGGAGGATGCTGAATTACACGTTAGCCCAGTTTTAGGGATGTCAGTGGTTACTGTTTGTGCCGTAACTCAAGTCAGCCTTGTTTATTGCCCAGGGCCCTTAATCTAGGTGGAGAACATGCAAATTGAAACTAAAATAAAGAGGGCTGCCACCATGTCTTACACCAGTATGGTATTCTAATTTATCGCTTAAAAACTTGTTTGCACAGGGGCTATATATAAAACTCAGTAATCCAAAATTACTTGTGACCTCTTCAACATCTAGAATATGTTCTCAGATACTCTGTGCTACCTTAAAGCCCAACTCTACAGTTTTTTTGATCAGTCACTCTCATTCACTGAGAATGATAGTTTGGGGTTTTGGGTTGTTGGTTTTTTTTTTAGAATTGGGTGTCTGAGCCTAAATGTGAATGTAAGTAGGGGTTGTATATAAGACCCATTCATGAAAAAAGAAATTCCTGTCTATAGGTGTATTTTTTTTGTTATTGCAACTTTTTCTGCTTGATACAGCTAGTCTGCAATCTTTCTAGTTTTGCTTGAACAGGTAAGTAACTGTTCTTACCCATCAGCAGCAATTATGACTTCAAAATTATGTGACCTGATTTTATTTGAAAGGGGTGGGAGGTCATTTGTTTGCACCAGGATGTGACATATTTATTCCAGCCAAGTTAAGAAACCTCTGCATTCCCAAACAGTATGAGTTTAGGCTTAGAAAAAATTGATCTACCATACAAACAAATGTGTTCAAGTCAGTAAAATGAACTCACCTGGATTTAGTTTTTTACTGTAGGCCAGCCAGGTATGCTAGTACTGTGGATGTACTGTAGGCTATGATGGTATGAGAATGAAACAGTTTCTCTACAGTGGGTTATTTTTAAGCAACTGTAATGCAGGTTCATTATCTGAGCAAAGAATTTCTTTTTCCAAAGAAGTCGGTCCAGAGCTTTGCTCCCTGCTTTCAGCTTTGAACATGTTATCTGCAAGGGCTAAGAAGAGAAATCTGAACATGTAATGGGTGAGTTTAAAATGTAGGCTATGACCTGCTAAACACTGATTCCCAATTGTAAGTGGCATGACACACTTAAAATCAGCGTCTCCTGTGCACAACACGAGCAGAGGTACATTTAATGGGTCTCTCTTACACGTGAAGACGTACGGATATAAAATGTATTTCAATCTTGTTTGGCCCAAGTATTCTCCCAGAATGTATGTTCTTACCTCAGCATGTATTGTAGTTGCTCAGTATTTGTATATGTTGCTAGAACTTAGACTGTATAAATAGTGAGGGATTTTTATATGTATGTTAAAAAGTCTTTTAAATAAATTGTACATACGTATTATTCAGTATGTTTGCTGCATTTAATGCCTACCTTCTATCTCATTCATTTGTAGTGGAAATGCAAGGGTTATTTGTGAGTTGACCCCTGTTGTACTACGGTATGCCCTGCCTCCAAGAGTGACATTATACGGGTCACTGGCAGTAGGTATATGTAGCACCTCTGCCCCCCCCCCCCCCACACACACACACAGAGGAGGGGTTGGTCCTTGCCCCATCTCACCAAGCATTAGGGGTAATAACCTGACACTTACCAGAGAGCTGGAGTCTGCTGCAGGGGCAAGTAGTATTTAACAGGAGGGAGCTTCCCCAGAGTCACCTGCTGCTGGTGACCGACTCCAGAATGCCGGCTCTGGGTTAGCAGAGGCCAAGGCACAGCACAGGCAGCTCTGCACTGTTAGTGTCATGAGAAAGTCAGGCTCCAGTCCAGTAGCACTGTGGTGGGTTGACCCTGGCTTGCCCAACCTGGGTTGGCCAAGTGCCCACCAAAGCTGCTTTACCACTGCCCTCCTCAGCTGGACAGGGGAAATTAGTTTAATTAATTGCCAATCAAATCAGAATAGGATAATGAGAAATAAAAAGTAAGTCAGTCTTTAAAAACACTTTCCCCTCACCCCTCCATTCTTTCTGGGCTCAACTGTATTCCCAGTTTTCTCAGCCTCCTCTCCCAAAGCGGCACAAGGGAACGAGATCAGTTGTGATCAGTTGTCACATTGCTGTGACAAGCTGTCAACAGTTCGTCACATTCTCTCTGCTGCGCCTTCCTCCTCAGGGGGAGGACTCCTCACACTCTGCCCGTGTTCCAGCGTGGTGTCCCTCCCACAGCAGACATTCCTCCATGAATGTCTCCAGTGTGAGTCCTTCTGACAGGCTGCAGTTATTCATTAACTAACTGCCCCAGCATGGGTCCCCCATGGTGTCACAAGTCCTGCCAGCAAACCTGCTCCAGCATGGGCTCCTCTCTCCACCGGGCCACAGGTTCTGCCAGGAGTCTGCTCCAGCATGGGCTTCGCACAGGGTCACAGCTTCTTTCAAGTGTCTCCTCCTGCTCTGGCATGGGGTCCTCCATGGGCTGCAGGGGGACCACCTGCCTCACCATGGTCTTCTCCATGGGCTGCAGGGGAATCTCTGCTCCAGTGCCTGGAACACCTCCTCCCCCTTCTTCATCACTGACCTTGGTGGCTGCAGGGTTGTTTCACATACTCTCACTTTTCTTTCTGCTGCTGCTTCTGCAGCAGGTTCACCCCGCCCCTGCCTCCCCCTTAACTCTGTTAGCACAGAGGTGCTCCCACTGTTGCTGATGGGCTTGGCCTTGGCCAGCAGCAGGTCCATCTTGGAGTGGGCTGGCATTGGCTCTGTCAGACATGGGGGAAGCTTCTAGCAGCCTCTCACACAAGCCACCCTTTTACCCACCCACCCCTGCTACCAAAACCTTGCCATGCAAACCCAATACAATTACCCATTGCTTAGATACAATCACCCCACCAGTCAGCACACCACCTCCATACTGGTAGAGAGACTCTAGTTTATTGTTCAAAACTAGGCCATGGCTATTTTCCAGTTACTGAGGAAAAAGCTGCTTTTGATTTCAAAGCTTTTCCCTTCTTTATCTTAATTCTAGCACTGCCATTTCCAAAAATAAGGAAATCGTAATTAGTTTTCCTTTGCAAGTGGAAGGTTAAAATTGGATCTAAGTGGCTTAGTCCTGTGCTTATCAAACTGAAATATCATACAACACTACAAGCAAATTTGTCTTCAGAAAATGATTGCCTGCAAGCATCCCTGCGTTAGTTGACTAGTGTTCTAGCGGGACTGTTCTCAAGTGGGACAGCCATCTGTGTAAGGCTTGTTACTGTATGTGCTGTTCCAGTGAATGTCAGCTTTGGACGTTTGTCTGTTCAAACTTTTCTTTACTGCTTGAAGCAATTATGATGTAATTAAATATACCATGGTTCAACATCAAGAGATGCACAACTATCACTTTTATGAAATCCTATGATCAGTAACCAAGCTTATACCACTTGCCATTTCTTTATCTGTCTCTGCATCTTGTTAAACATACATTCTGCATGACATGCAACTTACCCCTGAAATAGTTCAGCTTGGGCTGTCTCAGCTTCATGTTTATGGTTTTCCACAACTTGGATAATGGGGGGGGGAAACACCTTAAAAAAATATCCCACAACCAACAACAAAAAAACCCTGAAGCAAAAACATAATCTAGATTTCTGAAAGTTGACATACTATTTTTTTCTTACCTTCCCACAAATGCTGTACAGCAATAGCGAAAGGCCATGAGAAGTACTAAAGTTAAAAGGTCAAGTATTCTGTTCAGTATGCTAATAGCACATTATTTCTAGGAAGAAAAAATTTCTGAAAAAGTAAAGCTTTATGTAAATGAATGAAATTTGTCCTTCATCCATAAGTGTTCAACATTTATTCTGTTTTATACAGTACAAATTTTATTGGATGGAGAGGGGAACATGGTCACCAAGGATGAAGAAAAGGCTGAGGTACTTAATGGCTTCTTTGCCTCAGTCTTTAATAGTCAGACCAGCTGCCCCCAGGGCATCCACACAACCCTACTCCTCCCTCCTCCCCACCCCACGAGCTGGAAGACAGGGATGGAGGGCAGTATAAACCCCCCATGATCCAGAAGGAAGCAGTGCATGACCTACTACGCCACCTGGACACTCACAAGTCTATGGAGCTAGATGGGATCCAACCGAGAGTGCTGAGGGAGCTGGCGGAGGAGCTTGCCAAGCCACTCTCCATAATTTATAAACGGTCATGGTTAAGAGGGGAGGTCCTGAACAACTGGAGGCTTGCCAATGTGATGCCCATCTACAAGAAGGGCCCAAGGGAGGATCCAGGAAACTACAAATGGGTGATGCTGAGCTATGAGAAGATTAGCACTAAGGGATTGTTACTGTATGTGCTATTGCAGTGAAAATCAGCTTTGGAAGTTGTCTGTTCAAACTTTTCTTTAGTTAACGCTTAAAACAATCATTAATAATGTAATCAAATATACCATGGTTCAACTTCAAGAGATGCAGTACTACCACTTTTATGAAACCACATGATCAGTAAACAAATTCTGATCTAAAAAAGCCATATAAAACTTGCAATGTGTCAGTTTTCAGCACACCCAGTGTCCTTTTGCAAGGCAAAAGGAAAAGAAACACTTTTTATTTATTATTTTTTTTTCCACAGGTAATGACAGTACTGCACATGAAATTGGAACAAAGACTCCTACCTCCACTGGCAGAAGCCTAAAACAGCTTCAAAGTGCACTTCTGTCTGCATGCTGAACTTACCTAGGGTGACTACACAAACAGCTCTATGGAGAAATTAAATTACAGTAGAATCACAGTCTGCCTAAAACCAAAGCTAAATAATGTTGTGATTCTTTTAGCTTTTTTACCTTTGTACATGGATTTAAGCAAGACAGAGTCCAAAACAATCAGGATGCAATTGAAGGGGAAAGTGGAAATCTATGTCAGGTTTCACGCTGACACAGTACCACAATACATTATAATAGCCCATAAAAAATTTTTAAGTCTTACATTGTTTTCTAAGTGCCTGCAGTTCACTCGCCTTGCTTCTGAACATGCTGCAGCTTCACAAGATTTTAGCTCACCAAAACCAGCTTTTGGAGACAACAGGCTGAGTACCAGAACCCATTCTGCTCAGGAAGGCTCCTTCATATTGGCCTTGTCTAGTACATGAATCTTTCTGAAACAAAGGCAAAAAGAATTGAATTTTATTAGTAAAGAGGAATCCATGCTTTATGTATCAAACTTCGGATACACATCTAAAATAGTTGATACAAATGCATGGGTGGCTGATTAAAATATTCCTTCAGCATCCCCAGGAACAGGTCTATTCAGGCCATTCTATAGGTTTACTCTTAACCTCACAAAAGTGGATTCAAAGATATGTTCTGTACTGCTGTGCCTTCAGTAATTGTGTGAAGATTTTTTTTTCTGCATCAAAAAATCCAAAGGCAGCCTTGGTAATGCAAAAAAATACTTTAATTGTCACTTTAACAACCTCTGAACTAGACCACACCACTAATATGTTTAAATGCTGTAATTATTATTAGGAGAAATTACCCCAAAGTAGACTTTGGTAATGAAGTTAAGCTAAAGCTCCTGTAAATAAAAATGGTCAGACTTTATTTTAGTGTCTCACCCAGAAAGCAGAATGCCCAGCAGCACAACGGCCTACTGCTACTGTGGGTTACTGGTACTTGCACAGTTAGTCGTGACCCACTTACTACACCTGGATATTGTCAGAATCCTGCTACAGGGACTCCAGGTACAGGGAACACAAGGGCTGCGGGGGTACTGCGCCTCACTGCCTGGTCACCTCACCGTCCAGCACCACAACAGCCACTCGGCACTGCCACACACTGACTTGGGGAATCACAGAAGAGGTTTCCCTTGCTCCCTTGCCTCAGCAGTATTCAAAAGCACCACCAATAAACAGTTGAAGCAACTGGAAAAGCAACTTTCAGCATTCATCTTATACAGCCTCACACAATTGAAATTATTTTCTTACTGTTTCTACAAGTGCTCGCATTTTTTTTTCTGTTGTATCAGCAGAAGCACCATTGCCTGCTGTACAAAGTATTAGTAAAGCTATTAGTTTCCCCCTGTAGAGGGAGGAATGCACACATTCTTTTTTTATCTAAAGGGAGGAGTTATGCCAACTTTCTTACTACCAAGAAGCCTAGGTGTTTGCACAGGAGAGGAAAAATAATCTGCTAAAATACATCCCCATCTGAGAAGAGCTCAGCTTGCTGCACTGTATTATTACTGCTCTAAACGAAATGAAATCATAGAATCATAGAATACTTCAAGTTGGAAGGGACCCAAAAGAATCATTGAGTCCACCTCCCTGCTCCTAACAAGACTCGCTAAAACTAAATCATATGACTAAGAGTGTCATCCAGATGCTCCCTGAACTCTGACAGGCTTGCTGCCATGATCACTTGTGAGAACATAAGATGTTAAAAACGCTGGTGTCTGCTTCTCTCTCATGCAAACATTGTGGATATTTGATGGTTTCAACACAGAATCTTGAAGGCCACAGTACCCGGAGTGAGATCTTTTGCTTGACTATCTGTGAAATGAATATTACAGTTGACACCCTGAATATGATAATATTTATATGAATATGAGCTTAAAGAAGTACATGCTAAACATACATGACTATAGTACTCGACTCTCTAACCAAATCATGTTAAATGTCACCCCAGAGAGGGCAACAGCTCAGGTTAGGATATGAAAGATAATGAGGAAAATACCCCTGGAGGGGAGAGAAGAGATAGAAGACCCAAAAGAGGCAGTTGATGGGCTGTGCTCCTTCTCCTCCACCCAAGACAGTGACACCTTGGTAAGCATTATGCCTTTATCTTTTGGTGAAGAATACCCAGGATAGCATTTTGCTAGCACTACCATCACCTTTTGGCACTACTGCAGTAGGTGTATTTATCAATGGCAGTTTTGAACTTTTTCATCTGTTGCCTTAACAAATTACCTATCTTTTTCAACTTTGTGAAACTGTCTCAGAGAAAGTTGTTTAGGGTGCTCTGACAGAAAAAATGTTGACTCTTGAGAAGTGGCTACACACGTAGTCCTTTAGACTGTTGACCAAGTCTGGGACTAAGATTGGACCTAGCCACACCTAGACTCCTCTTCAAGAAGGAGTTTCAAAGCAAGGGAGTTCTTTCTGAACCTTGTGACTCAACGGGAGGGCCTCCCTCAGCCACGCATCAGACTCATACCCTTCCTTTTACATGACACCACTACCTTGGGAAGTCCCCGTCCAGAGGCACACTGGTTAACATGTCAGCTGTGGAAACTTCCACACAGCACTGACCTTCTGTCTTTTGTCTCCTGGTGCACGCTTTCTTCCAAAATACCTGATAATGTTGCTGCATAATGGAAGGTTCATAGGTGAGTTCTGTCCACTGCTCTGCAGTGGGAAGCACCTGTTTGGGTCTCCTTCACCCAGCCATCTACTTTAGAAGGGGAAAAAAAAAAAAAAAGACCACTCTCTTTGAAGTTTGGCTGAAATTGACCCATGGCTTCACGGCATTTGGCAAAGGAGAGGGCACAGTAGATAGACAGATGCAGAAAGCGTCAATTCCTTCAAGAAGAGGATTTGAAAAAGCTCCATAATTAGTCAGAAAATTCCTTTGGTGCAAGCAAAGCATACAAGTGCAGCCTCCGTCATGGCTTCTTAGGAACCTGCTCAGGAAAGAAAAGCAGGTGGAAGCAGACGCAGGAAAAAAAGTGCAGTGCAAGGTACTTCTGTCACAACACATATACCATGTCTGTATTAACAGTTTTGAAAAGCTGGTCGCATTCCCTGCGGTCCTGTTTTCAGTTGAGATTTAGAGTATCAACTTAGATGGAATAGTTTAAAAGGTAAACCTTGTTTCAACAGTTAAATGACATGCCTTAGCTGCCAAAGCAATGAAAAGCTATCTTTTTTACATTTCATGAATTAAAGAGGCAAAAAAAAAGGGTTTTCCGTAGCCATTATTAGGAGCAAATGAGGAATGGTTACAAAGAAAACAGAGCAGAGGGAATTCTAAATGATGAGGACTTTTAAAATAGTACTTTTTGTAGTTTAAGATTAAAAGGCAGACAAATTTCACCTGTACCTCTAAGAGGCTATAAAGAAAGTAATTAAGAGCTTGATGCAAACACACCAAAAGGCCAGTGATATTTTATACTCCTCCATACTTCAAAGGCAGAGAAAACAGAACCTTAACTTTTGACAGTCATCTCTGCTCTGCCGTAGTAAACACAATTTAAAGGAAAGATGAAAATTGGACAAACTATGAAAAACTCCTCTGTACAAATAAAAGACTTTAAAACCAGTGTGGACTGTCGTACAAAATACGCTATAAAGAAACTGACCAGAAAAAATAAGAACAAAGATCTTTTACAGTTATCTATGATTATCTACACTGCAAATTCTACCATTCAAGCCAGGAAAGGGTGCTGTAAAGGTGACAGAGTCCGTGGAGAGGAGCAGACAGGTACCACCACAGCACAAGAGTGGCAAAGACATGCATCCTGAAGACTTGAGAGTGCAAAACGCAGGCAGCACTAAAACCAAGCCTTAAAATGTTTATGTTTTTGAACATAAATCCCGGTTTTTAAATTGAAAAGCCCTTCTGTTTTTTAGGGAGCTCGCTGTAAGTAGAGGTCCAGGGAAATCTATTTCAAAGGCCCACACCACAGAGGATCCCATCACAAAGCTGCACAATTTGCATGGGAACATTCACTGCAGTCTAGCAGATTAACAGTACAGGAGTGCAGACAGGCATGAAAATAGTACCTGTCTTAACTGGTATTTGATGTATTGTTCTATCTCATGACAATGGCAGTGAAAATTTCTGATTCATGGGAATCTTGCTGAGATTCAAGGTTTGTTTTTAGCTCCTGCTGTGCTAAAGTAAGTAATATTCTCCATCAGAAATAACAGCGTTGCAGAACACTGTCCTGGTTTTCAGCTGGGATAGAGTTAGTTTTCACAAGAGGCTGGGAAGGGACACAGCTGGGACAGCTGACACAAACAAGCCAAAGGGATATTCCATACCATTGGATGTCATGCTCAGTATTTAAGGGGGGAGCTGGCCTGGGAGGAAGCATCACTGCTCAGGGACAGGCTGGGTGTGGTGAGCAAATTGCATTGTGCATCACATTCTTTTACTAGTGGTGGTGGTGGTATTTTCCTCTTCCTGGCTGTCCTCTTAAACTGTCCTCATCCAAACCCATGAGTCTGCCCAGGGCAGGGAGGAGTGAGTGAGCAAGTGGCCGTACGGTGCCCAGCTGGGACTAAACCACAACAGTCCTTTTTGGCACCCAGTGTGGGGCTCAAAGGGTTGACAGAATAACAGATCTGACCAGAGGATTCTATGGTTCTGTATGTATTTATTATATTAGTTAAATAGTTGCTGGTCACAGTGGTGGTTTGTTCACATGGCTGTGTTATGTAAACCCTTACCTGCTGCATGTATTCCCTGCAGCACTGTTTATCACCTCTGGGAGAGAGGTCAGGATTCTCATTTTGCCGTACTGTGTAATATCAGCTTATGATAACATCACTGGTCATGAGATCAAGCTGGTATTTGTATGTGGCATTGCTGTCATGCACGTAGCTTGGGTGACAACTCTCAGAATTTATTAATAATCACACCAAATCTATGGGGAAGGGGGGAAACTTTCTCCCACTCTTTTCACCTCCCCTTTTTCCTTCAGGCTAGTTCCAACAGCTTTTGAGAATTTTGAATACCCTTGGGATGTTTAAGCCAGCATGCTCCTATTGCAGTGTCTTCTGAATGCATTTCAGGCCCTGTTTAGGATTACAAAAAATTGTTTTAACAATACCACACAGAGATCCTCCCTGAGGCTAGATAGTCATGGGTGGCATGGCATATGGGAGAAGATGGGCACGTACCTAGAGAACTTCTCACCCTCCAATGCTTTGGAACTTCACTCCTGAACAAACTGGACTCTGATTATGTGATAGAACATGTGAAAGGAATATGCTGTGGCTATTCCAAAGAGGCACAACTTCCTGCTCTGTGCTGGGCCCTGGCCAGTATCTACCAAACACTGCTTGATATCAGGCAGCATCCTCAGGGTGAAGAGATGGAAAACAGAACAACAGGCACTGTGGCTACTCTGACCCCAGCGACAGGCACTGAAGCTGAACCAAAAGCTCAACCCATGACAGCATGACAGTATCACTTGCCTCTATACACAAGAAGAAATACACAAAAAAATAATTTTCCTTACTAAGGGATGACGCTGAACCAGGACCACCACAAGAACAGGAGGAAGAGGCAGAATGAGAGGTCATCACCCGATCCCTGTCCCTGAGTGAGCTGTGAGATATGCAAAAAGATTTCAGCTGCCGTCCATGCAAGCGCATTGTCATGTGGCTGCTCTGATGCTGGGATAATGGTGACAGTAGCCTGGAGTTAGAGGGCAGGGAAGCCAAGCAGCTGGGATCCCTGTCTGGGGAAGGAGGAATTGACAAGGTGGTTGGAAAAGGGACACATGCCCTCAGCCTCTGGAGGCAACTTATCAGGCATAAGGGAAAGTTATTCCTTCAGTAAAGATGCTGGAGGTCACCCAGGCAAGTAGACCACCATTGAGAGAGGTATCTAAAACCTGAGGGCATTAGCCATGGACATGGTTCGAGCTGCTTTGGAAGTCATTGGTGCTGAGGCACAGCTTCTCCTGGCACCCCGACTGCCAGTGCTGGGCTGGAGGTTCAAGGGGAGGGTCCCCTCTGCACATCATGCAACTGATGCTACGTGGACTAAGTGGGTTGCACTGATCACATAGTGGGCTCAAATAGGAAACCCCAATTGCCCAGGGATACTGGAAGTGACCACAGACTGGCCAGAAGGCAAAGACTTCGGAATATCGCCAGAGGAGGAGGTGACACATGCTGAAGGGGCCCCATCGTATAAGAAATTGCCAGAAAATGAGCAGCGATATGCCCTGTTCACTGATGGGTCCTGTCGCATTGTGGGAAAGCATCGGAGCTGGAAGGCTGCTGTGTGGAGTCCTACATGATGAGTTGCAGAAGCTGCTGAAGGAGAAGGTGAATCGCGCCAGTTTGCGGAGGTGAAAGCCACCCGGCTGGCTTCAGACACTGCTGAGTGAGAAAAACGCCCGGTGCTCTGTCTCTGTACTGACTCATGGATGGTGGCCAGCGCCCTGTGGGAGCGCTTGCAGCAGTGAAAGCGGAACAACTGGCAGCGCCTCTAGGGGCAAACCTATCCGGGCAGCAAGATACCAGTGTCTGGCTAGAGAACCTGGCTGTAAAAGTCCATCACATAGATGCCCACGTACCCAAGAGTAGGGTCACTGAGGAACATCAAACGAACCAGCAGGTGGATCGGGCTGCTCAGACTGAAGTGGCTCAGGCAGATCTGGACTGGCAACATAAGGGTGAGCTATTTATAGCTTGTTGGGCCCATGACACCTCAGGCCATCAAGGGGTGAGCAAATTGCATTGTGTATCACCTGCTTTGTATATTCTTTTATAAGGATTACTGCTGTTATTTTTCTCTTCCTTCACTGGCCTGGCCTTTCTCTTTCAATTCTCCTCTCACTGAGGGGGAGGAGTGAGTGTGCGGCCATGTGGTGCTTCACTGCCGGCTGGGGCTAAACCACGACACACACACACAAATGTAAACTCATTTGTGTATTTAAAACAGCTATGACAGAATATATTCAGGATTCATTCAGGACTGCATTTCCAGTACAATATTAGAATATTCTCCAGATGCTGAGAAAAAACAGGCCGCAAACAAGCCTCTGCTTTTTTCTTCAGGTTTTACAATGACAATTTTGGAACAAAGAACAAGATGGAGAAAAATGGAGAAAAAAATAAATCCCAAAGGAAATCCCTAAGCCACCTATATTAAAAGGTAACTTACTCCAACACCTCCTTCTGCTCAAGATGGCTGATTCATTGGGTACAAAAACGTGCATATTTCAGTGTAGCTCAAACAAATGTTTTACAACTTTAAAAGATTTCCAAGCAACAGTTTCACACAACAAGAAAAAAGCACTGCACTGGTCCAAAAACTCATTAATGTACAGAAGTAGCCAGAACAAGGTTCGTAGTTCTCAGTCCATATAAGAGCATTTTAGCTATAATCTTGGAAAGTCATCTTCCTTCAGACAAGTGGGCAAAAAGACCTCATGTTACTGTCCTCAAAGAATTACTCAGCATCCTGTCTTAAGTCATACCTGGCACAATAAGCACTATATAAATAAGCATGCACCACATACTTAAAATACACAATGTTCAATCCTGCTAGATAACTCTATCCTAAACTATTCAAGTCACAAAATTATTTCAGAGATTCAAACAGTAATAATAGCACATTAATCACTAGTGAAGGGCAGCTTTCCAAATACTGACAAAATCTTCAGGTATAACACATGCAAAAAGCAAGCTCCCCCCCGCCTTGTCTTGCATCCATAAAGTTTCTAAGGCTTCAAACAAGTGACACTTCTGGTGAGGACATTCTCTCTCCCAGTAGCAGCTAGATCCATAATGTAATGTTAGGTCCCAATTTTGCCACTACGTTACTGTAGGACAGCTTTCATATTGGTTTTGGTGGGGCGAGGTCCAGCACACCACTGTAATAATTAGGTCCCAGAATCTGCCAAGGAAATGCATGGTAGGGAGGCTCCAAGGAAGCTCTGTTGTAACTTCCAAAAAGAAGGTTTTTTGTATCTGTTTTTGCTAAGTCCTGGTTGGTTTTCTGCTCTTTACGGTGTCTTGTTTTTCATATCACACCCCCTCCTTTTATATCTACCTAACAGCAATCCTTCCATTACTAGTCTAGATGGCCAGCAGCCTAGTTTATTATTTTACATTCCTGAAGGCGTTTATAAGCATCTATTACATAGTTGTAATAAACCATGGGTTAACGCCAAACACTTAAACCACTCCTCCAGGAGCACGAACTTCCAGAATTTTCGGACTTGTCTTTCAGCCCAGCTTTTCGGTAATCCCAGCAAACCACAACACACTGCTATTTTGACAGTTATTTTAATTTCCTAAAATTACATGGGATCAAAATCTAGTGCTTTGATGTAAAGGAAAAAATCCCAACATCTTAACAAAATTTCAATTCTTAACAGCAGATTATAACCAATGATGTTTCAATTATGTTTTCACAGCATAATAAAAATAATTTACACTTCTATGCATATTTTGTAACATATTTTCAACACAGTAGAGGAAGATGAAACCAAATACACAAAGAAGTGGTCTCCTACATAAAGCAACCAAAAAAATGCTGATTACTAAACCAAACTTTTCTCATAAAACTACACCTTTGCTGGCAGTATTCCCATGCCAAACAGTGGCAGATGCTAAATTTGTCAACATCAAGAGACTGAAACCATTATTCATTATTCCAAAAGTTTTAATGGTTTTTACATCTGTATCAGAATTTGAAATCATACAATAATGAAATAAACAGCTACATGATATCCGTACTAATAAAGCTGCCTGCAAAAAGGAGATCCCACTAAGTCGACCTCCAAGACCATGCGGAACACAACTGTATTACTACTTGTGCATATTTCCAGATTTGGCTTTTTATAAGGCATGAGTATGACTGAGTTACATTGAATAATTCCAAGAATATTTTTTCCATAAGTCATGATATCAGCCCTCTAATAAATTAAAAAAATATATCCCTCCCTCACTCTCCGCTGTAGATGATGCTATCATCTTTTTGTTTTCTGTAATACCAACGGAATCTGGACACCAAGAGACTGTAACATATATTGGTATAGTGAATCTTTTGTCGGTGTAGCTAATCTTTTTCGCTAACATACACCCATGCATTGGAGACATTTACTTGTCTGTCAGTCTCCACCACCAATGACTTCTCTGATTTAGCAGTCTGTAGGATAGGTGCCTACCAGTTTGAATGACCAGGTCTAACTATACACCAGTTGAATCTTCCTTCATAAATGACAGTTTAAAAACTCTCTCTAGTGCTGAATTACTTTGTTGGTACAAACAGAGAAGGTTATGAGGAAGCTGCTTTCCTGCAGGAACAACACTCGCACATTTTAATTTAGGGATTTTTTTAAAAGGAATAATTAACTAATAATTCAATGTCAGGCTTCTGCAGGATCTTGAATGCAGGACTTCTCACAGCCAGCAGACTGACACAGAGTTCTGAGAAGCTGTATATACAATTTTACACTATTTCAATGAGGAGGTTTTTTTCCCCTTTCATTTTTCGCTGTGAGATATCTGTGATGAAGTCACTATTTTCAAATTCTGCAGGTCAAAAATATTTTTAGATCTTCATTTACATAGTTAAAAAATGCTTACCTGGCACTCCTTTTTGCATATCTTCAGACTTCGCTTGAGTATAACCTGAGACAGTCTGTACGTCTTCTAAGCATGATGCTTCATATAGAACCAAAAAGAAATTTAACATTAAAAAAAATCCCAATAACTTGATTTCCTTTAACTGATCATTTATCTATAAACACATGCACAAAGAATCTTTTTACAATACTTGTTTATATAGTTATGTAGTTCTATTTCAAGATAGTGTTACAACGTTTTGCAAAATAGAAACAAGCCCTTATTCTGACAGAACCTGGGGGAAAAATAGCATGTGAAACCGTATTTTTTTCTGTACAAACCAATTATATAAAAATATCACTGTCTTAATCAGGTTTTCTACAGTACATTTGCAGGCCAGTTTTGCCATGAACTGAAGTTTATTTCTTAATAGCATTGACAACTCCATGGAAACAAAACAAGTAGATTCTATTACCAGCTACTTTGAGGTTGATTAGTTAAGTAGGACCTTGATCATATAGTATTAAGACGCAATGGTAAATATTTACAAAAAACCCTACTGTGCCAAATTTAAAATTACCTAAATTCTGGATGTGAGTTATTTCATCTCTAAACAAGAAAAATAGAATTTTGGCTTTCATATCAAATGAGATATTATTCAGCTAAGAACATAATTATTTATACTAAAAAGGCATTTTATACTTATATTAAACATTATCACAAGACATTACATCTTTTTATTAACTATTTTCAGATTAAAACTGTATTCAAAAGTCTTTAAAAATAAGCGACAGTCTGTTTTTTGTACTAGAGAAGTGCAAACGTGTTGCAAATGCCAAGATCCAGCATTTCCCTCCCAGACACTCCATTGATCAGGGAAGATCACAGAGGGTACGTGTAAACCGAGTTGGAGGGAAGCATATGGGGTTTTTAGGCTTACAAAATAATTCCCCTGATTCTGTTCTAGTAAGGAATATATCATGCCCAAGTGTGCCTGTTTCATATAAAGACATCTGGAACAGCTGAAACGGACGCAGCCGTGTTGATTTAGCGATGTAAATCTCAGCCTAGTCAGTACGAGATTAGACGTGGTGCATTGGTTGGGATGTACTTGTCACATCGTATCATCTTGTGTTTTCCTTGGATTTACTCGTTTTCACTCTTTCCAACGCTCGTGGCTGGCATTGGAAGCCGGTACTGATCTAGACGGACACAATGGAGGTTGTTCCTACGTTACTAACATTGCCTACTGCCACTTGTGACTTGGGAGTCCCCGGGCTTGCTTTCACAGTGGCTGTTTATACACAGAGGGTACAAAAAAGCTGCTGTCCGACCATGCTAAGAGACGCACAAAGAAGTCAAAGGAACTCTACTCAGTTCATACACCCACAGTGCTGAGGCAGGGCTGATCCAACACCGGGTTGGATCTGCAAGCACCCAGCCTGCCTCAGCCCTGCTGCGACCACCGCCCACCCCCTGACCTGCTGACTGCCTCAGCCCTGCTGCGACCACCGCCCACCCCCTGACCTGCCGACGGCGGGTCGGCGGCAGGATCCTCTCGCCTCAGGCCGGGCGGAGGAGGGCTGAGGGCCCCGCCGGGCTGGGGACAACAGCGCGGCCGCACGCCGGCCGTTACGGCCCCGCGCAGCCATCGCGAGCTGCAGCGCCCGCGCTCCCAACCGCCCACCTGCCCTCGCTCCAGGTACGTTACACACCAGCCGCTGCCGCAAGGGACGAGTCCCACCACCCCCAGCACCTCGGGGTCCCATTGGCTGCAACGAGCAACTGTTCCCGCCCGCTGCTCGCCGATTGGCCCAGGCGCCCGCCGATCAGCGCCAGAACCCGAGCCCTGGAGGCGGCGCCGCGCCGGGCCGCCCACCT
>VWZZ01006920.1:72952-189446 GCA_013399095.1 Psophia crepitans
ACATCAGTCCCATTAGGAAGGTGTAAGTTTTGGACAAGGCCAGCCCCCAAAAATCAACTTTTCCAAGTAGAAGAGCAAGTTTTTTACTCTTGGCACAGTGAAGTCTGAATAAAAAAACAGGCTGAAGACTCAAATACAAAAGACTTGCCTTTTCCATCAATTACTAAGGAAATCACACTCTGCCAGCACTTATCATAGAATCACAGAATGGTTTGGGTTGGAAGGGACCTCAAAGCCCATCTAGTTCCAACCCCCCTGCCATGGGCAGGGACACCCTACACTAGACCAGGGTGCCCAAAGCCCCATCCAGCCTGGCCTTGAACTCTGCCAGGGAGGGGGCAGCCACAGCTTCTCTGGGCAACCTGTGCCAGTGCCTCATCACCCTCACAGGGAAGAAATCTCCCTAATATCTAATCTAAATCTACCTTTCTTCAGCTTAAGTCCATCATCTCTTGTCCTGTCACTGCACTCCCTGATAAACAGCCCCTCGCCAGCTTTCCTGTAGGCCCCTTTAGGTATTGGAAGGCTGCAATTAGGTCTCCCTGGAGCCTTCTCTTCTCCAGGCTGAACAAGCCCAGCTCCCTCAGCCTGTCCTTACACGAGAGGTGCTCCAGCCCTCTGATCAACTTTGTGGCCTCCTCTGGACTCGCTTCAGCAGCTCCATGTTCCTCCTTGTACTGGGGACCCCAGAGCTGGATGCAGCACTCCAGGTGGGGTCTCACAAGAGCTGAGTAGAGGGGCAGAACCACCTCCCTCGACCTGCTGGCCACACTATGTCTGATGCAGCCCAGGACACAGCTGGCATGTCCCAAAATAAATTTTGAGTAACATTTAGCTGAGGCAAACCTGCCAACACGTTGATGATATTACAGTTGTTGTGAGTTTTATGAAATAAGAAGTCGAGAGAGCACAGACAATGTTACAAATGCACAGTTCAGGCTACCTCGATATCCACCTCCTTGCTTAAGAGCTAAAAGAAGTAAAGCCCAGGATCCAAAACAGGGGCAACCTGATTAACTTTGGTGTGCTCCTGAAACTTTAAAAATTCATACCCACCCTGTAAGGAAGGGAACATTCTTTCTGCAGAACTCAGCATTATTGAATTTAAGTCACTACAGGAAATAATCTTTCAACAGCCGAGAACACTTAAAATTGCACCTGACACATTCATACTTCATTTGTTTCTATTACATGATCATTGTGACCTGTTAGGTAGATAAGCGAAATCTTGACAAAAGAGGTAAGTTTCAGGGCAAATCCCAAATTAAACAACTTGGCCTATTTACTTATGCTGTATGAAGCATTCCATTTCAATTAAAACCCTGAAAAAGCAAAAAATTATGAAAATGCCCAACGGTTGGTGCTCTTTGAATTTTCTTACCTCCCTTCGAAAAGCAACTCTTGATCTGTTAAGACTTGGCTTTCCACTGGTTGCCTGACGTGATCTTGTGAACTCAGAAATTTGAATGATAAATTCCTCAAGGTACAGCCTAAAACCCACTGGCACAATTACCGTTTATACATCTGTTAAGCAATTCTTGCATTTAGTTCATTTTGTCAGGAACAAAAATTTGCAGAGATAAAATCTTATCAATAGCTTTACTTTTCAGCTCACCAGCTTTGTTCGGGATCAATGCCTGTTTTTTATGATTAACTGCAAAGCCAGAAATGACAGCACATGAGAAAGCTCGTTCAAAGACTTTCTGTGATTGTTACTGGATCTCACATGAGACCCAACACAGCGAGCTTAAAACATAGAAATTTGACTATAAGCACTGGATTTTTTCTCTTTACCAAACTCGACAAATAAAAATCTGTGCTTTGTTTTGCTGATCGAAACAGGAATGGCTGACAGCAAAATTACACGGTGAACACCACTGATGTCTGTCAGTCCTCCATTCTGATGGCTGATCTCCAGCCACGGATTATTACTCCTTAGAAGATACTACTCTGAAAGACCTTCGATGCAGAAACCTATCTGCTTTATAGGCCTTCTAATTCTTGTAACATGTAGTTGATGACTTACTGATTATTCCTTTATTAATTTTACTTTTAGCGACTTTAATTTAAAGTAACGCTGCTGCAGTCAAAGCAACACACTGAGCACTGGGTAAACCAGGGTAAAAAACCAAAGCAAGGCCCCTCTTTCACCAAACGGATTGTACTCCAAAACTCTCATAGTCTAAATTCTGTTTGTAAACAAAATTCCCAGGATCTGAACCAAGACCAGCAAAAGCACTCATGTCCCCACTGGATTTGTCTGTTGGTTGCTTTTCTTATCACCGTGTCTCATTTTGTCAGCCTCCAAACCAGACAAACTGCATGCTGCTAATTCACACAGCGCTACCTTGGTGCTCTTCCCTCTCCTTACTTTTCCTACGCTTCCCTACTTTAACTCTGCAGGCAACACATTTGGATGGCACAACGCGGGCCAGCGAAAGCCAGCCCAAGCGGGGACTGTAACCTAATTAAACGCCTTGGAAACACAGCCTGCCACCCACCAGGACGGAGCGCTGCTGGCGCGTTTCCTTGGCGTCCAGCATTAAATCACTGCTTCCACTCAGCGTTGCGGGGCATGGTCCCCTTGTCCTCTGCCACCGGGACAGATTTCTCAGCACACCCACTACGAGGAGGAGCATTATTAACTGCAGATGTTGTTATTGTCCCGAGCTGTTGCAAAGACTCTCCCTGGGCTGTGAAATAACTACCATATTTTACCTCAGAGGCAGTGCCAGTGGCTCAGTACAAGACCCCCAAATGTTAACTTGGGCTATGGAATAATACTTACTTTTTTCTTTTAACCATTCTGCGGGACATGTTTCTTTTTCCAGTGTTTTCAGGTTCCTTGTCACTAATAATAGAGTCTGTAGAAAGCCCAGGGATTCATACAAGTTACTTGAGAAACCTCAAGTGCTTTTAACCTAATCTTAAACCCTGAATCCCCCAATATTATAACTGGGCTAACAGAGCTGTTAATGGAACAGTTTCTGATCACACGTGGGAATCATCATGGGGGACAAGGCAAATAACTTTGGGTAGCTGGGTGTGACACAGTAGAAACACTCATTTTTTCACAAGTTGTTTTTTTTTTAATTGTTTCAGTTTGAAAGGGATCATTTTAGGTGCTTTAATGAAAAGAAACACTGGCTGCAATTGAGTGGGAGTGTAACTAAATGCTCTTCTTTCATCTTGTTTCACGCTGTGTCTTTGTCAACAAAGTACATAGCACATACTCGGTAGATACACAGATATTTTGATTAGAGCTGGCTGAAATGTAAGCTTTCCAGGGTAAGAGCTATTTTGATTTCTTTATCTATGGCAATTACCATTTGACATGATTTAAATATTGCCTCTACTTGCACCAGACCATAATCAGCCCTATTGTCCTTTTCCTCTCGTAGGTGGCTATATGGGGAAAGGGTGAAAACTTTCTTCATGCACTCAGGAGTAAGCAGAAGCCAAACAAGCCACGCTGTTCCTCTGCCTGGCTTCCCATAGCCTGGGGAGAAAGCAGGACACAGAGCAAAGAAAAACTGCCTGACAATCCCTCTTGCTAAGGGGAGGCCACCAAAGCAAAGGCAGCTGCCCAAGGCACTCACAGCTATAACAAAATTGTTCTTGGAATTGTAGGGAATAATGCAATTAGAGAGAACTGAGTCAAAACACCTTAGCTCAAAAACTATGCACCATAGTTCAGTACTTTCCACTGAGAACTGAGAAATTTTTTTACTTTATTGGCTGCTCCCCAAAATCATACGGGCCTTCCAGATCACATGTCAGGACACACTATCATCTTAAGCAGCTCAGCCAAATTTCTTTGCCTCCATATCCAAGAGCAGAAAAAGTACTTTGCCCCTTGCATCGTTCTCCCTCCTTGTGCGATTACAGCTTTTTGCTCCAATCAGCTCTGTCTCAAACCATACTGCTCCCAACTGAGGAAGACAGCACCTTCTTATGTGACAAGCAACTGCTTTTTCCTATTTTAGATCTAAACTTCAGTCCAAGTTGGTATGCAATCTCTCTTTACATTACTAAAAGTTTCCAAGCCCTCCCTTCACTGAACTGCTATCTTTGACTTTGGTATTAGTTTGATTTCTCAGAGGAAGGAGAGAAAGCTTTTACACTGTAATGTGTCACTAAAATACATGGCACCCCGTCCAAACACTGTTATTAATAATCTTCATGCAACACAGCTCTTTACATAAAAATGGATGCAGCATGTAACAAATTTTTCCAGATTCTATAGGTCTGTGATCATGCTAATCTGTTTCACATGAAGGACTCATCGCTTTATTTTTAGATGAGATGACTTAAGCAAACGTCTATGTTTAGAACACAGAAAAACCAACCAAGGAAGACAGATACTGGACATATATGCATGAAAGTGCAAAGCCTGAAAAAGACTTGGAAAAATTCTGTAACTGAAGTGCTACTGAAATATCCTGTAGCTCCTGCTTCACTTTTATGTCTCTATATACAGACATAGATATGTATCCCATTAATGAAATTCAATCCTAAAGGGAGCTGGCAACCAAAAGTAGAACAGCAGTTTTTGACATTAAAATACAGCTCTCTCTCATACCTCCCTGTAATTTAGAAATGAGATTTAAGTTGCATGTAAGTTTTTCATAATAACGGGATCTTTTCACCTCCAGATATTTTTGTCACTGTTAAAACTGAACTACACAACTCCAGAAGATAAAATGCTCCCATGTGTAACTGTCATCCTCAAAATTACAAATGAAAAAGTATATTGAAAAAAACAAAACCCAGAAATGTATATCCCCTTTAGCTCACCTGTTTTAGTCCATGTTTATCATATAAATTTACATTACATCTACTAACAGGAATCCTTTGTCCGGTTTTCCGTTTATTAAATGTTCACAACTCAAAAGAAAAAAAAATTTGCAATAAATAATATTCTCCTTTATTTATCTGTTCCAGAAAAAAAGATGGGGAGGAGGAAAAAAAAAAGCACATTCTAGGACTTTAAGTATATTTGATATCATTAATTTTGGTCCACCAAACTTAAACCCCATTTCTGACATGCATCTTTCTTTTTTTGAGAGTGAAGGAAATAGGCCAAGTTCCATCAGCTCAAAGGGACTGAATATACAGCAATGATGCAAGATAAGGCTTTAAGTAGCAGAAAGAAAGGAACCAGAACTTTCCTCTGAAAACAAACATTTTAGTAGCATGCTATTTTCTGAAGTGCTGGCACCTGTAGGAATGGGATTCAAACAATTTAAAGATTTTGATATGCCAAAGTATTACAAATAATGGTAAGAAGTCTTTTATGGCCTAGTGATGTAGCACTCACAGTGATGCTCTTGACTTACACTTTCCACTTACTCCATTCAGCAGTCTTAAACCCAGTCACCTTTGTACTGAACTGACAAGTGTACATAAGTTAATCTCTCATAGAAAAAGGCCCACTTACTATTGGTGGAAGTATGCTTCATAGAGAAGATAATGAAAATGCAATTTTGAAAAGTTTTACCAAGGGTTTGTTTTTTTGTGTGTTTTTTTTTTTTTTTAAACTTTAGACATATAATCTAAATTAAAAAAAAATCAAATGTGCAAGGCAGAAGCAGTGCTGTGCCAAAGATACAGTACCTGTCATGACACTCCAGGGATTTTAACAGCAATCTTTACCTCAGTAAAAATGCAACATCTCTGGTTCCTTCACACCTCTGCTCTCCAAATCTCAGTATGCTTTCCTTGATCAATTTGACTAAATGAACAGACAGAATAAATTAATTCATAATCACAGTGGATTTTTGTCTGGAATCATGCTTCCTGCTGGTATCAGCAACTGAAAAAAGGGGACAATGCCCAGAGACATGGCACAGCGAGGAGCTGCGATGGCTTTCACTATCCTCCTGTTATGTTAGGCCAGTCCTTCAGCCAGGGCCCTCACTTCTATATCAGCCCCTGCCCACGAGGGAAAAAGGCAGCCGCAGCATAAAACAATTCCAATACGCATTTCATGTAGGTAGACAAGTATTCCCCAACATGAGCGCTGAGGAACACATCTACAACATTTTCTGGAGAAGGCACGTTCATGCAAGCACTGGCACAAAAGGCAGCATAAGGAGGTTGCTAAAACGTATTTTCTGTCATTTTGAGCAAGGCACATTCCATCTGCTGGGAGCAGCTCATCAGAACTGCCATTCCCATTGCCCTGCTCTGGGCAGCACAATCCTGAGCGACAGGGCAGACGCTGCAGAGCTGCTCAGAGTTAACAACAGTAACTGCCGGAGCTAAAGTGGCAGCTTCCAAGGACACTGTTCAGAGGGTACAAGAAAGATGTAAAACTGTTTAAAGCTGTGGTAAGATGAAAAAGAGGTTTTGGGTTTATAAATAAAGACTTAGACAACTTTCAGAATAATAGAAAGAGGAAGAATTGTCTTAAGACAGTTTTTTCCTGTGAAGAGATCTGAAAACAATGTACCTCTCAAGAGAAGAGGTTCCTGCACAAACTGCTGGGACATAATGGACAAGCTGTAAGCACTACTTGCTAGACTGTGTTTTTTAAGTAAGTTTTTTTCTGCTAGACACTGACCTCATTATTCGGTCTCCTTTTACTAACATTTTTACCAGATACTCCATGAAGAAATAAAATCAGTGACAATTGCACTGTGACTTAACCACGCAGATGACATATCATTTCCTGAAAGTCAGTTTCTTGGAGGATTTAAAAAGAAAAAAAAAGGAAAAAGAGGTTCCTGTGGTCCATGCGGAGCCAGAAATCCTAAGTTCAGCTTTGGCAGCAACTCCCATCAGAGCTTTCCAGAGGGCTGCATGGGATTTCATTTTCAAAAGGACTTAAAAGGTTTAGGAGCATGTCTCATTGTTAGGTGATTTAGACTAATGAGCTTAGCATTGCTAAATGTACTGTTTCATGCTCTGTCTTGTCCAGTCCAGTGAGGGGTAGGGCTCTCCCACAGCTCCTGGCAGATGCAGATGCAAGCGTTTGAACTACGGCAACCCTGTTTCTACAGCTTTCTGATGGAGGTGACTGGCCCAGACCAGGAAAAGCAGACGGGGACACACACCTTAGCCCAGCAGGTCAGCAAAAACCATTGATGGAGTGAGCCTGTACAAACAGGCTGGGTTGTGAACTTGAGCAGTACACCTTCTGCTGCTCATGGCACAATTATGAAGCAGGGATTAAAGGGAAGAGTACTTTCTGTGGCTGCAAGACAGCCTGGTGAGTACCAGAGGCCATCTGTCAAAGGTCACAAGCTCCTACGGGCCCGAGACACTTAAGAACAGAGGCAGGTGCCCTTAACAGTGGCACGCAGCCTCCCTGTGCCACATTCTCTTCTCTTGCTCAAGTCTGTGATTTCATTCTTGTTTTAGTGTGGAGGATTTTTTTTTAGGGGAGAGGGAGGTAAGGCACACAGAGTACTTATCAAAGGCATTAAAGTGTTTTATTCAGTTCACCCTTTTGCAACAGAAACATTGTTTTAACAAATCTGGATGGACCATGGTATACTTGACCTAAATTCTTCAGTGCTGTTGCTGCACTTTGTGAGAGGAACTCCTAAATGTGCAAAATTTTGAATATGAAACATGAAAACTGGTAAGCCTATTCATGAGCTGTCGTGTTTACTTTCTGAAAATTAAGTTGACAGATTTTCTGATGCTTTGTTTTCTATTGACAATAAGTCACCACACCGCAGAAATGGGGGCTTGAAAGGGGAAGAGACATTTCATGTCACGTAAGGGTCTGTGATCTCTTGTGTTGAAGGGGGTAGGTAGGAGTGCAATTGTGGCCTAATAGTTACATTAGGTAGATGTTTCTGCTAAAACATTTAGCATTAAAGGAGTTTATAAAGTAAGCTTTCTATTAAATCACAATTTAAAAAATGTCAATCAGTGTTTTGATGTGCTCTAGCTTTGCAGGTTAGTCTTAGTACCTAGATAAAACCAATAGATGGGGTTTAAATAAACTCCAAACTCCTAAAAAATGCCCTGTATTCAAACACAAATCAAGGATCAAACACTGATGAATCTGCTGTGCTAATTGGCTGCTTTCTCAGGACAGCTAAAAAAGGTGTAGAAAACCTAAGCCAAGCCATTCAGCCCACACATGTGGCCCACAAATAGATTTTTCACACCAAGTTCTACCTGCCCACACTTTCTGCTGGCTCAAGACCTCACTTTTTACCCTTCCAAAGCTCCATTTAAGTCAAGAGAAATATTGTCTGAATTAAGGGCTGAGAAAGAAGTGAGTATGGACCCTTACTTCTGGCCAGACATTAGTACCGTGTAATTCCTTTGCCACTGCAATTCTAACCCACTACGCTATCTGTTGTGTGAAGCTCATCTCACAAGAAGTTTCCTAGGAAACAAATTTAGGAGCACCCAGACATTAATAAGAATGCAGCCTCAGGTAAGTTTGGTTTTGGATGATGGAATAGCACTGCCCCTCAATCTGCTGATGTTCACCAAACTTGCTACTGAAACAGATCCAGAGCTGAGGAGAAAGAACGAAAGGTCTGTGGTGCATGTTACTCCTTCACAGCACACCTTTGCCTTTGTTCAGAAAGCAGGGAACCTCATTACTTCTGAAAGTATGTTTTCTTTTTTCGGAGCTTTAAGTGGATGGCAGTTATGACAAAACCCATTAGGGTTGCTGCTGTGCCAGAAACCACGTAGGCAATTCCCAGGAATGGGTTACTTCCTCCACTCCATACCACAGTTGAAAGAATCACATGCTTCCTCCCCTTGAATTTGGTAACAGGAAAATCTGATAGGAAGATGTTAAGGTTTCACTAGCAAGTATGTCTACATTATTTCCAGGAGGAGAAAAAGTAGTGGTAAATGCTCAAAAACCTTTCCAAGGCATAAAGAGTCTGGAGAGCTGCATTGCTGTAAAAATTTCTTTAACTAATCTGTGATGTCTCTGCTATTCGGGGTCCAAAAAGCCAGTAGCAGCTGGTGGTGACAAATCCAGTTATTTTAGATACAGTCACTGTGTGAACATGGAAATAGGTTTTTACAGCATAAATTTCAGATTCATAACTGCTACTGAGTTAATTTGCTATGAAAATTCAGTTGAAAATTAGTCTTTTGGGCAGCTTATCGTGATGACACTCCACATATTCTCACTGAGGGGAAGTGCTCACTTCTACCTAGTGTGTTGCCTACCCAGCATGTTTCATGATTTTACCTTCCATCTCTCCATGTGGAAGCTTTCAGAATAGAATTGTACTACAACACTTAAAATCACCGCTCTATTGGCTGGGAGAGAAGTGAAATTTCTAGTCATTCTGACATAACTCCTGCTGATAAAACAACTGCTTTAGTCAGTGTATTGGGTCTGGCTGAGGTGGAGTTCATTTCCCCCCCAGCAGCCCTGGCAGCGCTGTGCCGTGCACGGGCAGCCAGCAAGGTGTCTGTCGCGCACCGGTGTTTTGGGTGCTGCTGAGCAGCGCTGGCACAGCACCAAGGCTGTGCTGTCTCTCACCAGCAGGCTGGGGGTGGGCAAGGTCTTGGGAGGGGACACGGCCGGGACAGCTGGCCCCAGCTGACCACAGGGACATTCCATATCCTAGGGCGTCTGCTCAGCAATAAAAGCTGAGAGGAAGGAGGAGGAAGTAGGAACATTTGTTATTTATAAAGTTTTTCTTCCAGAGCAACCGCTACACGTATTGAAGCCCTGCTTCCCAGGAAGCGGCCAGACATCACCTACTGATGGGAAGTAGAGAATAATTTTTCTTTTTTTTCTTTTTTTTTTTTTATTTCCTTCCATGTGCAGCCTTTTACTCTATTAAAGTGCCTTTATCTTGACCCACGAGGTTTTCTTTCATCTTTTTTGTCACCTCTCCCTGTCCTGCTGAGGAGGGGAGTGATAGAATGTCTTGGTGGGCACCTGGTGTCCAGCCAAGGTCAACCCACCACAGTCAGCGTAAGTTCACGCTGCTCAGTGCCAGAGTGCATTTTCACCAGCACAAAAGTTCCTGTCAGCACATGGCCCAAATGTGCCAGAGGGCTCTGCTGACACAGGCATCCGGCACAGCACTCAATGGCAGGGATACCTCTGGCACTTCTTGCACCCCAGTAAGCGTGTCTACACATCTGATTAGGCCACTAATAAATATTTCAGCTAAAAAAACATCTTCAACCGTCTCTTCAGGTTCCCACTCTTCAGTTTTGCCCTTGTGTAAAACTCCCATGTGCTATCTCCAGGGAGAAGTAGCCCCTTCAGAAGTCAAATCCAATGTCACGTGCTGCCATTTGAGTAACATGTCTTAACTCCATCTGCACGAACTAGAGAAAAACCACTGGTAGTGTCTCGGCACCCTCAAAACTAGGTCTTTCCAAGGTGATTTAGTTTGGGGTATTTTGCTTAGTTTCTTTGCCATTCTACTGTATAAATCCCATCCACTTCCACCTAGTTGTAACTATCTAATAGTTAAGGAGTGTTTTGGATAATATGAAAGGATACTATAGGAAATATGAAAAGTGTAGTTCCCTGCTGGGAGGCCATCTGCAAACCGCGTTATGTGTCTGACACGACGGTAAAGATTTCTGAATGTAGCAAAGGCTGACACTCGCATCCAAATAATGAAGTCGTCATTTACATAACCGTTGTTCCTTTCATCTTCCTCGTCTAACAAATATACTGGTTTCTGCCAGTATGGAGGTCTTGCTGTCCCTGGTGAAAAAGAAAGAAATGAGGAAAGACAGTGTCAGTAAAATGGTGACTGGTCACTAACTTCTGGGCCTACTCACAACCAACGCAGAATATGAGATATGGAAGAGACACAAGACTCTGTCCAGTACTGAAAAATTCTATGTGCTGGATAACACTTGGCACCCAAGCATCTCCCCTCACCTCAAACATGAATGAACAGAGCTTAACAGCACCACAGGGTCGCTACACATTAGAAACCTCAGGCACAGGAATAACAAAACGACTTGCGCAAATGAAAATACTGTTTATTCTGGATTCTTGCCACTTCAGTGAGCAACGTACTTTCTATAATGAGGAGCTCTCCTTCATTTTTATACTTTAATTTATTCCTGCCATCATAAAAGCACCTTTTTCAGCCTAATGGCACAGCCTATGATATGTAGAATCTGCCATATGAAAACTACTTAGATAATTAATTCTTGTATGTTGCATCCAGCACAGCACTCCCCGATCCAGAATAGGGACGTTTTAGTTCCACTTCAGTACAGATTAACCGCAACGAGGCAACAGCCCTAGGAAACCAGTGGAACTGTTCTTACCTGCAAACGCAGAAGAGAGATTGTATGATTCTGGATTGCGAAATTTCACATTTTTATCTGTCCACCAACTGTTTCCAGTCTTCAGCAGTGGTACTTGAATAACAGATGAGTTAAGGTTGTAAAAAAGGTCAATAGTATCTGCAAGGATTACAAGAAGCAATACATATGAGTAAAACATAGTCATTCTAATGGCAAGCACGACTAACAAAAACTGACATATCAAAGGACGTTTCAAGTGAATAGAGAACAAAAAAAAATCCTGGGGAAGGTTTCATCATGACTTGTGTACAGATCACTGTTCACTCCACAAGAAGACTGAAGCTTCCAGAGCTTTAGAATTTCTGAAGTTTTAAAGATTAAAAATAATCCATCCAATAATGCTACTGTATTCCTATGTAGAAATATGCACAAGTATCTTGTGTCCATCAATTCCTCTGTGAATAACTTTTCTGCAAATCACTTTTGGAGCTCTTTACCTGGTTACAGAAATAACTCTCCTTGTCAGCTTTCCCTAGCGTTTCTTCGACAGTTGTCCTGAACTGACTGATTGCTTTGTTGCACATAACACGTGATTTCAGGGAACACAGGAGAAGTGAAAGCACAATCAAGGGAATCCACAATCCTTTGAAGAACATTTTGCTTTAGTTTTATGCTAAATAGCCTCGTCTACCAACTTGGTCACGAACCTTCATGACCTTCAATCAAAAAACATTTAGTTAAAATTGTGCTTAACTGTGCCATCCTGTTTCACTGGGCAAAAAACATTTGCTTTTCCCAATTATATTTTCCTACTAAGATTCATTGAACAATAAGGTAAAAAAATGTTAGGTCTCATTAACATCTGTGTAATCACCTAGGCAGGGATAGTTAGACGATATAAATGAGGAGGAGCTGATTTTTAGGAAATGTGAAAAAAACCCAGCTTGACTGTGTAAACATCAATGAAAACATACTTTTTTTTAATCCTGCTACAAAACCTGTGCTCATGCAGCTCCTTAAGGCTCAGTCAGACACACTTTTCTGAGTAAATGATCATTCTGTGCCCTGCTCCATCCCCAGCTGTTTGTCATTGGTTTATTAACAAGAGTTGTAATTCTCTGAGCTCTGCTTAACTGCTTATCTGACTGCTACCTCACCTGCTAGCTTGGGTTAAAAACCTTTTCCATGGCAGTAGCTTGGCCATCTTCCTCATTTTACAAAATGAGATTAGAGAGCAATTAGACAACCAGCTAAACTGTCAAAAAAAGTGAATGGGAAGCACCCTCTTTCACAGCAGAGGAATAGAAATGACCAACCAGAGAGCAAAAGCAGACACCCCCTTCACCCCAACAGAGGCAGCAGGAACATTTCATCACACTGTGCAGTAAGGACTGATGCAAAGGCAGACTCTGGCAGGTTTATCCTCAGCATTTTAAAACCTTACTATCCCTAGTTCTCTGCAGGAGTGTTCTGTCCTGCCTCCAGGGCTCCAAAACAAGTGTGGGCTGCACACAGGTAGCTCTGCTGGCCTAGGTCTCAGCCCAGCCCAGTAAATCAGACTTCCAGGTGAGCAGGTGGGTGCAAAAAGGATGGGGCAGGGGCAAAAAGTCCGTAGAACATTTTTGTCTCCTTTTCTCTCAGAGAAATCCATTCTGAAATCTGCCAGTGTACCTGGTTAGGACCCCTCCTCTGGGTGTCAGCCCAATTGTATTCGTAGGTAGATTATTCCCACTGGGTTACTCTAAACAGGATCAAATTGAGTAAGACTAGGTAGGCTTCCAGCATTCAAAGAACAAAATGCAACCACACAGATCCAAAGGTCCAAGCCAATGTGAAGAACACATCACCTCCTAAACACGCTACTGTGGGAAGCCAGAATCTGGGCTCTCCCATCACTGTACAAGAATGAATTTTTTAGCAAGGACATACGCTAAATCTGTTGTGTGTATCATCATTCCTTATTTCACCAGGGACTCAATTCCTCAGTGCTGTTGTATGTTCATATTGAAGAGTGCCTTAGTAAATGAAAACTCTTCCTCAGTTTCAAAATGTGGGGCAAGTTACTAAGCCATAAGAAGCAGAGCCCAATACTCACCAGAGTAGCACTGCCAAACAAAAATCTTTTGTGGGAGAAAGACAGAGATCTTACAGTATCAGCACATAGCTGGATTAGGGTAAAAGGATAGTTTCAAGAGGAAATTAGTAAGGCAGATGTGGAAGGTACCTACTGACCATTGAACATGCTGTTGGCAATAGCACCGCACGGAGCCATAGGCGTCCCATTTCGGTAGGTGGTGAAGGGTGCGCAGTAACTCTTCTGAATCTGCATTCAAGGACACAGAACAATCAGGCAGAGAACCTGAGGGGTTTGTGTCGGTTTGCTGGTGTTAATGTTCTCCTCCCATTTCTTCTTCTGAAAAGCCACTGAATAATTAAGTCTCTAGTATCTTTTGGCCACATTAGAGATACATCCAAATGAATGGGTTTGCACGTGAGGAAAGCCTTCCATATCATGGCAAGTAAACTTAAGGTCTTCACCATATTCTGCTGTGGAGTTGCAAAGTCCAGACTACAAAAACTCATTTGCGGATCTATTGTTGTTAACATACATACAATTTAAAATGCTCCAGTGAAGCCCTGAGTTACCCTAGAACATCTTATTTCTCCTTCTTTTTAATTCTGACCTGCACTGCTTCAGTGGTGAACAACAGCAGCTCCATGTGGGGAAATCTTGATAAATGAAGACACAGCACGAAAAACAAAAGCCCGTCGCAATTTAGCACGTCTCTCCTATCCCAGTTCATGAGAAACTATGAATCTTCAGGTTTAAACACAAAAACATTTCCAAATAACTCTATAAGCTGTGTATCTGATTGGCACAAAAGCCAAAAGCAGTTGCACTCGAATGCAAACAAACAAGCTGACTGGATAGGTGGAGAAGCAGACGTACGGGGAACATGTCTTGAGAGTTAGAAGCAACATTTTATAGGAACAACAGATTATTACGGCACAAGCATCATATGTACTGAGAGGACAGCGTGTGGACTGTGTGTATATTAAGAAATGCTACCTTTAAGCCAAAGAAAACATGTTTTAGATTTCTAATTTCAAAAACTGTGAAGACAATGATTGCATTCTCCAATTTCCCTATGCAGGCCTGCTGCAGGTGATGCTCTCTAGCCTCCTCTTTAGACCTCTCAGTTGCATACTTGAATGCTACATAATCACCTATTTCACCATAAACCTCTTCCTGCTCCTTGCCTGCTTTCAAAGCCAGATGGCAAAATGAAAGATTTAGAATAACTTAATTCCCTAACCCTGTAATAATAGCACAACTTAAAATATCTCTGGCTAAGACGACACCAAGCACAAGAAGGAAAAGCTTTCTGTAAATTTAATTGAAAAAGACAATGTATTTTTAATCAGCCATCCCTACAAGGTGAAGACTTGAGAACTGCAACACAGGACTGCCATCCTCTATTTACTCCCTCAATCTTTCTCTCTTATTAACTTAATAGACATAATGGCCCTAACAATCAAAAAAGCAGAGAGCACACACTGAAAATCTGTATCTCCTTATTATTCCCTTGAGCCATCTTAACGCACTCACAGCTACGCCTAGTTAGCTCTCCAGATGGTCAAAGATGCACCTGACAGAAATACTGACGATCTCATAATATAAAGAAGAAAACTTACATTTACGTTTCGACCCAACAATTGTGCGTCACTTCTTGATATCACGTATCGACGGTGGTTCTGGTAGAAGTTTTGCAGGCCATAGTACATAAAAACATCACCCTAGAATTCAAGGATAAATCCCTTTAATAAGGTGCCTTCATGTACACAAAGAGAAGTTCTATTACTTGCTAAAAAGAGAAAGGGGAAGAGAGTACTCAATTCATATTGAAGAGTTGATAACTACCTTGTAAGCAATTACTTCAGCGGACACTGGCTACAATCTATTCTTTACCCCAACTGCAAGTTTTAGTGTTTTGGCACAAAATTAAACATACTTTAAATCATCAATTAAAACCTAGAATAAAAATGCCTGAGTGTTATTTTACTCAAGATTGCAATGGCTGGCAAGGGATCTACAATGACTATGAATAATTTGGTGGAGACATCATTTCTCATAAAAGGAAGGTGCACAAACAACTTCAAAAAGTAGCCATTAGCTCTTAATTACTTCAGTTTATGAAAAAACAAGGCTGACTCTTGTCAATCATTTGAATCCTTTGGAAAGTTTGGTCCTGTAATTAAAAGGAGAACGCTAGGCAGGCAAATACAAGCCAGAAAGAGGATTATTAAACTATTAAAAAAACACTATTCAGTTAAATAAACTCATCTCAAACATTACTGTATCTGAAGAATTACAGAGTATTTTAACAGCCTCCTCAATACTTTAAAGTGACTTTATAATTTAAATAGCACTGTAATTTTAAGGGATCATTTATACAGTACGAAGCATAAGAACATGAAGCATTTTAACAGTCTCAGCAACATAACCTGGTAGTTTAGGACAGAAAATGAAAGATACTTTTCCCAAATGAAACTGTAGAATGACATTGCTAGACCTGAATTATTTCAAGGACCTTGGGGATTAACAGCACAACCCTTGTAAAAAAGACTACAGGGGTTTACTTAGGACAAGTGGTCAGAGCTTCAGATTTCCTCATCAGAGCGCTTAGCAGTGCAGTAATAATTAACCCCAGGCCAAGGGTAAGGGTTTGCTACTAGCTCAGAGAAAGAGATACAGAGAGAAGTCACGTCCACTATCAAACACCATTTCCTCCATTCTCATCTTTTCCTTGGACATCTCCCAACGAAGCACGGAAGTGGCCTGTTTACTTTTAACATGCATCAAAATGAACAGCAAAGGTACAAGTGTAAAACATTGAGTGTTTCATGTTGTTAAAAAGCACAAAGAAAATTTAGTCAGGAGCTCTACGCAGCAGAATTAGTGTGTTTTATCATATAGGGATATAAATAATAGGTGGCATAAAGCAACTTGAGTTGGTTTCTCGCATCCACTTACCAGTATATCTTCCTTTAGTGTGAAATTAACAGAACAGTGGCATTCCTTATTCCAATTTGAGGAATTTTCACGGAGTTTTGAACAATCTGAGCATTTATCTGAATAATCAATCTGTCAGAGAAGTGAACAAGCAGAGATGTTGTAATAAAGGACATGCACACAGGAAAAGGTTAATGTTTTAGCTCCAAGACTTCTCAGAGCAGTTCTCATAAGTGAGTCTGGACTGCCAAAGACATTGTTAAAATTATACGGAGGTAGAGAATCAGGAGTTGGCCTCAGTGAACATGCACAGATTTTATCCCTAGTTGAAAGCTGTTTTAGCGCCTTTTGATGACTGTTGCAGAACCTCCACATCTGCTCCTCGGCAAAGGAGTGCTGAGTGAGGAACGCTTCTGCAGCTTGGTCTGGCTGACCAAGTAATGCCTGACAAATCCCCACATGCATTACGGCCCATTTCTCTTGAACAGCCTGAATGTAGTGCTGAGCGTTGGCTCCAACCAGGAGTCTGTTAACACCACCACAGGTTTAACCAACCTTGCCTCCAGGAGGCCTTTAAACATTGGGGCTCTCTGTATTTTAAGATTTTGCTCCAGCAGATGTGTATGTTCTAGTACCAAACAGTATCAAAGGGGTTAGTTTATTTCCCTTCAAAAACCCAGGAAATAAGGACGACATTTCAGATATTACCAGCCAGTGGCAGTAAGTACGACCCATATGTCAGCTATTACTACCCAGTTAACCACCCAGTGCTCAGCTTTTATCGGTGACCAGCTATCTCTGAGAATTTTCACAGGAATACTGGCTGCTGGACACATGTCCAAGGCATGAGGCCACTGCTATCATCCTTATCCAGAAGTAAAAATTCAAAGCCTTTTCCCTCCATAGCCCAGTTTCTTCTTTATAGAATATCTAAGAACACCGCTCCCAAACCAACCTGGATTTCTCTGACGCTGTTTGCGGACAGTATGAGGCAGACTCCCACAGAAAGGCAGAAGGCGCCTGTGAGAAAGAAGCTGGAGAGCACGGTCGCAATGTTAAGCTGAGGCTTCCAAGCCGGTAGCTTCTGTTGCTTAAATGCAGTGTTATCCGGACATCTGGAAGGATGCGCCTCTCCTTCTTGTGGAATAAAACTCGTCTTGTTTTTCATTTTCTTCTTGGTGAGAAGGAGGAATAATATACATACACTTGTGCTGGAGAAGTTTAAGCTGAGATACTCTCCTTACCGTTGAGAGACTGTATTGTTTGTTCAAACCTGCATTATAGCCAGGAATTACTTATTAACTAGACCTTTCTCTTCCTCATTTTCTACATCTGTGCCTGGATCCCCATGGTCAGCTTGTACCAATCAAATGATTGTGTACTTCGGTCAGGGTGTCCAGCTCACGCCTCCTGGAAAAGCTTTTATATATACACACACACATATCTATATGAACTTTTTCCTGCCTCACAATTCAGTAGGATTTGTTATGTCTTATTCATTTGCAGGGATACTGCCAGCTACACTGGAAATTCTGTGTAATCTCAGATGCATTATTTCTTCTCCTTTCACTTCCATGGCTGCCCGGCTAACAAGCACGGCATACAATGAAAGAAGCTCTGCTCTCATTGCACTGGATGCCACTGGGGAGGACTGCAGGTGCTGAGACAGCACTGGACAGAAAACATTGCTTTGGAAGACCAAATCAATCTTCTTAACCTACTACATTCACTGCTATTGATTCAGATGCAATTTAAAGTTGCAAAAAGATTACATGTTCTTAATCACAAAATACCACTCATTCTTAAAACATCCATTTGGATGAACGGTTGTCCAAGATGCTGACGATTTGCTCACCTCTATTCATTTTGTCCTCTGGAAAAAATCCATCCATTCCCTACTATCCACAGTGACAAAAGAATCACCCAGAGATCATATCCTTTTAATTTAAATAGGCAAACAGACGAATAATTTTTGCACACTTCAACACTTTAACCAAAATAAAGTCTCAATATAACATACTGATAATTTATCATGTAATAGCAAAAAATTAGCATTTGGCCTGCTATTTCACAGATGGGCGAAAAATACCTTTTTGACAAATTACTGAAATTCATAAAACATTTTCCAAGACCCTTGAGGACAAGAACAAGATTACTACTGTTGTGAGAGAAGTAAATGCCTTCATTGGGACAGTAGAGGGAGATAACAGAGAATCGAGCTGTCCAAAGACTTTCACACCCAAGTCTGCTCATCTTCAGGACTCGAAAGTTACCTATAGTAGTAAACCTCGCAGGTGAATGCAATGTAACTAATTTCAGTATCACATTGTTCCTGCAATAAGAAGCATACTAAAACTACAAACAAATCTAATATTTTATTATTACAACACAAAGAAACTCAAAGTTGTAATGTGCCATTCTTTCTGTATTGATAGACTCCTGAAAAGTCAGAATCTTGATTCCATCACCTGTTAATCACTTGCCAATAGCAGACATGACAATAGGAAAATGCAGCTGCAAATGACTTCCTTGTTGGTAAAACCATTAAAAGAGTCCCAGCTTCACAGACCCCTCTCTGCATAGCTTTATAATACTCATCTCCAGCAGGTCAATTGTTTCTTTCTTTATCTGAAGAAAACAAAAATAAAAAAAAAGCATCAAAAGTTACTGATAATGCTTTGGCTAAACACCAGTATTAATTTACTCAGGCACCTTACACCAGGACTAGAAATTAACGAAGAGGTTCCCACAAAAGGGCCCGAGCTCTTGCATGTTTCCATTTTTGTAAAAGATCTAGCATTTGCCCTGCAATCCTAAAGTACAGCGACAGCTCATGAAGTCCCATCTAACGTGGCTACAGAAAAGCCATCATTGGTAAGGAGCTGATAAAGCATGCCACAGCAGGAGCTCCATTCTGGCCTGCAAAATCCCTACAGGACTTTCCACAGTATCAGCCGGTATCAAGTAGTCCAAGGGCTGTGCTGCAACAGCCACAGTGCTGTCTGTGTCTGAGACACCTGAATGAAAGCGAGCGTGAAGGTCAGGTCCACATGCGCTGCAATGCAAAGTACTTTGGTTTATAACACTCATATGGCTGTAGCTTATTGCTTATCTAAAGATAAAAGACAAATGCATTGGAGAATAAATATTGACTACGTATTTCAGCAGGAACATAAGACCCTCTATCATCACGGTTAGTCCAGAGTCTCCTTATAGCTCCCTTTTTCCACTTACAAAAAATAATTTGCAAGTTTTCTCTCAGGATTATAGCTTCATGTTATAATTCTCTCAGGGTTATAGCTTCGTGCCTCCACTTCGTATAGGCATAGATGATGTGAGAAAGCCTGACCAATCTCTATTCCACACTAAGATGTGCTACGTGAGGATGAAAACAGTTGTCTTTCTATCACGAGTACATTTCTTACAAACCTTTTTACTTATCATGAAGCCTGAAAGTTAAACTTTTCCTATTTTCAAACTTACTCAAGGCTTGGTGTTTGAATTGTTTGCAGACAATACAATATTGGTTTTTGCTGAAAAAACTCCATCCGAATCTTACAAACAAGTAATTTGAGGAGTTGAGATGGTTCTGTATTGCCATCAACCTCTGTACACAGAGCTTTCAAAGCAGGAAGCTTGTCCTTCGGTCAGATCAGAAAGCGTACAATCAGTTTTTATTTAAACTTTTATGCTTTAGTATAACTGCATTGTGCCAAGACAGAGCCTAATAAACTCATCTACCCCTCCTCTGGTTTCTTTGTGAGCTTTCTATTTCCTCCTCTCTGTTGTTTGGGATGAATGAAGCAGGAGACAAAGAAAGAGAGAAAAAAATATCCAACAGCATTAACTAATGAAATGTTGAGGTAACTGAGAGAGCGGTGGATCAGGGCACCATCCATTACGTGGATATGATAAGATACAGTACTGTCATGTGGGAAGATTCATGTGTTTTTAAATCATATGTTTAACAGAACGTACCACTGTGTACGTAACTATTCACTGAAAATCAGGTGAGTACAAAACCAGCAAGTAGAACGGACATGTGCTTCCAGCTGTTCCTGCTTTCTGGTGTAATTACAATGAAATTTAGCAATGCAGCACCTTAAATATGCAAAGAAATTACTGACAATTGAGGTTTGCACTGAACACAGGTCAATATGCCTCGTTCCTAAATTTAAGGGTACAATTTTGCCTCCCCAACTACTATAGGATGAAAGCAGCTACTACATCAAACTGCCAATTCTCTAAATTACATTTTTGAAACCGCAATTCCTCTCTTCTTTGAGAAAACTTATGACTGTTCCTAGCATGTATTTGACAATTTTTACACAAGTAGAAGAGTAAGATCCTCTGCTCGCTAAGACTGTATTCCGCATTTCAAGTCTGCAAGTTGCCAAAAACATCCCATTGGTTTCTGCTGTGTTACAATCTCCAAAACGTTTGGCTATCTTTTATTGCTGACATTCTTTATAAATAACTTCGTGAATCTGCCCGATGCTCGCAGCAGGACAAATAGCTGCAAGATGCTCCACTTACATAGCTCAAGATGTCAAAAACCTTTCTCTACATTGTGTTACCTGAGCCACGTGCAGGTTTGAAGACTTTTCTGTAATCACATATTCACTATTCTGTAATCACACATATATATCTATTCCTTATGCCAACACCATATACGAAGGTGCAACATTCTTACTTGGTTTTAACTTGAAATAAGCCTTAACATTTTGATGTTAAGACAGCCTTAAGAGTTTGCCTTAAAATACATCCGGAGTCACGATGTTTGGCCTGTGTTCCTAGACAGATAAGCAGAAATGCTGTGATGCTACCTACAATGAGCTGAAAGGGATAGTTCAGGTTTGCAACAGCCCCAAATCGAATATTAGCAACATTACCTTCACTTTTTTTGAGGTGGATCACCTATAGTCTACTGTATGCGTATTTACTTCAGTTGGCTTGCAAAATCCATCCTGCAGCAACCAGCACCTGTTGTACTACTAGGTCTGTGAATCCGTGTTCTCTCTTCTTCAAAAAACTTACAGGGAAGTGCAAGCACCATACAAAAAAGCCTGATGTATTAACCACAAGAGGGAGCCTCCTCGCCTCAAAAAGCACAGCAGTTGTTTTGTTTTTTTTTTTGCTTCTTCATTTCTGCAATGTGGGTTTTTTTGCGGGTTGCTTTATCCGAGACTATTAGGAACACGTATTTTTGTGTATGTGGGACTGTAAAATACAGCACATAGACAAGTGCAGAGAAGGATTAATGACTGATAACTTGTTTCACTTGTGAAAAAGCTTAATGTGTATAGGCAAAAAAAGTCCCTTTTTCCTGGAGATTCTGCATATCAGCCTGCTGTAAATGTGCAAAAAATTGGAAATGGTGTATAGGAAATTGGAGGTTTTATGACAACAACTGACGGAGGGATCTGCCTCTTTCTGCTGGCCCCACTGCATATGGTAAACGTGCCTTGTCACAGCAACAAATGTGAAAGCTGCATTACAGAATTGAAAAAAATGGGGAATTATCTTAAAAGGAGTCTACAAATGATGGATGGCTTTACATGGTTTGTTCCCCACCTCTTGCAAAAAAAAAGGGGGGGGGAAAGGGAGGGAAAAGTAAAAAAAAAGAAAAATGAAAAAAGAAAAAAGAAAAAGGAAAAGGGGGGGAAAGGAAAAAGGGGGAAAAGGAAAAAGAAGGGGGAAAAGGAAAAAGAAGGGGGAAAAGGAAAAAGGAGAACTGTCTGTAGATTTTCCCACAAGAAGTTATCTTACTCTCAAATGGAGACAAATAAATGCTTCTCCAAAGTTTTATTTGGTTTTTAAGAAAACTTTTGCACAAAGTCCTCTTACTGAGAAAACTTCCTGGGAACAGGTAGAACCAGCATTTAGCACAAACAGGAGAAATTCACAGCACAGCCACAGAAGTCACAGCTGTGACTTGCAATAAAAAAGCAAAAAGTCTTCCTCAGGAGGTAATTTTGAGACCTGAGAGTACAGACTTGCCAGTAAAATGCTGACTTCTTTGTGTCTCTATACCACTGAATTCAGTTTCACAGAAAAAGAAACACCTTACTGACATTATGATCTCGTCACTAGAATGAAAAGTAATGAACGCACAGAATATAATATGTACAGGTGCTTATACAATACCTCAGGGATATCCATCATTCTCCTCAGTTTCTGATCTCTCCAGTTCCAATCCAGAATCATATATTTTGTCGCGTTCAAGCACAGGCCATCTAAAAAAGCAACATAAATTTTACTACCAAAATAACATGACATGCGCTTATCAAAATGATTTTTTGCTTTTACATCTTTTGCTGTCTGTTTCCAAGGAAACTAATCTTTGAACACTTAAGTACTACATTTGCTGGTTGGAAAACTAATGCACTGACACTGCAAACTCCCTTAACCACATAATCCCATGCCTTTTTGGAAGATAAACACAAAAGCAGAACAACTACTGTTGCCAGCCTTGTCAAGAGCTAACATTCTGCCAGAAAATAATTCCTCAAGCTGCCTCTTGATGAAACCACAGGAGTTGAATTTCCACAGCTGATGAGGAGCTGGTAAGTTACAAGGACCCTAGCCTGAAAAGTCCTGTTAATGGCAACTGACAGCATTTAGCAATTTACAGGACTGGGTGCTATGTGAATGTGAGACAGGTCAGTGGTGCTGCTGAAGAATTCCTTTATTCTCCAAATCAATGGTGGTGAAAGAAGAAAAAGGTCTTTTCTGAACTGGCCCTCCAGCTGTTCCCCTATTTTTCCCTTGCCTTCTACATGATGACCACAATTTTTTGTATCAGTTTTGACTCCGCTCCATTCTCTAGTAACCTGGCACCACAACACTAAGGTGTCAAAAAAGGACTAGACCTTAGGATAAGATGATACACCATGTGTGGCTGGTGTAAGCTGCCTCTACGTAACGTGGCAATGTGCTGATGTACTGAGCAGTAAGGATTTAATGTTTGTGGACAGCACAGGAAGCAACAAAATTATGCTACTCCTGTACCCTTTCAGAAGGAGCGGTAGAGTCCCAATCCGCAGCCATTCCTTGACCAAGAAACCACAGTCAGAGCAAGGCAGTGTTTAAAAAGAGGAATGGAAAGAATCACCTTATCATCTTGTCATTTTGTTGTTTGTTTTTTTTGTGTAGGTAATGTCTACTGAATAAGTAAAAGTACTCAAAAATTGGGAAAAGGAGATTTATATAGAATAATGAATTTAATTACAGGCAAATCAAATAAAATCAAATCCGCAAGCAGATCTTTTGCATATCCCTCACAAAAGTTTAGACTGAGCTCAGAGTGACATACGATACAATGACTTCTGCCGTTATTTCCTTTTGATTTACTTGCAGTGTTTGGTTTCCTGGAGCTTTAAATCTTACACCATGCTTTTGCAATAACTTTCAAGTCAGCATAAATCAGTATTCCTGTCAAAAGAGGAAGTCCCCCATCTCTGCCTGCTCATTACCTGATTTTGCGTGCACACTGGTTTTGTTTTAATTGGGATCAGTTCTAACTGGGAGCAGTTCACTGAGCTGCCAAAGAGACTCTTGGGCTAAAATGAGAAGCAGGAAGGGAGGATAAGTGGGCACTGACTGGGAGGGGGGAAGTATTACTCTGCCCTTCTCTGGTAATACTGACTTATGCCAGCTTTAAGCGATAGCAAAATCAACTGCTAGAATCTTGACGTGATTTTGACTGACACAGTAGAAGTGGAGAAACAGAACTGTACAGTTTAGTACCCAAATCCACAGGCTCATGTCAACCTAAGTGCTTAAAAAACAATTGAAGTCTTGCTTCTCATCAGACCAAGTATAAGATACCTAGGGAGAAAACCCTTGCTGTTCTCCTACCTTGCTCCAGTAGTGCTTTTACTCTCCCAGGAGTTCCAACCCCGATGTGGAACACACCTTTCTCCAACATATTAATCTGTTCTTTTATCTAATTTGAAGAGAGAAAGACAAACCACAGCAAACACATGATTGTTTTAAAATTTCTTCTCAAAGAGCTGGAAATAAATTCAAGATCTCATAGCATCTCTTTCTAGAGTGTCGTCCAGTAACAAATTTCATCTTTCAAACTGATCTATCTGGGAGGAAGTTTAAGAAATATAACAGCCAGCTGGGCATCACACTTCTCTAGAAGTTCAGTTGTTTTTAACTTTGAAAATCTGCTATTGCACGAACTATTTTTGGAGGTGAGAACAGTATGCCTCCTTCAGCATTTAAACAGATTCTCTGCAAATATCTAGAAAACTGACGAAGTTGAATTAGTTCTAAACTTTTTCAAGATGAAAACACTGGAAAATGGTGAAATAAAACCCGTAACATTTGTGTGTTTGACAGCATTTGTATCAAAGGTCAAACATCCACTCTTTACTTCCAACATCCCCATAATTTGTGCTGTCCAGCAGGTATGGATATTGGGTATCCAGGCATCCAACTGGCTGAATGCAAATGTACGTGCTGGTACAGTGACCCTTCCACTTAAACAGGCAAAAGCTGGTTTGAATGGGCACCTCACAGGAATGAGGAACATCTTTAAAGCATAACACATGGATAAGCATCTACATTCTGCAAAGGATTGCACCAGAGCTACTGGAGATGGTGTGTGGCTAGATTCCTGAAACCGCAACAGCGAGTTACCAAAGGAAGCATTACCTAAAGAAAGGAACGTTGTAAGAACGCTGTATGAAAGGCACTATTGCTCAATGCTTTAAAAAGAAAATGGTACGACACTAGTTAATTGTTTAGTTGTTCTATCAAAATTCCCTTGCAGCTGTCTTACCTTTATGTGCTTTGCAAACAATTTGAGAACTCTGCAGTCTCCTTTAAATGCTGTCATTGACCTAGTAATAAAAAAAAATGGAAAAAGGAAATGCAAGCATGAGGGCTGGGATTAAGACCACACAGGAGGGAAGCAAAACTAACTGGCATTTCTCAATGTGCTTGAGACACAGTCCCCCAGTGACCCTTGTTTGTACTTTGAACACTATGTACGTTCTTGTTTGCTACTTGATCAACAGTGATCAACAACTGGACAAAACCAATAAAACAGGTATCAGTAGGGGGCAATATTGTTTAGATAGCTCTTCAGATAATATTTAGTACTTATGGCTTGTGCTTTCACAGCTTACTTAGTTCAAAATTGACTAATCACCATCTTCTAATTCAAAAATATCTCGGTTACTGAGATACAGGTATGAATGAACGAACATGCATGTGCTTGCACAAAAGGAAAAATTTGTGTACGGACCAATTCACATTTTACAGAGTCTTCCTGCCAGCACGGCTGCTGGGAAAAACTAGGGTGCCACAGTCTTTATTGCAGAGATTGCTCAAATCCCAGTTAACCAACACTCATTTGCTGGAAAACCTGACTTGGTTTCCTGACGCTCCATTTTGGCACATAGTAACAACTCTATGTTCTGTATTATTCAAGCAGGAGACAACATACTCAGTATTTACTGAACATCATTTAAGACAGCTTTCTCTGCATGTTTTTTGCAGTGTGCCAAATTTTCAATTTCCTCTTGTGCAAAGCTAAAGGTTTATATACAAGTATACATACAAACCACCTGTGTCTCAGACAGCAATATCTGCGTTCAGGGGCTAAGAACCACAGGCACATCTGCTGTATCTATGTTTCTGTCTGTGGCATGGAGTCAAACTCCCCAACTCCTCAGCTCATGCTGTAGTGACAATCACAGGAAATGGGGTCAAGACACAAAAGACAACCATGAAATTTGTGAGGTATACATTCATTCATCAAAGCCATCAAGACTTCTGGAATGAGAAGGGGGAGGACAGAGAAGGGAAAAAGAGGACAGGGAACACTGAAAACCATCATCTCTGCACAGCAGTTTTGCCTGCCTGAGGCAGCTGAGAACATGGATACAGACCTGGAGGCACTCAGGCCAGACGCACACGTTTGCATCTGAGGCCCTGGAACGCCACGTCCTCATTGTCTTTGGTGCAAAGTCACGATTTCTACTGGCAGATCATGATGCTTTATGGGTTTCCTCTGTTCCCAAGTATAACATGTTGCATGTTTCCCCCAGACCGGTTACACTTTTTTTTTTTTTGGTAACAAAAATAGCACTTCCATACAACTGAAGTACTAAGGGTTACTTCAGCCTAAAACCAAAGACCACACTCCCACAGTTTAAAGAAGCGAGGGATATTGCATCAGTTTGAGTCAGTGAATTTGTTGGCTAGCAGAGGACAGTGTCCCAGTTTTGCCTTTATATCTGTGGTTCCAAGACAAAATCTCTGACTGACTGCCAACCTCAACATAACATATGCTATCGACATACTTGATGAGTTCCAAGGAACGAAGGGCAGAACCGCAGATAACCAGCATCACCACCGACTTCTTCTCCTTGTGGTTTTTACGGAGCTTTGCCCACTTAGGACAGACTGCAACGAAAAAAAGGCCGTGTACAGGCACACAGAAAGTACTACATGCCACAATTTTAAATTACAAGAGTACATGATGAATGGTAGCCAGCAGCAAGAACACACACGTTGACTCCTATGAGGTCTGGATCTCTGGCAACACTTTTACATTTAGTCATGGCTGAGAAACTGGAACATAAAATGCCCGAAATAAATAAATTACAGAAATATCATAGCTGAACAAAATAGATAACCATTAAAAATCAACAGTTTGTAATATGACAAGCCCATTATCTTCATTTACCCATACAACAATTTATATCAGAGAAAACCAATTGAATAGAAACATCTACCAGACCAGAAGTTCTATTTAAATATATATAAGAGAATACAATTTCTCTTGGTTCATGTCAGCAAATAGCTGCAGGATTTTTGTGCTAAGATAATAAACACACCTATTTATGAAGCCACAATAAATTACCAACAAATATTTCCTAGCGATTAAAAGAAACCCTAGAATATTTTGATAAAAAAAAAAGTGAAAGAGTATAAAAAAGCTAGAAAAATAAGACCTGTCATAAAAAAAGAAAAAAACCCTTTAAAGTTATTAATATTTTGTAATTAAAAACATTTGAAGGTGCAGATAAAAACTGCAGTAATATTGCATTAATAATGTTCTTCATACAACTTTTATCTCATCCAACGTTTTAACTCACTTTCCTTCAGGTACGAAGAAAAACTGTGGGTGAGATCATTGGACGGCAAAAAACAGGAATCTGAAAACAGAGAGGAAAAAATATTTTTGCTGATGTATTTTTAGCAGCAAAACGAGCATATGTGTTTGCAGCATAACCCTTAGTTCTACTGATGAAATCCCAACTGTGTTAAAATCCATCATCAAAAAATTACCATTTGTGAAACAAAGATTAACGCACACCTCATACACAAGAAGCTTTGTATTGGATAAATCAGGGAAGAACATCTCTCAGCTCAATTGCAATTTGTTTCTCCCACCATGAAACCCTGAATACAGGGCTGCACAAGTGTGATCACATACTTTAAAAATAAGTTTTCATATGTCTTTGCCACAATCAATCAATCCTCTTAGCCAAAAGCCTTACAGTCAACCTGCTCCTTCAATCTACCTATGATGGAATACGCTTGTAGATCAGCCAAACAATTAATACTCTGTAAATGCAAGGATCTACCTACCAATAATCTACCTGTCAGTAAGTTTGTTCCCCTTCCTGGCCTTTCACACTGTGGTAATCTCCCTAACTGTACTGACCCTAATGGGAACACCTACGCTGCATTTTAATGCCTTCCTCCTCCTTCATTCCCCACTGACTGCCTTTTACCCGGTCACTATGGTAACTCGTAAGTCCTAAAAGCAGACACGCCATTCACTTTAAGTTTCACAGAGAGGCAATAACAAAAGACAAGGTCCTAAAGTGTTCTTCGGAAAGTCCTTTCTTCAATGTCTATAGAGAAAGTTCTGAAAAAGGTGATTAAAATTAGATGGTCTGAAAACTTGCCATCATTGTTAAGGGTCCTTTGCCTGATGGAACAACATGCTCCTACAGAGCATTAACAACTCGGTCTTCAAGGACACCTACTTGTTGTCATTCTACAGGAAGCGCAGCACGTCAGGGTGCCTGTCCATGGATGTTTGCTGATATATTTTAACTAAATTAAGGAGGTTTCCTTACAGCCATTATTCATGTTCACATGGGTGGCACATTGTGCTAACGCTGGCAGTGTCAATCCATGATTTCCACTGGAATACACTTTGTAGCTGATGCCTGGCTAAAGTCCTGCCTGTATAGCTTCTTGAGCATAGCCACTCTCCATTACTGTATCTTCCATTTCAAGGGGCCTTGTCTTACTAAAAACTTTTATTTTGCACTGATCCCTTTTATTAAATCCAGTAAATTGACATTTACTGGGACTTGAGCTCCAAAGGGAATGAATGTGTACGACTGAAGGATTAGCAGCTGATTTACTTTTAAAATCATGCTTAGAAGATGCACTTGATGCTGGTGGGGAAGGGCAGGGGCTGCCCTTCCATAAGCACTTTGTGCTAACAGAAGAGCTCTTCACACTCACCATGGTCCCTTCCTCCCACTGTTGTTTTGCTCTTCTGAATATACTAAATCTCATTTATGACTGAACAATTCAAAAGATGGTTTCTAAAGAATACGAGCCTCAGTTCAGCAACACTGGAGTATTAACAACAATTTTAAATAAAGTTTCAGAAGGGGGGGAGAAACCCCACATAGCTCCAGACTGCATGACTGAGAGAGACCATGCTGACTACAAACCTGACCTTCTGCACTGTGTCAGTTAACAAGAACACACAACTCCAAGTAGCTGCATTTTCTTTGCTCAGTGCTTTGACGTGAATGACTTTGACAGCTGTAGAGGTTCATAAACTCCTTGGCACTCTAAGCCTTGAACTCCCAGCAAAAAGAAAAATCTCCATCCAACTCAAGAGCCAATCCATACGGAAACAGGTCACTTCACTACCCCAAAGGGCTCTTTTAATAAGGAAGAAACCAAAGCAATTTTTTTTTTCTAAAAACCCTATTTATTTTATTTTTGCTAAAAACCCTAAAGGTCTAAAAATATTTAACACAAGCTTTTCAAAGCAATCTAGATGAGACTTCTCCAGCTTTTCTTGATTCAACAAGAAAGCTGAACCTGTCCCATAAGAATAAAGAAGGGTCAACCTAGAATCATAGATGTTAAGGAGAAGCATATTTATCTAGAAAGACAGGCTTAAAAATTACAAAAAAAAAGAAACCACTGCTAGGCTAGAAGACTCCTATATTTGCCACAGGCCACTAAAAGTTCAAGATGTACCAAAGGTGCATGCAGGTTAGTTTCCAGGCCGTTTGCTCTTTGTGAACACTACCAACAAATAATGGACAGTGCTTCTTTATCTGCAGAGTGAGAGTCAGAGAAGTTCAATGTTGCCTTCATCTCTAATGTAACCTCCAACTGACAGAACCTAACCCTGCTCTGTCCTGCTTTGCCTTTGCTATCACTGACTTTTAACTGCAGGCAGAACATGGGAAACCAAGAGGGTCCTCGTCATGGTTAAAACTTGGTCACTTTACACTTGGACCAAAACTAACATCTTATTTCATGCCACTCCCTGAGAAACCATTCTGTTCAACATCTCATAACCACTTCTAAATGAAGTCTCATTATTTCTTTGTTTAATCCTCTCAGCCCTCCTATTATGCATCTGCACAGACTCAGATCATCCTAGCAAAAAAACACATTTTCACTTTCTTGGTTAGCATCTTGGAACCTATTATTAGGAATCATATAATTTCTTTTAGGAAAGTGAGCTCCTGAAATTAACACTTTACAGTAAAAGGACACATTTAAGAAACATTTCTTTTAATTTCTGTAACTCTGAGAAATCTCACATTTATTCCAAAGAAACTAACATCTCTACTTGAACAGCAAATTAATATAGAGTATAAGAAAGTATTTCCATAAAAAAGCACAACCCAAGACATGCCCCCAAAATCCTCTTTCTTCTGCAGAAAAAGAACTCAACAGTCTCATGAAAAAAAACATATATAAAACATTATTTATATATTAAATATAGGGTAAGTTACCTGACAGCTTTAATTCCTCTATTTCAATCACTGAACGGTTTTCACCAAAATGTTGACTAAGCAGATTTTGTAGATCTGCAGGGACACCAGGTTTTGGAGCAGATTTTTCCAGAATATCAGAAATTTTCTTCTAAAAAAACAAGTAAAATGGGTAAGTATGGCATTTCTATAATTTCTGCTCTTTGGCTAGCTTACAACACTGTAAACAAATGTTCTTCCACAACTTTATACAGTTATATTGGCTTACTTACAGCTTAAATAGAAAAACACCTTACAATGGGACAAGATTCCCTTCGTCTTTAGTGGGAATGCAGACTGCAGATGCAAGTTCAGATACTTTGATGAGATGGTCTGTGAGCCCAAAGACAAAAAAAATCTTGTGCACTCACCTGAAGTGCTACCATAACAAAAACATATCTGAAAGCCGATTTTGTGAGTTTTGCTGTTGTTACACTTAAGTATCGGTTTGAAAATTCAGGTTTTTTTCATCATTTGTTTCAATTTATTATTCTTAGAGCACAACAACAGAAATCAAGTGGTTATATGTGTCTTGATTACATTTTAATTAAAACAGGGTAATTATCTACCTATGTTGGTTAAGATGGTTAGCTGTATTGACAGAATACCATGCAAGTGTGATGAAAATGAGTCAAAAGCTCACAAAAACAGAAGTCAAGTAGGAGGAGTTCAGCAGCTGCTTTGCTCTTCCAAAATGTGTATTTTTTTTTTAAACCAAACTAATAATTTTTAGAGCCTGGACATGAGTTCATAATGATTGCGTTTTACACCTTAGGAATGTTAGCAAATAACAGGTCTGAATTTCCACTGAAGTGAAAGCGTTGCTGTATTTTCCCCCATAATTAAAAGGATCATGGGGGTAGAATAGCCCAGTTATCTGAATGATCTGCCAGCATTGAAGAAAACAGCAGATTTTCAAGGATAGAGACAGCCTGAAGAGGACAGCAGGAATGTGAAGCCTCTCTTATTCTCACTGAGAAGTGATTCATTTGTGGAAGGCCAGATTAAGGTTTCTCAGCTGCATAAGCTAAACTGCACTTGATACCACAAGGATGCGTGGCAGCATAAGCCTAGAAGTGAAAAGGAGCAGGAGAGCGTGGCTAGGACGGAGCAAGAGGGCTATGTATCCGCGAGGCAAAGTGAGATTTCACAGAGATGACCTGGGCCTGGAAGCATTTTTGGCAGCTTTAGAAGAGTGGTGGGTACCTTCAGTGCAAGTTTGGCAGGTAAGGTCCGGGACGGTGAAGATCAATGGCAATTTTGAAGAGAGCTACAGCAGGAATTACAGCGCAGGGGACCGACCTTCCACCCACTCCATCCCCGCACCCACTCCCTCCTCTTCCATTCTCTACCCCTCCATCTTTCCCTCTTCTTGGATACACACCAAATACTCCGCTAAGGGCAGCATAAGGTGCAGAAGGCTGAAGAAGGAAGAGCCGTTTGGGGGCTGCTGAAGCCACTCTACCCTACAGCAAATGCAAAGTGCGCAACTGCCTCTCCCAGCCATCTGCCACTTTGGCCACTGCCTGGTCTGCCTCTGCTAAAAGCAAGCTGGATGTTCACAAGATCCCAGCTGAATCTTTGACAGCAGCATATGCGGACATGCTTATGCCTTCCTCTCGGTCTGCCTTTGGCCTGGTGCAAAGCCCTCTGCCCTCTCTGAAGACTCTCCAGTGGGCACCTGGCTGTTTGGCAGGTTTTTGTAGTGCTTGAATCTGCAACATTCCTTCCCAAGTTTCACCCTCATTTGGCATTGCTGCATTTTTCTGCCATGCAACAACTGTCTTCCAAAAGAATGACCAAAGGCCATCTGCAGCACACACAGCCTTCGTGTGAGGCCCACTACCAAACCTTTCGTTGTCCTTCCTATCAACCACAAATGCTCTTCTCTACCCCTACAACCTGCCTCTTAAGCGACCCACGTTTGGGAACCTCTGATTTAGCAGACAGCAAGACAGACCTATCAGGCTCTCTTTACTTGGTAATACAGCGCAAGGCACTGTTCCACAGGACCATTACATCATTTGTTGGGCCACTTGGTTCCTTCAGGAAAATTATGGCACTCTGGAGGAGAAAACACTGATACTAATGAGAAATTCCATAAGAGCAAGAGCAAGGACACCTGAGCAAACTCTCTTCCTTCAAGGAGAGCTGTGGGGAAATGTTCCTCCTGCAGGAAGTTTTATTATTTTTCTTCCAATTCATTCCAGATGCTTAAAAGCAAAGGGTTCCCCTCCCACCCCCTTCTCCTTATTTTTGGAGAGAGTACTTTGTTTGGAACCCATAGATCAACCTGATAAATATTTCCTGATGGATTTTCTGACAGGGTGTGTATGTCAACTTAGTGGCCCAGCCCCACTGAAACCAAAGGTGTAACTAAGCGCCTATTGTTTGCCTGAGAACAGGGCCTTTTTGTTGGGTCTGGTTCACCAATCTGTCATGGGATGCTTTTGCTCTGGCAGCAGTGGAACAAGTACCGTGGTCACTTCTGCCAGAGCTGCATTTAAAACTAAATCCCACTCTTCCCTCTTCCAATTCCCTGGATGATTAAGAGGCCTGACATAATATAAAAAGGCCACCTCTCAGCTTTGTGAGGGAGACAACTATTTACAGTCTGTCCTGAAAGACAATTAACTTGCCTGGTGCCACATAATTTCCATCTAGACTGCAGAGTGTTGTTGTTGAGGGTGAGGATGGAGCATGGCCAGAGGGACAATACAGAGCATTTATTTATATACTCATGCTATGAGGAGATGAGTGAACAAGGACAGCTCCTGGCTCAGAAAACGTAACAGCAGTTGGAGCCTGACCACATCGCTGAAATGGGGCAGATTCCGCAGCAGCCGAAATTCCACCTTTCTTTGATGCAGTTACATTTACTCAGACTGCGACACTTGCAAATTGGGTGTAGACATATACAATCCTTGAGCAGAGTACAGACACAATGGCACACTTCAGGTTGGGAATGGGTGTTTTGAGTGAAGTAAAAAAAGTAGTAATTTTTGTTCTTCTCTAAAAGAGGCTGCAACATTAAGACCATATTACTTCTCATCGTCACAGGGATGTTCCAGTTTGAAATCTTGTAATAGTGCATATACCCACTGCCCAGTCCCCAAACACACCCTAGCACATTCATACCTTCTTCCTCCTCTTTGCCTTTACAGTGTTCTCTTGTTTTTCTTCAGGCTGACTTAGAAAACACTCTGTAGGCTGCAAAACACATATTAAAAATAAAAAAGTAAGGAAAAAAGAATCAACGTGAGATACCTGATCACCTGGGGTGAAGGAAAAAAGTCACCAAAGGGAGGTAAGGCGGGATACACATGAAGTATAATGTTGGGTCAGGGAAAAACAAAGAAAATAAAGCTTCCCCACCTGCAGAAGTGATCAAATTCTTACAGTTACATTTATCTGGAGTAATTCTGGAATTGAGATCTACATTGTAACCAAGAGAGGAATAAAAGAACTAAAAATCGAGACATACAGATTGTAGGCACAAGTCCATAAAATGGTGAAAAGTAGGTTTGATACATTAAAAAAAAATCAAGAGGAAACCATGAAGAGAACCTTCCAAAAACTTTGTCTTTTTAATCCCTGTTAATCTGTGTGATTGTTTTTCTAAATTTTGCCAATAGTGCTCTAGAATAACTGGGTCTAAAGTGAGCATTCAGACAGTGAAAGATACCATGGAACTGGGCAAGAAGAATTGGAAGCAATCATGCTCTTCCCTTCCTTTGACATTTGTAATGCAAAATTTAGGAAAATGTGTTTCAAATTTGTTCTGCCCCATTCTTGCTTTGTCTCCTCATAGCAGGCAGGGTCAAATACAGACCAGAAAAATACACGGTGCATTTCAGAATAATCTTCATCCAACATGTGTTGCTATTATTAACTCTCTTTTGTGCCTGAGCAAGCATGCTGAATTGGTCCATTTGTACCAGAGTCTCTGCTCACATAAGCCAGGGTTAGGATTTCTCCTTAGCCACCTAAAATAGTCCAAAACAGAGGAAGTGAGCCACAGGCTTTCCTTATTTTAAGCGTACCAATTCTCTTTTCTTTTGCCTTCTTAAGGACTTCCACTTCATGGCAATGCAAATTGATCTACAGAAATGGGCTTTAGAGCTTACTAAGTGACTTAATGAAGAGCAATGGAAAAATAGATTGAGTTGCTGGAAAAAGCTCCTTGATACCAGGACACATTTGGCTGGGAAAATTCTGCTCCTGAGTCTCATCACATGGAGCATTAAAAGCTCAGGAACAGCAAATCCAGCACTATTCCCTGTGGAAAGCCTGGCAGAAAAGTATCAGCAGAAAAGGGAGCCCAACCGAAAGCCAGAGAACCTGCTCCTTTGCTCACCTGTGAGGGCAGCTTCAACAGGGCAGAGAGGGCCAAAGGAAAACTAACAAAAGCTCAGATTATCTGAGCCTTTCTGAGCCCCCCCTTGCACTGGCCCCACCCCCAGCCCTTAACAGGGGTACACTTCATGACAACTGGTACTATATGACCCTGCCCAGCACATACAAGCCTTTCAAAGCCCACTCTCATACCTTTATCAGAAGCATTTTGTGAAGTTCATATTATGCCTATATTTCTGTTTTTCTCCACACTCCCCTGGCTAATTTAGCTACACAACCCAGGATACCACCATGCTCAGCACAAACAAATGACCTATTGCTTGCTCCTGCTTTCTGTGCCATGATGCAACCACAGCCAGTGCACCTGCAAAGGCAGGATTACTGTATAGAAACGGTCCCGGAACTGACTGAGGTTTGAAATGATTCAAAACCCAACTGGACATGTTCCTGTGTGATGTACTCTAGGTGGTCCTGCCCTGACAGGGGGATTGGACTAGATGATCTTTCAAGGTCCGTTCCAACCTCTAATATTCTGTGATTCTGTGAACTGCCACAGAAGATTTGGCTGGGGACTGGCTACAGCCAGCAAAGCACTCTACAACTACAGCTGGAGTGTAACGCAGCCTGGATCAATATCCACCCATGAGAAGTTGCGATAAGGACCCTATCTTGCCTCAATAGCAGGGATCTGTCCCTGCGACTTTCTCAGGTCTAAACAGATATTATCTTCACTAGAAATCAAGGGAACGACTGCAAGTAGAAACTCACTTCAGCTAACAAAACTGTTCCAGGGTTAACATAAGCTTTTTGGTTTTATCTTCGGTTTGTTTCTTTTTTTAAAAAAAAATCTCTGTCCTGACTGAGATTTAACTGCTTTTAAAAGACCACCACACATTTCTTCATTCCTACCCCTACTATTAGCATTCCCAGACACTGAGATTGAAACAGAGCTACCTTCTGCCTTCAGTTCCTGCTCTACCCTTACACATCCCAGCTGTCCGTAGATACTCAAAGACCACTTGCCAGGTGTTTTAATCATCAATTCAATGTTCAACATATTTTATGCAGAGAACAAGCCTTTCAATTGATTTAGTCATGGGATACTACCAAGCAATCAAAAAACCAAAAAGAGGCCAAGCTGAACCCCTTTCCTCCATTAGAATATGATGGCTCTCTATCCTAGAAAGGGCTACCACTCTTTCAGCATATTGAAAAATGCCACTCATTACTGCAGGCCCATTGCTACCTTCCTATACATTGTGAACTGTTTTACATAAATCCCAGCACTCCCAACTGGTATCTGCATGAGACAGGAATAAAACTGTGCCACAGAGATGAAAAAATTTCTCTAAGACAAGTCAAATTTTCTCACTGATAACCCTTTATTCAGATGTTTAGAAGGTCACCAAATGCCACGGTTTCTTTTTTGAAGGCAGTACGTTACCCTTTCTTTCAACAGCAATGGAAGTACACAGCAGGCTTGCAGTCAACACCTTGTTTCCTCAGAGAAGCATGTTAAGACTCAAAACTATCTCCTTTACAACAGTGCATATATATATTTAGTCATAGTATACTATTAGCCCAGCAATACTAAAGTCCATTTTACTTAGACATTAAAAATAATGCCATAATACCAAAAGAAACTTCATGGTGGTGAATGGCTGTAAACTTAAACCTCTGATGATCTGCAGTCCAAAATACTTAAGCATCTGATTTAGACTGATCTTCTGACCCTTATCCAAATGTTAGTTGCCTACCTACGCATGCAATAGCTCTTTGCATGCCACCCTTAAGAAAGGTCATTTGCAAACTTTTCTTATGCAAGACAGAGAGCAGACAACCTACCGGTTTTTGACATGGCTCCCTTGTGCTCTGTGTTTTTATGCTGTTTTAATATGGAAGTTTTTAAAATCCAGAAAACAGGAAATTTGTGCTGAGACTGCTGATTTATGAACTAAAATGTCATAAATTCCTTGTTTGTTAATCATAGACAGAACATAAAATATTTCCTGTGTTATATTTCTAACAAATTTTTTTCTTTATATGTTGCCAAGTTACTGGAAATTCAAATGTAGAGTGAAAACATTCTTGTGTGTGTGAAAGTTTACATTATAGGTCAGCCATATACTCTGACTTTTGGAGTTTGTGACAAAGTAAATACATCAATGCGCCAGTCACACTGGAGGCAAATTATTCATTTCATTCTAAGCCTGAGGACAGCCTGCAGACTAGAAACATAAATGGTCATAATTCTATTTGGTTATCTCCTGAACGGCTTTAAGGTGCCAAGTCCACTGCAGAATAGCTCCAGCCTGTGAATAAGGCAGGGATGAGTAAAACGTTTTGTTCTATGCACCAGAAGTACAAAACTACTAGCTTTCCGTAAATACATCTGATTTTACAAGCATTTTGCCCTTAATGACATGCAGTAACACATCCGTGACTTTGAGCTCCAGTAAAGCATTGCCTCCTGGAGTTTCGTGGCTCAACATCAAATTACCCTATTCCAAAACACAGACTGATATTCTTCAAATGACAGGAAGAGCTGCGGCAGGTGTTCTGCTACAGCCGAGCAGTCCCAGTCCATCTCGGCAGGGTAACTCGTGTTGGTTATCCTTCCTAATATTCTCACAGAAAGAGCAAAGCAAGTCCTCCAAACAATCTTAACTTAGTTGTAAATGCTTAAGTGAATGTAATGGTGCTTAAAAAGTGGGTCCCATAGGCAACCTTACTGAGTTGAAGTCCTCAGCATCTGATCCCTTGAAAGAGCATGTACAAAGGCACTACAGCTTTCTCCTCTATTGCTCTGTTCTCTCTTTCCTAATCAAAATGGGGAAGCAGTTCAAATATTTGGCTCACTTCACCTTTGGTCTCCTTGGAAAGGCACCCAAAAACATAGTAATTGCTACTGTGTTGTTTACACTTCTCTGTTACCAAAAAAAGAACATCCCTGCAAATGGTTTTCACTTGGGCAACTGCCTTGGCATCAAACACTGCATTTACTATTGACCTAGGGATCAAAATTAATATCCATAACCTCAAGGAGAAATAGCTTCCAACAATTTACTTCAGTCAATTCTCCTGGATGGCATCAGGAAGACAGAAGAAACTTACCTCCAAACAAAAGATTTCTTAAAATTAGCTGACCTCTAGATGACTCTTTTTTGCTCAAGTTAGGGTGATGCTATCTGTCAAAGACCTTGCTGCCCTTCCTTGGCATATTCCACATAGTGTTGAACCACACAGTTCCTTCTGGTTTTAAAGGAAGTTTTTAGCAGTGCAAGGCTATGAAAATATCAATCCATGCAGACCTAAAGCATTCTTCACTTGGACCTTGCACTGGGGACATGATTCAGTAGAGATGCTGTACAATGTTTAAATACAGTTTTCAAGACCTTGCGTGTGCAGGGAAAGGGAAAAGACGAGAGGGGAGGATGCTCAGTAGCACCATCCAGGCTTTTATCAGCAGACAGTCATTTTGTAGGAGACAAGCCTAGCAATCTCAACTCACACAAAACAATAGTCAAGTTATCAATGAAATGTACTGGAATGTGATCACTTAAAAATAAGGCAAAATAATTTACTAAAACAATCTTGTTACATGAACAGAGCAGAAAAAGAATGAAGAAAACTGTCCCTTTGCTGAATGAAAGTGGACTGTGCTTCCCTACACATTATCATCTCTGTGCTCTACACAATTCCTAAATTCACAAACCTGCTTTCTTTTCTTTGTCACAGGAGGTTTGGCATCTGAATCATGATGTGTTGTTGTCCTGTTATCACTTGCTTTCTCAATAGCTTCATCATCTGAAGGATCTAATGAGGGGGGAAAAAAAAGGGGTGTATGTGTATAAGGTTTTTCAAACTCACTTCCTATCTTTACATTCAAAAATAGGGATAAAATCTTCAGCAGAAAGCTTCTCACAATAATACCATCTCAAGATTGACAATAAGTACAGCTGTAATAGAATTTTTTTATCATTTTAGAACACTGGTATTCGAAATTTATTTTAAGAAAAGTGCCGGGTTTTCCCTCCTCCTCACAGTATTACATCCACAAGCAATATATTTCTTTATTTTTCTGGAATGCTGCACAGTTGGTGGCAGCTGCAGTATCACAGGTAGAAATACCTAATTTTTCCAAAACCTCCCTTGAATTAAGCCAAGCAATGAATAATGAAAGATGATGTTTTTGATAAACTACATCTCAAGTTGCATGACACCTCTTTGCATTATTTCAGAACAAGAAAAACACAATCTTGGATCCATAGCACTGCATTCACCACACATTAGTACCGACTTATCTCATCAGACCCTAAAACAAGCAACAGCACTGTTATTGAAGACTAATGGCATTATGGTACATAGGATCACTGTAAAAATACATATTTCTTGCTAAATCTGCTGACATTTCTTTCTGAGTAAGTCACTTCCTCCTACTAAACCAAGTCTTGCAGATGAAGGAAGAAAAAAATTAAAGCAAACCAAATACACATAAAACCACACACAAACCCACCCCAGCCTCCACTTAAAAGCCCAAAATGCCTGACACCAATTACCTACATGAAGAAAAATTATAAAATTTGTATAATGTCCTATTATATAAAAATACACGCAGATATTTTCTGCCAGTACATTTTAATTGCGTGACTCTTACTTCAGTAATAATTAGGCAAAGGCAGCATTCTCGAAGTTTAAGCAGAATGTCCACAAGACTAAAAAAAGTCTTATGTTTTGAAAGAAAACTGTTTAAATTAAGACGTTTCTACTCATCCTCTTCCTGACCTCTTTTCTACCAAAAAACTGTCGGGAAAAAAAAAAAATATCCACATCAACCATACCTTCTAATAGTGCTATATTAGTGCTTAAGATTTGTTATATTCAAACACAGAAATTTCTGCTGGGAACCGAATTACTTCCCTGATCATTGCCAGAAGCATTATCATTCATTGAACCGAATAACTGCATTTCTGTATCTGGAATATTTCTGGCCAACAGCTACTTAGCCATTGTTGCAGTCACTTGTATTCTGAAGTTGTAAATTGACAGCTTCAAGAATAAGTTATTTCTTTTGAATGGAGTATTACAATTTCTTAAGCATCACCACAAGTATGGATCATATAACTACATCTACGCAATCACTAGACGTGAGCAGAGTAAACTGATGGCCAGAGAACATGAGAGAGAGAGAAAATCAGGTATGGCTGGTATTTACTAATGCCGTGTTGAAATAGGTACCTATTGAAAACAGGTAAATGAAAAGGTATGTGAAAGATATGTCAAAGAATTTAAGTGAAAGGTAAGTAAAAGGATATAAAGGTGAAAAAGGAATCTTTATTCATCCACAGATGCAACATTATCTATTATACAGCAATAAGGCAGTGGCTTTGAAAATCCTAACGCGACAGGACAGGTAACAAAATGGGTACAATATTTGTGCCTGGAAACATATCATCCTGGCACTTCCACTACGTTTCCACTTGTGCAACAGTCAGCATCCTAAAGTTGGGTTGTGATAGCTGCTAAGAGTTCAAAAAAGTTTGGGAAGTTGAAAGCTAGCAAATGAAGAAAATCAGTGAATCTTTTAGCAGGCTAGATGTTGTTTGTCATGATTGTCAAATCTGACTTGATATAGATTAGGTTCCTGGCAAACTGAAACAACTTACAAACAGAGGAGCAACTGAGCAGAGAATGTGTTTTCTGTCCAGTACAACTAAGAGACACCTAAGGGTTAGATAAACATGTTAATGAACTTAATTCACACCAAAATGAATGCCATGGAAGAAATGGCAGCACTCATTTGCATCTTGACGCAGGATGAAGACATATTCTGAAATCTTAAATGGATATCCACCAAGAAAAACCCCCTGCTTTCCAGATTTAGAGAATACACAACTGCGTGCACCAAGTGGACACTGCAGCTCAGCTGGCCTATTTGCTTCCTTCTCTTCGCAGCCACAGACATCGAATCAGCGGCTGAATGGACCATGGTCACACAAGTGCTAGATCCCATGTGGAGTGAGTGGCTGGTGGCAGGGGAAGAGCAGGGATGTCACTCCTGGCAGCCCTTTACCACAGGTTAGCTGTAACATTAGGCTGCCCCTTAAGCTGGTGCTAAGCCACCCCCAGAGGACACTAGGGACCTGGCCATTCAGGGATCTCTTCTCAAAGGACATGGGCAAGGGAGGTGACAAGCCCAAATCTCAGGCTTACTTGTACACTAGGAAATACGTGGCACTGATCTCCATGAGCTGCCCTCATGAGCTGTTTTCCCTCTCTTCTGATGGACAAACAAGAGTCAGATTGACCCTTCTCCTGAGCTGCCATCTGGATCATGAACAAGTAGAATGAGCAGCTGTCCCCAGTATGACAGCCTCTTTTGCTAGAATATCACTGTTACTGTCTCAAGAGCATTCAGACATTGCCTGAAGGCGTAAGGTTTTCTCAGAAAGTTTATTGGCCAAGAGAAGTCAAAAGGACAGAGTATTCTGAAGTGCTTTTTTTTTTTTAAAAAATCATCAATAGTGATACGGGTTTATATTATAATAAATTTATTACTAAAGGACAAAAAAATTAATACATCTAGTCCTGTACAGCCTAACACATGGCAGCAGGTGACCAGGGGAAGACAGAAAGCTGAAGATTTGGGAGACTAAGAGATTTCTTCTTATATTAGAGCTCCAATATCTGCGTCAATCTACTAGGTTCATTCCTTCTGCTCTGCCAAAGATGTCCGAGTGCCCCTGCACACCAACAGTTCCTCCCCTGCCCTATTCCTCTCCAAAGTCACTGACCACTTATGTTTTCCAGCCACTTTGGAATCTCAGGTATGTACTTCATTAGAGGAAGCTGAAAAATTACGTCATCCAGCATATTCCTCAAAAGTTTAAAAGGTGTCTTGGTAACTCAGTGTTACCACAGGCTTGTTTCCCTCTTTATCACCCTTCTTCTGGCAAATTTCTTGTGCTGCATTTTGGTAGGGCAGCTTCTATGTTTGAGAACCGATCGCAGACTCTTCTGCTCTGACTCCAGAGATATTCAGCTTTTACACACACCAGCTTTTACATAGACCCAGGGTCCTGGATGCACTACATCCAAGCAGGGTGTGGAGTGATGATACAAATAAAATACATCAAAGGAATCAAAATTAATCACCTCTTTGTGCCTCTTGCTCACCACGCTGAGCCTCAAACACCCATTCCAGAGTATATCTATCCATGCCTCAGTGAATTGAATTGCTGAGCCAGCTTTTTCTCAGCGTATTTACTTCACATTGGAAATAAATGAGAATTGCATAAAATAGATTCAGGGGAAGCTGCCTGTGATCTTTAAGCATTCCTTCTTAAATCCCACTTGGCGTGCTCTGAAAGGCAAACAGGAGTCATCTAAGTTTTAAATAGCCTCTTCTCTTTCTCATAACTAAAAGGCACACTGCTAGCAATAGCAATCTAAAACTGGACAAATGGTTTCCATGATCTGAAACAGCCTGACAATGTCACCTGTTCACTGCCCATCTGAGTTTTGGACTGCACTTCGGGATGCGACGTCCTTCTCTGCTTTCAGCAAGAAGTGAGAGAAGAGGAACTCGATGCTCAGCCCCGGGCTAAACAAACATCTGTGAAAACAGCTCAAATTTGAGCATCTTTCTGCAGTACCCAAGTATCTTTATTTCATGTAACAGTGAGACTTTTAATCTGTTCCAGAAACAGCCATTCATGTCCTGGCTGAGACAGGAGCTAGTTTTGAGCTGCGATGGTTTGTGACACACGTCAGCTCCCATGACGACAGGAGCGTTTTATTGTTGGCACCGAAGTACCACAGGCCAGACTCTGCCAACCATGCTCACATTAAGCAGCGTACCTTTCTCTGCAAATAGTTACCTTGCTGTCAGTGAGGTTATTCACAAAATAAATCATAACTTGACGTGAATAAACGCAGAAGTACCCTGCTCACAGGTCCCAAACATGTCTATATCAGAGCCCTGCTGCTTGCCCTACTTTGAGGTGTCAAGGTGCCCAGAGACTCGTCTCTGCCAGAACAGGAGCGAACACAAATCCTTCCTTAACAGTATGTTGGTGCAAATGCAGAACCTAAGTGATTAATACAACGCTGACTTCCACCTATCTCCCTTGCAGTGCCAACGAGTGGACAAGCAGGCACTGACGGAACGCGCTGCTGAAGGCGTGATGTTCAGTGCAGCAAAACTCTGAATCTGCTTCCTGTGACATACGGACCTCACGCAACCACAAGGTTGTCAAAGATACATACATGTCTACGTACGTCAATATATATACATACACGCCTGTATTAATACATACATGTCTGCAGCTTTATATACACACATGTAAATAAGCAAGCACACAGATATTTAGATAATTTAACAGGTTTGCTTGAATCATTACCTTATATTAACTAATATATTCACAAAGAACACACATTTGCTTCGTTATTTATACTAGCATTTTTTAAAGGCAGACAAGACCTTAAAGATGTAGGAGATGATGACACATGCCTTGATGTGAATGCGATTTTGTTTGTATGTACAAATTTGTGTTTCCTAAGCTGATTCACCATTACTGACACTTCTGACCTTCCCACGCCACTCTTCCACTGTGAAGCGTTAATAAAGGAGTTACAGCGACCACGACATAAATAATTAATTCTTTTAAGGACTACAGTTGACTGCAAAAGTGAAACTCTTCTAGGCAGCACACCTCCAAATGGCCCCAAATAAAGAAAAAGTCACAAGTGAAAAGGAGCAGAAAATAACGTTAAAGTGCTGTGGAAAATGCGACTTGTGGTTCAAGCCAGCCTACAACTGAAATAAAGACAAAGGAAGCTCAGAGAAATGATGTGAGCTATGGCAAGATCCTCACAGGAAGAGAGAATGAAGAGAAGAGTTTTTCTTCAGAGAGAAAGGAGGCATAGTGCTTACAACTCTCCATAATACAGGAACAACGAACAAGTAAATAAAGTTTGGAATATAAAACATATTGTCTTGCAAACATACTCCAAGATAACTGAGGGAATAATTTCGACAAGCTTTTGGTTGTTGTTGGTTTTGTTTTGTCTTTAAATATCTGGAAACTCAGTGAGATCAGACATCTATTTGGTATCCAGAAAATCCCCAGTGATGCAGGCCAGTACAGGACAAGTTCATTTCGTACTGTTAAACTAATCTCTGTGATGGAACTTGGAAGAAGCCTGCCTTACACGTCCACTAGGGAGATTCCCTCAACTCTTACCTGAATGTATCTGGCACTGCCCAGTCAGAGGCACATTCCAGGGCAGAAGAGTTTCTGGGTCTGAATAGAAATCCCTGCTTATCCCTGCTTTCTCCCTTATGCTCCCATCAGGGCTACATATCAGTACTAAACTAGAATTACCTACATGAAAATGAAGTTTGCGTGTAATTTATTCCCCTCACCCCCCACCCCTTACTTCTTCCCCCCTGACTTTCATCCTCTTCTGACCATTCTAAAATTGCCTCATATCTGGAACCAGACTTTAAATGTAAGGTGTGTTTTCTGACTTTTAACAAAAAAAGTTCTGTACGCTGTGGAAATAGTGGTTGTTTTTTTTTATTTGCTATGCTCTCTTTCTAGTTTCAGATACATTATAGGAAAAAATGGGCGTGTCATTACTCTGTAGGTGGGCATAGTCCATTCAATTTGGTCATGCTACGATGGATTAATTTCAGGCTGCTTTGCAGGCCGTTTTTATTTATTGGTTGATTAAACAGTACGGATCTGTGTTCATTAATCTGGGGGAAAATATTTCTCAGGGCTTTAAATTCAGCAGGTTGAAAAATATTTGATGCTGAGTAAAATGCCAAGTGTGTTGGGCACATCTAGAGTTTTCTTCTTAACTGCCACTTTAGATTCCTTTTCTTTGGGAGGAAGGGAAGAGAGGGGCAGAGAGGAGGTCAGGGAAAAGAACAAAATTGAAGCCTGAGACTTTCTTATTCTTCTCATAATTTTGCCATTAAAAACCAGCCTAAATCTTCAAAGAATCAGATCACTTAATGTCAATGCGCTACTTTGAATTTTTCTCATGGCATCTCCCCCGCATGTCCCATCAGGTACACACAGCACAAGGTCATTTAATTTTCTGTAAAATGTAACGGCTGTCAGCAAAATTTGCTTCCAGCTCCCTTTTCACCCTTGCTCACTTGAGAAGCCTCCTCTTGCCAACATGGTTGTGCTGATCACAGTAACTGAGCTAAAAGTGGTGATGACAGTATTTTAACATACTGCTATGGAATCACTCCTCAAGGCAGCAGGGAACATGAGGCTCAGGTGGGTCCTGCCATGTTGCCCACCAGTATCCAAAGGAACAGATGAGGTCTTTTCAGTGAAGGAGCCCTGATGGGGGGACTGATTAACTAAGAGAAAAGGATTAACAATTCAAATATTTTAAAGCATTCCAAGCTCAACTACTTCCCTGGCAAAAGGGAAAGTTGTCCCAGTAGCAGTGGGAGAAGCAGGCATGAAAGTCAGTGGTGCAGAGAGGCAACAGGCAAGCAGTAGTTCAACCCCCCTCCTGGACAGATCCCAAATTACTCAGCTGTGTGCTACTGGCGCTGCTACTCTCAAAAGAGGGATCTCTTTCTCTTTCATGTCTACCGGGACAATCCCCTCTAAGTTCCTTCTCTGTAGGCACGTCCTGTTGAGAAGCCTAATAATAGCTTAGATACGCTGGAGCCCAAGGTGTAAAGCCAACTGGCTGAGCAACAGCTATGAAGCTCTTTTGGGGACCTCTAGAAAAGCCACATGGAACGGCTAAGAATGCAAATTTTATTATTTATATCATTCTTGAGACCAGTTGCTGGCTATTTACCATGATAATGCTTTGGAAATCGCTAGTAAATGAGATAAAATGTTAGTTACAAAAGTAATCTGTTCTTGGGAAAGATCACCACATAACCATTGCATCAAAAATAGCTACAACAGTGTCAGTACCCCCTTAATTTTTCAAGTTGCTCTGACTAAATTAAAAAGAGTCCGCTGGCACCCTGAGAAAGACAAGTAATTCTCTCCATCACAGGCACACATCATCTGCAGTGGCACAACTGAGAAATCCAGATGTCAGATTACAGGCGGGGGAAAAATAATCATCCTCTAACCTCCTTGAATAAGGAATAGCTAAATCATTTTAAACAGTATAGTAGAACAAGATTTAGTCTTAGAAATCAGTAAGAGAACACATATACTGACAGGAAATGAAAAATGAATATTTAACTGCATCATTGCATCAAAAGACATAATATCACAGCTCAGTGAAAATCTTTGATGCAAGGAAGAATGACAATACAGCTAAGCAGAGTACTGCTTCAAAAATTGATGATCTTTCCTTTTTTTTTCTTTTTTGCATTTCAGTTTTTGCAACTCCAGTTTTAAAACACTGATGACGTTTTCATACTTTTCTCACCATGGTCATGAATCAAATGAAGTGTCTTCACTTGTAAGGTCTTAAAATAGGTGGGTATTTTGACCATTTGGAACTAAAGGGAAAAAACTGTGGATGAACTGCTATCTGTTATTGTTACTAGGAGGTGAGAAGTTGCATGTGAAGCTCTGTTGCAGGTTGACTACTAGTTACCATCCCTTTGTCACCCTTCCTTGTCAGCTTATCGCAAGAGAACAGAGCTGCCTCCCTACCCGGGTAGATAATCTCTATGGTAATTACGTGCTGGTGCTCCGTCATCCCAAACCAGCAACGGTCCCCCAAGGTCTGGGCACTGTTTTCCTTTCCCAAGAACTAAGGACAGAGCAGAAACAGACACAGTCCTATCAAAGAACCAAAATCGCTTTAATTTTGTCCCATTAGGTAGCATTCAGACGGCGTAAGCTCCTTCCCACGCCATTCAGCCTATGCTTGTGCCAAGCCAGAGCTGCTTGCAAACAGTCTGCAGGAATTCCCTGTAATAGTTTCTAAACATTGGCAATAGCTTGGACTACAAAGACAAAGACAAGGCTTGGACAAAAATGTAAACCCTTTCTCTGGGCAGTTCAGAAGGCACATCTACCACAAACCACTTCCCCCCCCCCATAAATCTGGTGACAGGACATTCAGTTTAGGTTCCTCTTTCTTACACTGAATGGCAATTTAAATGAAAATCACTGCTCCTTCAAGCAAAATAGAACAGGTCTTAATGCAACAACATTAAATTACTTTTCACTATACTCTGATACGATAGAAAAAAAATTAGCACACAGACAGAACTATCTGCCATGCAAAGGATCTTCCACAGAACACAACTACTCTCTCCCTTATATTTAACACTTTCTCTTTAATATTCAAAAGGGGTACTTCCAAACTAATTTTTGACACATACTGACTTGCTGACTGGAAGTGAACCAAAAGACAAAATGAAGGGTGTATCAGAGAATAAATCAGAGGAAATCCTCTGTTGTACACAGAAGAATAAACTTGCCCAGCTTGTAATACAGTTACAAGCCAGGCATATTCATAATTTGACTTTGCATTTTTATATATTTCCTTATAAGACAGAAACGTGTTAAAAAAATCACAGAAAGTGACTGATCAGGTGTAAAAGTAGTAGGGCACTCTTCTTCTAATGAAAAAAAACCCTTTCTTTTCTGCAGTACAAGGGTTGAATTTTACATCCTATCACTGCCTCAAATAAGGAACAGCAGCATCACCCAGGTAAGAAGGGAGAACTCAATATTCATTTAGCCACTGTAGTTTTAACACCCATGGTAAGCAAAGGGCGAACACAAAGATTTGACATGTTAGGAGTATGACAGACCCTTTTATTGTTTGCCATCCAACTTAATTTCTTCGTGACAGGTCCGTCAAACAAGACCAACCAGAGCCTGAAGATACAGTAATACATCAGCAGAATGCAAATCAGTTCTGCTGTCTGCTCTAGTACCCTTCGTCAATGACACCATGAGTGAAGGCTCAGATGACATCAAGTCCCCGCAGTCTCCTCATTACTTTTTCTCTTGCTCTCTCAAAAACGATCCTTTATAGTGAAACTTCTGACAATCTCCTTAAATCTCCAAATTCAGTTTAAAAGTGTATTCCTAGAGAGATAGGGAAGTGGGAGACTGTTTGTTTGTTTGTAAGTAGCATGAGTTTTGGCTGCTTACAAATCTACCAGATGAACATTTACAGAATTAAATACTTAACTTTGTAAAAAGGGCTTCTCTTTTGGACAGAAGCCAGATATTATATACCCCACAGTCACTTTAGAAACCACTCAAAAGGATGCCAGCAACACTGTGCAACTGTTTATGATAGTAAAAGGACACTCTGTCCAACTCTGAAAAGTAGGGGAATGAGCCAAGCCAGAATGCAGTTGACCATGTTGAAAATTGCCTGAGACATTATGGTTCACATATGTCACCTTCTAAAATGCTCCATGGGATCTTTAGACAACTGCAAGTGCCTAGAAATTTGAGTTTAATCAAAAGAAAAATCAGCTCACAAGTACTGGTTACAAAATGCACAACCACATAGAGGGAGAATCCTGTAAGGCTAGCTTGAAATGCGATCAATCCCAACAGAGGCATTTGAGAGATGAAACAGCCTGGCACCTGGAAACCCAAATCATTCCAGAGGAATGATACCATGACTGGCTGCGTAGTGAGAGAGAAAAACTGTTCAGAAAGAAGCAGAAAGACCATCCAGCATCACAAGGAAAACACAGGTTATGAGCCCAGGAAAAGCAAGGCACAAACTAGGGCCTGACTCTCTACTACATTTCCCCCTTGGTGATGTGGAAACTCAAGCAAAAGCCAACCCAAAGATAACTTGTATACAGCTGTCAAACAAAACACTGGTCCATCCATCTTGAAGAAATAATACAATCACTCTTAAAGCCTTTTCCCCTCCTTTCAGAAAGGGGAACTTGCGCTACTGGGGTTGGTCAAGCTCTTTACGCCACTCTGTAAAAGCCTCCCCCAGAATTAACATCCATGCCCCAAAGCCACCCAGGACATTATTTGTATAAGAAATGACCCCTTCTCCAAAATCTTCATATAGGAGAAGCACATCTCACAGCTCCTCAGAAAGTCTGACTATTCCTGTGCTTTAGGAGTCACTGAGCACCATGATTACATTTTTTCCTAAGAACCACTGAACTATCATGCGTGGAATCTGCTCCAGCTGTTTGCTGCAGAAAGTGAAGAGCACCAATTCGTGCTGTACATATTCCCTCCCTTACCCTCACCTCCTTCGGGCTCTGGATGAGAGGACCTGTAGTGATTTCAATATCCCAGCACTAGCAAGAAGGGCACAAGCAGCAGTAGCACTGCGGAGCTGGAATTGGTTGGATTGGTCTGGATTGCATCAGGGTACCACCCTGGAGCTAGGATAACATGATGCTATCGGTGTTTAATGATGTTGGTATCGTGTACATTTAGAATTTCACTACTTACACAGTGCTAGTATGTCACTCAACATTTGTCTATCTGGAAGCAGACTCATTGCTTTCATGGGTCCTCTCTCCAAAGTCAACCACCAGCATCTTTCATTTGTTAGAATATTCACTCCTAAGAAACATTTGCTCTTGTTAATGGTGAAGAAATAGCTAAACTGGCAGGAAAGAACTCCTCTGATAAATCCATAAAACTACTTAATGGGTGGGCTCTAGTCTAGGTCTGACTACGAGCAAGTTTTGCCCAGGAATGTAGTATGGTCCCAGATGTGATGTCTCTCTCAACACTGCCAGAGATTCAGATTTTCTACTGTTCTCTCATTATCCTGGGAAGCAGCTGTGGCTCACAGCTGTAGTTCTTACCGTGAAGGTAACACACAGAGTCTGTCTGACCCTGTGGACTTCAAGTCGATATGATAAAATTATACAGTGGAACTTGCAAAAAATAGTAGGCTTCAATTAAAAAAAAATATATAGCACACTTCACAAAAACCTAACAGCCCAAATTATTGCTCATAGATACACATTGCTACTTTACTGACCACTGATATAATTCATGCCCTTTTGGCTCACACATCTTTTGCAGACATACACATGTATAGTATAAGGTTATCACAGTCCTGATGTTTTCCGAGGTTTTCTAGGAATACTGAAAACTGCACGCATGCATATAATGTAGCATACACTTAGATATATGTCACCACCAACAAATACATCCCACTGAAGAACAATACTGCAAACAAGCTTTCATCTGAACTCTCCTACAGGTCTTAACACAGAACATGAGAGAAGACATTTTGAGTTGCTCAGATTTCTGCAGCTTTTTTTATTCAGAAGTCTTCATATGACATGGCAGTACCAGGACCCTGTTTGACAGACTATCAGGTTGACTCCTATCAAGTTAAACTCTCCTTCAGGTTCAGAACAAAATGCCCTGACATGTTGCCACATAGAGTCAGAGTGGCAAATTCCCCGGATTATAAAACATCTGTTGAAAAGCAGTTCCCTGTCTAAGGCCCAAGAGTTAGGTTTCTACATCTCGTATTCTCTCACTTCCTCCTCCACATGTACTACACATTTCTCTGCAGTTTGGTCTCTGATACTGCAGGTTGGTGTGCCCTTTCAAGCTACCCTAGCATCTCAAATTTATACGATACTGAAATATACATTTGTGGGTTTAACACACTTTTCCAAAAAAGTCTTAGTATAAGAGCAAGTGAACGGATAATTTTTTATAGACAGAAGCTTTTAGGAAAATCCTACACACTCTGCTGCGTTAAGATTTTTGAGAAAAGGAAAGGCGACAGGCTTTTCATCTCTGTCAGTGCTCTCTATTTAAGAACAGCAATTACAAGGCAATCTCTCATCCATACAGGTCTTTAGTGAACTGGCATGCGGCTCATGTCTAAATCATCAAATAAAGCACACTCTGACTCGATCAGTTGCAAGTGCCATAAAAATAGAGCTCATACCTACATTCATTTGCTGCAAGCAGATGGTTGATTGCTTTTCTGTCCTTTTACGTTGCAGTCCTGTTCCCTTAGGTCCTCTCTTTGTAGAGAGTGACATGCTGGGAGGTCAGTTTTCTGACAAGGTCATCTGCCTTCAGAGTATGAAGAGAACTGCACGGAAAGTGGGTTGGGCTATATTTAGAGTTTGGTCCAACTCTGTGCCAAGGTCCCCCCGCTGTCTCTCTCTTGCAGCACCGTCTCAGGTCTATTCTTGCAGATTCTCAGCCCACAGAACACACGAGGAGAGGAAAGTCGCTCTGAGCTACTACTGGATCGGGGGTTTTGCAATTCGCTAAAAACAAGCGGATCAGGAGCTCGGATGAAGACTCGTTAAATCCCTCACTCTTCTAGTATTTCTTTTTCTTTATTCAAGTGGATTTTCTCTTTTCAAGGGAGTGAGGAAACTGCCTGGGATACAGCAAAAAACAGTCTCCACAGCTAAGGTAAGCTTGCTTCATTTTTGTATTGTCATCATAATTAGAGAGCAATTGATGATGAGTGACTTGGATCAGATAAGCTTTTTTCTGCTAGACCAGTTCTGCATTAAGGGATTTTTTGGATAATGAAATTCTCAATCTGAAAACATCAATTTTCATTATTGCTCTTTAAAGGAAATGGGAAAATAAAAGGATATCAGCATGTGCAATAGAATATACATTGTCTGACTTTACCTGTTTAAATTACTGCAAAAAGTGCACAGCTATGCCAATAGACGGTATCATTCTGACAGTAAGAGAAAACCAGATGTGTGACTATATGTATAAAGATTACATATGTAGATGTACATTTTACATGTGCTGAGTGATGTTTTATCCACATTATTTTGTACAATATGAGAAAGTATGGATTCAGGGTTGCAATACAAAGCTTGGTGCAAATAGCACAGACACTACCAAAAAAAAAGTAATAGATGAACCCATGGTCAAATCCCTTGACAGTTCCAAAGAAGTTGCTCGGCTTCAGTCAGAGTACAAGCAGGATTAAAGATCATATTAAATTTGGTCTTCTTCCCACTGAATGCTTTACACTGGTCCTGCATTGCTTCTGCTTTTAAAACCACATACGGCTGAACAGTTTTCCTCAGCACCATTTTAAACTGTTGTGATTCTTAAGGGGAAAAAAACCTGGACAGAGTACAGCATCGCATGCCTGTCTGTAAGGAGATCCTAACACACTTGAGGTCACATGGACATCATGATACTGTGGTGTGGACTCCAACATGAGGAGATTGTTATCATGTAAAGACACCCTGGAGCCATGGATTTAGCACTGGCACACGCGCACAGCTTCCTGCAAGGCAAGCACACATGAATGGTAGCCTGAAGAAATAGGGTAGAAAGGTCCACTTGACCCAAATGTCCAGCCACCGATGTGACAGCACCAGAGAGTTCTTCATAACAGAAACACCATGTAAAAGTCTCAGCAGAAACATCTGAAGAAAGGCAAATGGGTTCTAGATTAACAGTAAGTAAAGGGCAAAAGAGGTCACACTTAGTCACTGGAAGTTCATCTAAACCACAACACCTGGGCGAACTCCTGCACTTGGGTCAGGTCATCTTTTCTTAACGTATCTGCTGGTTAAAAAATGCCATACAACAGGCTGAAAAAGTAAAAGATTACAAGGTGGCAAACGTTTTACCTGTTGAAGACACTTCTGATGTTTTGCTATGCTCAACTTTGTATAAAATAATGTCATCTTCCTTCTGATTTTTGTTTGGTAATGCTCAGAGTCATCAGTGTTAAGGTTATTGGGAAGATGTAATAAACACTATCCATTTCACAGAAAATACCTTTCTAGCAATCCCACGTCTCTCTAACAAATAATATTTAAGGCAACATCCCATGGAGCCAACCTGGGCTGTGACATGTGATAATTCAGGTTCATCCAGAAGGTTTCTGTTGCAAGAACTCAAATAAGTAACCCTCCCATAACAGCCTCTGAAGTACTGCTAATGCATTCATCAAATTCATCAGTCAGTAAAAGGCTTCGCAGTATAAAAGCAACTGCTGCAGCCTAAGATTGGCAACAGCCTTTTAGAAACAGTTGTTATACGCTGATAGAAGAGAAGCAAATACAACTTTATAAATTTTTAAGTGGCCAGGTTATGCCTAAAATTGTTGCCTAATGAATCAACTTAGGTTTTGTGACACTGTGGCATCTATTCTCCACTTGTGTGTGGGAAAATGCTATTTCCTCATCATCGTAAAAGATATTGAGGGGGGTGGGAGGTGGCTTAAAATAACGCTGTATGGGTTTGACTGTAGCCTACTAATACAGCATTCACACACAAACACAGCCCCCCGGCAGGACTGCTGTGTCCCGGTGGCAGATGAGGACTGGCTTATTTTGAACAGAGGGTCATCACATCTTCCCCTCAGGAGTGAAGCCTAAAAGGCCTCTGTCAGCCAAAGCGGTGGGAGGTTCGTTGGCTTACAGATGACAGGATGACAACAATGGAAAATGGCAGTACCACTGCAATGATAATCATGTGGAAGATGTTTTGGAGGAGCACATCTGAATGAACAGGCCTCATGTCTTAATGCAGAGAAACCTAAATCTGCTTCTAACCTGTTTCTGGTTGGGGTAAATCCTGCTTGGAAGGACCCTCCTCTTCCTGTTCTTTCCCATCCACTACAGATTTACAGCACCAGTATAAACTGTCTTCAATCCGCTCAGGTGTGACCTCTAATGGGCACAACGTGCACATTCTAGCAGAGTCCACCACAGAAGGGAAATAAAGAAAAAAAAAAAAAAGGAGAAAAAAAAATGAAAGGAGGAAAGGATCTTTATTTCCTCCCCTGCTGCAAAAAAGAGAGACTTAAACCCTTTGTTTCTACCAGGGAGGCTCAGATAGGGCTGAAATCCACTTTCCTCACTGGGGGTGGGAGGGCATGGCTACATGCGTTGACTGACCTCCTGCCTAAGGTTGTGGATGAGTGAATATACGAGGCTTGGCTGATGATATATGCTGCCAGCTGGCCAGGCAAAGCTCCAAGGGGACATTCACAAACTCTGCCCTTGGCACTATCGCCTTCAGCTGACAGGTGTAAGCAAGGCCAGAGCCAGATGGCTAAATCCAAATGGTGCCAGGGGGATGAGTAAGTCCCACCAGCAGTCAGATCCCTACTACTACTCACCGACCGTATTTGTGTTGCTGCTTGGGGCTTTCTCCAAACAACAAACGGTGCTGGGATTTTCCTCCCTCCCTCCTATCCCACAGACAAACCGGATTGACGGAAACAAGCTGGGGTTTTGAGGGAAGTCACGGTGTACATCAACTCATCCTGAAACAAGTACCTTTAGCAAGAGGCCCTGCCAGACACTACAGTATCATTGGTATGTAGCTCTGTCGTCAGCCAGTGGGACCCAAGACTCACCACCACTGAATAGCTGGTGCTGCAGCTAACATCCAGGCAGGGACGACTAAAACGGGATGGAAGAGACTGTGAGAAGGGTGAAGGTGGCACCTAGAAAACCAGTACAAGAGTATCTTGGTGCAGTTGTGCCGGTGTGTATACCGGCGTAACACAACACTTGATATGAAAATATCACAGAAATTTCTGCATAGAAATTATCTTTCAAAAGCCTTCATGACTGTTATAATGAATATACTTTCCAAGAAGGAAGTGACAGAGGATGATGTGCCAAAACACGCTGTATAGGAAAGAGAGATACTTCTGGGCACAGAAAAATCCAAAGCTATAGTTAAACAAACAGTTAATTAAATAATTGTAGTCATTCTGCTAAAGTATTTTCCCTTAAGACTTAGTGGTAACGGGGAAGGGGAAGGAAATCAAAGTTCATATTTGCAACAAGCCTCATAGCCCCAAGCTTTGTCTGACCTGCTTTCACAAATCCATCTCCCAAAATCGGAGGAAAAAAACCCAACAACAGGACTTTTCCATAGGGTCTCTTGCGGCGTTTTGCTCTCTGCGCACCAGAGGTACAGCGCTGCCTTGTTGCAGAAAGCAGTTTGCTCTGAGCTGAGGAATAACCTCAGCAGCCTGCATTTTCTTTCAGCCTGATACCGTGTTGGGACTAACGGAAAGATCTCCACCGCTGTTTTTCACATTTTGCACTAGAAAACGTTACTTTTAATTCTGGCAAATTCACTCCTATCTACCCAAAGCACAATAAAGCTTCATGTTCACATCTAAGCAGAATAAGGCACAGAAAAAAAAAATCACTTGAAGATTCAGGTACTCTGCAGGCCAGCAGTACCAAACCACTTTGCACCTGCAATTGCCAGCTCCAAACTGGTCAAAACTGCAGGAAGACTGTAGCACTGCCCGCTACACTCCGTGCCTTCCTCTTGCCCAGACATCTTTGTGGTCCCACTCAGAACAGTTTTATGGGTCTCAACCCTTGCGTCAGTGACTATTCAGGATCGGTACACAACCCACCCGCATAGAAACAGGAACCTAGGGCCTCCTCAGTGCAGGGGGAGGAAGGCAGAAGGAGCGGTCCCACATGAGCTTGGGCATCGACCACCAGTGCAACTGAGGGCATAGAGAGTGCAATCTGCTCTCCCCTGGTCACATCTGCCTCTCCCTTTCAGCCACACAAATGCACGTACATACGTACACGGTAGCACACAGAAAAATGACAAAGTTGCAGGGGGTGGAGACCCGCTCTCTATCCATCAACAGCGAAACACAGTATTTTAGGCTAAGACGAAGCATCTCCTTTGAAAAATGAGTTTATTTTATACAGACTTTCAGATGAAATGAAGAGCAACTATGACAGCTTTGCCTAAAAATTATGAGAATGAAATTAAACAACTGCAAGTAATTTACCTGAAATGTTATAAAACAATGTGGAGTATGAGGCAGCATGTATACACCCGGAGCAGCGGTAGTTATCTATACTTGAAAAGATGCTTTCAAAAGTATTTAAAAATTGAGGACATACCGCTGGCCACGTGCATGGATTGCTTTCTCACTTTCATAGAGCTTTTTTCCAACTCTGAGTTCAGTGACAGCTACAGAAATAAGCTGAAAGCAGAGTGCTCCAGTGGGCCACACGTTTCTCATGGCTGTAGTGGAGGCACGGAACACGCTCATGGAAAGACTTTTGCACTCCCAGGGAAGCTCAGCAGGAGCTGGGAGGCTGGGAAAGCACCAGCACAGCAATGGCTGTGCTTGGCTGAAGCAGTTTCTCCATGAGCGGTGTGTGCACGGCTTTCTGCTGCTCTCCAACATCTGCTGAGGAATAGGATTAGATGCAAGGCTAGATTGCATCAGTACATTTCTTTGAAGATGAGGGTGGTTAACTTTAAAACAATTCCCAATGAAAATCCCAACTATACAGCGTTGCACCTATTTCACAGGGAGAAACAGTTAAAACTGGGATGACACAAAACTAACACAAATCTCTTACCTTCCATTACATAAACCTAAATTCTTTCAATCACAACAAATTAACAGTGATCACTACCAGGGCTAAAACGCCACAGAAAGTAATGCAGCAACACTGAATTCTTTTGTCTCAAACGTCAGAGAGTGAAAGTGCATAAGCACAGCTGCAAACCTGTAAATTACAGTTTTACGTAAAATGAAACTTGGACTAAACATAGTCATGTTAAAATAAATCCTTGGAGGTAAATTTTTCCATTTTTCACTCATACTCAGCTTGTTAGTATACCAATCTGTTCCTCAGGCATTCACTTGAACAGGAGAACAGTGTCCAATCTCGAGCACACACCTAACAGTAAAAAAATCAGTATTTACAACATGGTTGTATTTAGTACAGTACTTACAGATTTTTCTTAACCGCTAATAGTACTGCAAAAGAATACAAAAGCAACGGATGAAAAGAATCACAGAATGGTTTGGGTTGGAAGGGACCTCAAAGCCCATCTAGTTCCAACCCCCCTGCCATGGGCAGGGACAGCCGACACCAGACCAGGGTGCCCAAAGCCCCATCCAGCCTGGCCTTGAACATTGCCAGGGATGGGGCCTCCACAGCTTCTCTGGGCAACCGATGCCAGTGCCTCACCACCCTCACAGGGAAGAATTTCTTCCTAATATCTAATCTAAATCTCTGCTCTTTCAGCTTAAAACCATTACTCCATGCCCTTGTAAACAGCCCCTTGCCAGCTTTCCCATAGGCCATCTTTAGGTACTGGAAGGCTCCTATAAGGTCTCCCCGGAGCCTTCTCTTCTTCGGGTAGAACAAACCCAACCCCCTCAGCCTGTCCTCATAGGAGAAGTGCTCCAGCCCTCTGATCATCTTTGTGGCCCTCCTCTACACTCACTCCAACAGGTCCCTGTCCATCGTGTACTGGGGACCCCAGAGCTGGATGCAGTACTGCAGGTGGGGTCTCACAAGAGCAGAGTAGAGGGGGAGAATCACTTCCCTCAACCTGCTGGTCATGCTTCTTTTGGTGCAGCCCAGGACATGGTTGGTCTTCTGGGCTGCTAGCATGCATTGCTGGGTCATGTTGAGGTTTTCACCAATCAGCACTCCCAAAGTCCTTTTCAGGGCTGCTCTCAATCCATTCCTCACCCAGCCTGTACTTGTGCTTGGGATTGTGCCGACCCACATGTAGGACATTGCACTTGGCCTTGCTGAACTTCATGTAGTTCGCACAGGCCCACCTCTCAAGCCTGTCAAGGTCCCTCTGGATGGCATCCCTTCCCTCCAGCGTGCTGACCACACCACACAGCTTGGTGTTGTCGGCACACTTACTGAGGGTGCACTCAATCCCATTGTCCATGTTGCTGACAGAGATGTTAAACAGTGCCGGTCCCAGTACTGACCCCTGAGGAACAGCACTCGTCACTGGTCTCCACTTGGACATGGAGCCATTGACCACAGCTCTGAGTGCAACCATTCAGCCAATTCCTTATCCACTGAGTGGTCCATCTGCCAGTCTCTCCAATTTACAGAGAAGGATGTCATGTGGCACAGTGTCAAATGCTTTGCACAAGTCCAGGTAGACGACATCTGTCACTCTTCCCTTGTCCACCAATACTGTAACCACTGCGTAGAAGGCCACATTTGTCAGGCATGATTTGCCCTTACTGAAACCATGCAGCTTGTCACCAATGTAAAATAATCCCCAAACGAATGACAAATGTTTTAGATACTCTCCCTAAAGAGACAATTCAAAAATCATGTGCAAAATGTAAAGAAAAATAGGCATTTTTACATCAAGTCTTGCCTGCCTTTAGGAACACTCAATTTAAATATAAAATGAGTGGCAGCTGTTCTTCCTGGTACTATGTTTTATTCTGCTAACGTAATGGTTAGAGATGTCATCCAATACAACGTGATGTATACCATCATAGGTCCACTCAGGCAATACCTGCCTAAAAGAGTTCAAAGACAGGGAAATCCTACTTGGGAAGAAAGTGTAGTGGTAAAGAAAATGGAAGTGTAGTGGTAAAGAAAATGGAAGGGTTGAGATGATGCATCAGGACTCACACGCTTGAGCACATGCAGATGCTGTGCAGTTTGTCTCATGCAGTCAAGCCAACGGGCTGCATGTTCCCCACTGTACGTTCACCGACCAACCAGCACAAGCCCACTTGTAAGGGGAGATAATTCAGATTGCGATGGAGTTTCTCGATATAGCTAAGTAGACACCAAGAGACTGAAACTGTATGACCTCTCAACTCTTTTGCAACAGGAAACTTGAGACTCTTCAAGGGGCAAATCAGAGCATTCACTCCCCCTTATATCAACTTTCATCCGACCTCCAGCTGTCTGAGGTGGACAATATGTAGTCTAATTATAGGTTTCTTGAGTCTTCCTAGAGATCGTCCCCTTACGTGGACAAAGAATCTCACAAATTTCTTTCAGAGCACAGATCATCCTCCATTTCAGATCCTTCTGCCTTATCACAATTCACAGAAGCATAGAATGATTTGGATTGGGAGGGACCTCAAAGATCATCTAGTTCCAGTGGCCCTGCCATGGGCAGGGACACCCTCTGCTAGACCAGGGTGCCTAAAGCCTCATCCAACCTGGCCTTGAACACTGCCAGGCCTCCACAGCTTCTCTGGGCAACCTGTTCCAGTGTTGTTCATCACCCTCACAGTAAAGATTTTCTTCCTAATGTCCAATCTAAATCTCCCTTTTTTTTTAGTTTAAACCTGTTCCTCCTTGTCCTATCACTATCTGCCCTTGTAAACAGCCCCTCTCCATCTTTCCTGTAGGTCCCTTTAGGTACTGGAAGGCTGCTACAAGTTGTCCCAGAAGCCTTCTCTTCTCCAGGCTGAACAAGCCCAAGTCCTTCAGCCTGTCCTCAGAGGAGAGGTGCTCCAGCCCTCTCATCAACTTTGTGATCCTCCTCTGTGCAAGGCGGGTTCCCATCAAGTTTGCTTCTTGCCAGTGAAACGAAAGGAAGAAATGTCAGGTTTCATCAAGCAATGCAGGGTATGGAGTGACCACTGGAGAAAGCACAGCTAGCTACTTCTCTGCTGTCCTTTCCCGTGACATGTCTACTTAAGAAGAGCTGTTAACACTGAAGACATTTTAATTATTACAAGTGCAAAGCTACAGTGTGTACTGAGCAGTTCCATACTTTACAATTGCTGAGGATGTACTACACGTATGAGTTGATACACCATTGCTTTCTTCACGCTTTATGTACATATCCACTACACGTGGTCAGAGGAGGTAATCCTAGAGGGTTTACTTGGATGGAATTCAGGTGCACATATGTACTTTGTTATATTAAAGAGCTTGGGAGTGTGCATGTCTACATCTGCTAGGGACGGCTTAGCCTTTAGCTAGTTGCTGCACTTCTTCCACCTCAGTTTGTCTTACTGCAAAAAACAAGGTGCAGAAATCTCCCTTAATGGCATGTTTTGGAGCCTAAATAACATACGTAAAGTGCTATGGGATTCTTGAAGAAAGTGCTATAGTAGAATAAAATAACAGTCGTTTATTATACTTCAGACAGAAAGGACATGAAGACCCTTTCTTAATCCTTGAAAAAACCAAAAATGTTTCTAAAAATGTTTTCGAGAATCCAAACCACTTGCACTCAGATCATTAAGATGAAAAACAAACTTGGAGCTCACTCTGTCAGACAGACACAGCTCAGTAGAATCCCTTTTAATTTGGAGTTACAATTCTCCAGTCTCAGTATCGACAGCCACAATCAAAGGCTTATTTGTCATGGCTTTGCTATTCAGCAGCTTCTGGGAGAGTGTTCTGACATGAAATGAGAGTGATAAGGGTTAGCCCTATCCAAAGGGTTTCACTACCACGTCCAGCTCAGGGACAAACTGATGACAGCCTGTGTAAAGCTGGGGTCAGAACATACACAGTATGGGAGAGACAGAAGCGGCACTTTATCTAGGCCCTGAAGTCTCAGCTCTGGAGACAGCCTCGTAAGGCAGATGTCCTCTGGTATCCCGTACAAATTCACAGGCTGTGAATTCTTCATTCCAGACCCTGTTGGGAAACGTAGTCTCCTCCTGCTTGATTTACTGCAGAACTGCTGATAAGGAAACGCCGCTGTAGCAGAGCGCTACCCGCAGCACAACTGGGATGAGACAGGCAGTGCATCTGCAGAGGAGAGACTGGTGTCTTAGCCAATATTACAGAAAACAGCGACTGTAAAACAATCCAAGCCTTACATTATGGAAAACAGAGTAGCTCTGAAATCAGAGATACTTCGTCTCTCACTGGCAGCAGAAAGACCCAAATAAAAGACAATTAATACTATCAAAGAGAGGCTGGCATAGCAACAACAAAAAAAAAATCCCATGTACCATCATGGTAATTTTACCCTTCTGTTTATTTTTTTAAACTGAACTAATTACTTAGCTCAGCAATGGTTGGGACTGGAGGGCTGCACAAGGACTGTAATGAAGGTAAAACTCTGGGGAACAATTTTGATTATAGTGAAGGTTTCGGTTGACTACATTTTAATTAATCGGAGTAGTACAGTACCCTGAATTCCCAGGTATCCCATTTCAACCTGCAGTCTTACATGACTTGTTTCAGGGCATATTTTAACATTGTTCTAATAAATTCTTCAACAGTTCTTTTAAATCTCAGAGGTAATCTAATTTTTTTTTTTTATTTTTATTACGGAGGCTTTCAATAGGCATTTCAACTACAAATCGCCAAAATGATGTGGCTGAGGAATGTGAAATACAGACTCAGAAACTAAATACCTCTGCAATACTTGTATTAATAAATAAGCACAGCAAATTTTCTAATTACAAAATGAAAGAAGTTTTCTCATATTGATAAAGCATTTTATTTTAAAATACTACAGACAAGTCACAGTAGCATTTGGTTAAAAAGCTCAGAAGTGAGCCAGTATAATAATATCAGATATAGGATAAACACATAAGTTGTCAATGACAAGAGAAAAGCAGGATGTTCAGGATTCAACACATGGTGCAGTGTCTACATTATCTGTATAATCCAGGCTTAAGTAAGCCATGCTTAAGGGCAGACAAAACATGCATAGTCTGAGAAATATGTGGCAAAGAACCAGACCCCAAAATAAGCAAGTTTTGAGCTAATACGTTCTAACACCCAGCAAAGATGGTGCAATATATGTCTTTAAATTCACAAAGCACACAAATTGCATTTTGCATTCTTCTCTGCATCCTGAATTCACCAGTCTTTTGCTACTGTATGGAAACAAGAACGTTAAACTGCCCAGCACTCTCCCAGTTTCTACTGAGATGCTGCAGTTCCCAACATCAGTCAAATGTGACCTGCAGAGGTGGCTGCACACTTTCCCCATCCAGCAGCCGTAGCAGATACCGAATCTTCCTCTAAGAGGCACGTAAAAAACAGAAAAAGATCCAAACATTGCCAAAGGACCAAAAACACTTTAAGACAGCCATCTAGCAGAGAGGGCGAAACCCAACAGAAGGGCAGAGCACACCGCAGAAGCGAGTGGCAGTGGTGGCAGGAAAGGGGATGAGGACAACATCCACTGAGCAGCTCTGAGCCAATACACCTCTCCATGTCCATCATGACGAAAATGCTTTGTTTTCTACCAAAGAACAACCCTCTCCCTTTCTTAATGGGGTGAGCGGCTGCGCCACCTGCTTAGCGTGCTGTAGCTTGGTCCCTGTGTGGGGACGCATTAGGGGGGGTGACTCCCGCTGTCTCCAGTCACTGTCCGTCATACAGTCGTAGAAACACACTTGCTCCTAGCAGCACCCACCCCTACCTAAGGGGTACTGAGCCCCTCATCGCTACCCCACTAGGCCAAATGCAGCCCACCTCTGCCAGCTGTCCCACTTGGCTACCTAAATCGTTTGTGAACATGGGCACTGTAATTATTACTTTGCTCCTACCTAAGAAAAGGCTGGAGGCAAGAAAGAGTAAATAACTTCACATGGTCCCTTACCCCAGTGTATCCATAAAGCTGCCAAAAGCCAACCCAAAATAAAATAAAATACCTATTAGATTAATTTTCCAGGGTGAAACTGTTCTGTGTAGGATGAAAAAGGGTGGTTCACTTCTGTGTGGAAGCAATAAAGCAAATCTGATTTAAGAGAATGATAATGGATTTCCTTGGACAATGGGAAATGTACAGACCTAAGCTCACACCTCTGGCAAGGCATCCAGTTCAGCAAGCACTACTTTCCTTTAGTTTCTGCCAAACTAACAGTGCTACAGATACTCTGTTTTACAGTTGTCATTACCACAAATATTACAGGAATAATTTGCTACAGTAAATAATCATAAAATTGAGTAAAGACAACGGCATTCTCAGGAGCATGTAAAATTGTTTCAGGCTGGAAACCAATTGTCCATGCTTAGCAGTAGTTACGCTTAGAGAGTTTGAACTGAAAACCGCAAAAAGGAAAAAGCATCAAATTATTGCCACAGACCAAGGCACAAAACCTGACTTTTTGATTCGAAGAGGCAGTTTCTGCACAGATTTGTAAGCCTGAAGCATTTTTTTTTAAATTAATTTTATTTCACGCTGAGCGACCAACCAAGTACTTAGTTCAGATTTCAGAAGAGCTCGAGCGATGTATTTAAGACCCGCTGGGTACACCGCCACTTACACTGTGTTCAAACCAGAAGAAACAGCTGCTATTGCTCCTCCTGCCTCAGGTTAAGCACCAGGAGTGGGAACCCCCACCAGGAGCGTGTGAAAGCATCAGCTCTCACATGCTGCAGCCTCCAGTGATGTAGAATTCCCCTCCTGATTTCTATTCTTCACTCCTGCCTTGTCTTTTAACTGCATCCAAGGATGAGCAAAGGTAAATAACGTGGCATGCTTTACCTGGGGCTGGCCCTAAAACCCACTACAGAGCTGCAAGCTTAGGCAGATCCTAACCAAGATCTCTGAAGGGAACACAAAAGAGCTTGAGCTTACAAAGCCTTATCATGCCACAGCTCTCAACAATACTCTGGCTGCTAACTGAGCTCCTCTACAATATCAAGAGCCAGTGATGTCCCAGGATTTTTCTACACACTCATTAAGAAAGTGAAGATAAAGTAAAGGAGGGTGGGAAGCTGAAACATGCCACCCTCTGGCCTAGGTGATGTGGACTGCAGTCAGGTTTTCTCAGCTCCCTTTTAGGTCAGCATCCCAGGAAACATACCCTGGCAGGAGTCTGCCCTAAAAGCTGGCGTTGCAGGTAAACCCATGGCTGTGTTAAAAATCACTCACCTATAGCTAGCTATCAGCCCTGGAACCACTAAATGCAGGGAAGGAGGCAGCATTGTTTCTGGAAAACAGGGAGCAAGAGAATTATTCTGTCTTTACTCTTCCACCAGTACGAGCACCAGTGCACCAGTACACATCAGACATGCAGACAGTATCAGTGCTTTATGAGCATGTGCAATAGCGTAAAATGCTCATGACTCCAAACTGTGTCTATCATGAGAACTCCTGTCCCAAAGAAGAGAGCAACAAAGAAAATGCTGCCTTAGGGCAAACATTGGTTTTACTGGGTTTGGTGTTTTTGTTGTTGGTGGTTTGGTTTTTTTTTTTTTTTTAAACAAACAAACGAAAACCTAGAGAATCTAGACATCTCCTTCCCCTTAAATTGCTCGTGCACGTCTTGGGAGCAGAGACTGTGCATTTGAAACCACTGAATCACAAGCATGCCTATGAAATAAAACTTGCAGGGATGAGGAGGAAACTACATGCATAAGAGTCTTCAAGCTGCCTACACACACAGCAGCTGCCTCCTTGGGGACACTGGAAAAATCCGTTCAGCCGTTCTGATTGCTTTTAAGAGCAAGGGAAACACAAAAATATAGGGCACTGGGAGGGGGGGAAACACATCTCAAACACAGCAAGGCATTTTTGGATGGGCTTGGACAGTTTCTGGCCTGTTTTAATATCACTTAAGATTGGCAGAGATTTTGTGGCAGAGAATCATTTGTGTCTCCACCATTTGAGGAAGATGAAGATCACGGCTTCATTGCGCAGACCAACCTCGGCAGTGCAGTAATACACAGGGTGCCAAAGAGGTAGGTCAAAATTCTCCAGCCTGTGCTCAACACAGTGATCTTTCAAGAGATCAAACACTTCTCTTTTTAACCTCCAACTTCAAAATGGGAAGCAGAAGTGCCTGTGGAGAATTTTCATTCACAAAACCAGCCACTGCTCTGATTCATCGGTCAAGACTTCTATTAGCATGTACTTCAGGAAGCTCACAGTACCCATGTACTCTGCTATACAAGTAGGAAACAGAGTTCCTTCTGCTGTATTCCTGTGTTGAATTAAAGGGTAATTTTTCAAAGCGAGTTTTAAAGTGTACAGAGCAAGGAGCTGGACATGAGCAGAAGTCCATAGATCTGTCTGCTGCTTTCAACACAATCGACTACAAGGTGTGAGCAACTTCCCTGCAGAACCAAACAGGAGTCGATCTGAATCTGTCTCAGATGGTTCATCTCATTCCTCACAGGAGGCCCAAAACAGGCAGCTGCTCCTCCTCACTAGGAGTGCTTGCCATGGCATCCCAACAGATTAGGCTCCATTCCCCATGAAGCTATACATTATTAATCTTATCTGAAGCAGACAGTGCTGACGCCCAGCTTCCTCAGTGTCTGGAAGAATACCAGCTGTCTCCAGCTCAGCCCAAGTAAACGGAGAGAACGTGTGCATTTTAAGACATATTTCCTCTTGCAGGATTCAGAATCCTTCCCGTCTTTTCCCTACGCACTATCAGAGCAGCTGCCTGGGACCGATACCTCACTCCATCTCTCTGCACACCTGGGTGCAACAGACTCCTCTCTGCATCTCCTGCCTACAAGGTAACTGCCACTTCCTCTCAGACGAGGACCTGGCCCCAACAGCCCATCCATTCCGGTTTTTTGAGGATGAGTTATTGCAAGACTGTTGGTATCAGGTCAGCAGAAGGAAATGCCCAGATACAGCAGCACACCTCCCAAGGCACAGGAATGGGTGCAGTACAGAAAATTACTGTACTCAATTTCTGAGCCTTTACCTCTTAGAAGTCCTTCATGGGCTTGGCTTCAAGGCTCAGCAATCTCTGTGGCCCTTTTTCCCCATCAGCCTTGGAGCATTACAATCAATAGACACCACATAGTTGCTAGTGTTGTGCATAAAGAAGTTCCTTTCTACAGAAAGGCAACCAAGTTGAGGAATAACTTTTTACCTCAAACTTAAGAACTCGTTCCTAAGGGGCACTGGGTAAGACTTATATTCATCAGCCCTTCTTAAAAGTGGTCACAATCAATTGGAAGGCAAATAACACAAAAACAAGAAAGAAATGGATCTTTAGTGACTTACAGACATTTCAAAGCCTCCAACAATCTCAAAGATGGTTGTGTAGACACGGCATAGACTGGCGCAATACAAATACATGGCTCAACAGGTACATTAAGCCCTTAAATCTAACGAACACTAAGCACTGTAGCTAATTTTGCACCAGAAAATTGTTTCGTGGACTAGTTTTGCATGTCAGGATGTAGTCCAGCAGTGAGTTTGTTTATGACAGTCACATCAAGACATACATACCTTGCATATCCCATAGTATCAAGAAAAACAGGGGTCTCTACTGTGGTAACATTACATGTAAAGAATAGCTTTTTCAAAAAAAAAGTAAGAGCCTTTCACTCTGGGGTATAATGATTTCCAAACAGTTTTTGATCCCCTAAATCAGGGACCAAGACTTTGCTAGCAAGTGGGAAAATGTTCTACAATCTGAAATGGTACAGCCACGCTGATGAAAGATCATTCAAGCAACCTGAATGGCTCACATGCAGTCACTTTTACTGTAGAAATCAACACATCATGTTCAGGTCTAATAAAACCACCTTAATTGTTATTATGGAAAATACGTTAATTATCCTCACTACTTTCCACAGCTTTATGGCACTAATAAATCCAGATCTGTGTCATTAATCTCTAGAATTAGTGACTGACTACCCGTAAGAGTGCAGTAGGTGGTGATTAAAGCAATAGAAATGCCCCATAATACAGATGTTATTGTCTTTGTGTGGGGAGGCACTGTGTGGTAAGTGAATATTAACTTCAAAGATCCAGCTCATTTTACATGGTTGGCCGCTCTGATGAAAGCTGAATTCAGAGCATGTTAGTGTAATAATGTGCTACCAAGATATTTTTTTAAAAAATTGGTAGTTCTAATCGAATATGATGGCTGAATAGTATTACCCTCACTGACATCATCAAAACAAGATGACATCATTATTCTTATTTTCTAAAGTTTGTTTTAGGCAAAGCAAGTCATCTGTTCTCTCAGGTACGGTTTAGAGAGCAAGATTAGTAGATTAAGCCATTTACCTCCTCAACTATTGTGCTTTTTACATTGCCATATTTACCACATAGCTTCAGGCACGGCAAATAAAAACTGTCTTGAATTTGTGATTGCCTCAGAGCTGTTTGACAGGGCTCTTTATGCCTCTTGAAGTAGGCTGATAGTTTTGTAGCATGAAGTCCCAGGCTTAATCCTGAGTATAAAGTACTTGAAAAAATAAAGATTTCCAATTAGAAGGCTGAAATATATTACACATCCATACTCAACTTTCACAAAGTAAACCTATTTGTACATATTTACCTGACAAGCATCTGTGAGGGTGTTTGACTTGATCTGAAGTAATCCTGTTTATCATTGTAGCAAAGGAAAACTAGATAAGCACATATATCTCATCAACTTCGCTATAGCCTATAGGCTGCCCCACACTGGTATCTGGTTTTAACCCTTAGAGTCATCTGTGTATTTCTATTAAGATACATTGACTAAGCCTTCATCACAAAGCAATGACAATTAGTTTCCTCCATTACCTAGCTTCCAATTAATCAGTGGTCTTAAGAGTCTGATGTCTCACACACTAATGTAGAGAGTAGGAGCCAAGATCTGACTCTTTTTACAGGACAGAAAGCAATTCAAATATACACTAAGAGAGTTTGACTTTAATTACATTAGACACAGTATTTGTCCAAGCAAAAGCACAAAGGGACTGCACTAAAAACCAAACCAAAATAAACCTCCCAAAACTTGGCTGTGGAAGGAAAGTTACAGTCACATCTCTCACGTTAGAAATGTTGATAAAAGAGTTCAGAGCTGCTGCCAAGGTTATTGTTGTCCTGAATAAGTACTGGTTGTTCAGACACTGGTCACGAGATTTAAAGAATAAAACAACATTTAGTTTTGTATAGATCTGTTACTTCATGTAAAATTAAACAAGTTGTTTGGTTTTTTTGTTGTTATGTTTTGTTGAAAACAACCACCATTCAGCATGTGTTTGAAAGAATATACATCTTTCAGGGGTCTTTTAATCAATCATAGCAATTTGTAAACCCATTTCAAAAATAAATATTTAGAGGTCATGTAAGCAATGAACTCAAAACGGCTTAGACCCAACCATTGTGCTGACTGAATGATGTGATCCTCCAGACATTTTTCTGCCCATGTGGTGTCAAAGAATTTCGGCTTTTTTTTTTAACAACATGACAAAATGTAAGGGAAGCAAGAGTCATATGAGGAACCGAGAACTGCGAACTGAGACAGGGGCAATGCAAGAGGGACCACATCCCACCACTCAAACATGAGCCAGCAGAAGGGAAGGAATGAGACAAGAAAGGTCAGAGCAGCAATGGTGGCCAGGTCTTTTCTTGGAAAGAGCTTAAGAACGAAATTAAGACAAAAACCAACCCTCACACTTCTCCTCAGACATCAGCTACTCTCTGCACTCTCTTCTTCTCACTAGTTTGGATGACTTTTACTAGACAGCCGTTCTTAACTGCCCACTTGGACCACCACTTGAGGTAAGCACTGAGGGTGCAGCTGTCACCCCAGCATTAACTGCGGATTGCAAAACACTCCACTCCAATATAATTATCTTTTCTTGATCAAAGAACTTCCTGCGGGTCAAGGAAAAGGGGAAGGAGAAACATCACCTCACTGTTGAGAAACAATCTCCCATCTCAGACCACAGGACAAGCCTTTAGAAAATGCTGCTGCTGCTTCTGCTTAGTTCAGCAAGAGTGTAAGAGACTGAGGTACCTTCTGATTGTGACAGCCGTGCAAAAGACCTTCTTTCCCGGCCTCGCCACCAACCATGCCAGGTCTCTGTACCAATTTGCAGCAATATACTTCACTGCGCTACTCTCCTACATTAGTTGCAGATGCTTCTGTAGTAAATCTTTCCTTAGTCGTGTGCTTCAGAAAAAAATGAACTGGAAAAGTCTGCTTCATAGGATCTGTATCAGCCACAAAATTCTGCATGAAACCCAAAGCCCTCTGGAGAATTCTGGAGCACCACTGTCACATCCTGATTTTCCTATGTCATCCACTCAGCTGAAAGGATGTTTAAAACCAACATTTCTGGAGACAAAGAATAATGTCATTTCATTCTTCTTTCATTATTGAAGTGTGGCTGAAACCTTCTATTCTCAGAATAGCCAAAAATAAATAAATGTTGGTACATGTAGGGAAATTTTAGCCTCAGAAGTGGAATTTCTCACAAGAGCTTTTGAGCAGCTGAAGATGTGGGAAGGGACACTAGTACTTGTTCTCAGCTAGAGCAGTTGCTAACAGGATTATATGGTCCCCCTTTAAAGTCCATTTCCACAAAGGGAGGTGAATCTGTCAGCAGAGCAGAGTTTTTTATCTCCACCCCCACACACCTCTCTTCCTAGAACTGCCATACACCTGAGGATCACGCATGACAGCAGACCCCATGCTCAAGGTGAATGCCATCTAAGGCCCTCTTGTAACCCTGAACTCTGTTTCAGACCCTGACACGCACTTTCTTAAGAGCGTGAGGCAGGCCATTGTGCTGGAAGACTGTTTCTGGGAAATGCCATTGCACTTCCACTCCTGACTCAGAGGAGTAAGAGGATTTTCCTCAAATCACACACGAAGCTAACGGCAAAGCCAGAAACAGTGTGCAGATCTTACTGATGTGGCAAACCACAAATAAGCCCATGTGTGGCTTTTCTGCTTATTTATTGTACACGTCTCTACATCTACTTATTTTTCACATGCTGATCATGCAAGATTGAACTATGCTTTTCCCACACTTGGAAAGTGTTAGATGTGACTGCTCATTATTATCATTGAGTGAATTCCCACCAGAGTGGGAATCATACCTCTAAATAGTCTCAGTTCAATTAAAATCCCAAGCATTTTTGCTAGCAGTTACCATATTTCTCTTACTTTTGAAAACTCCTTGTGGTTAAACAGGACAAATCCCTCCCTCCCCTTGCTACTAGTCAGGTAGCCTCTCCAAGTATCCACTGCGCTGAACTCCACAAGGTCAAGTTCAAGTGATAAGTTCGACAAACAAAAAAAGAAAAAGCCAGCGAGCATCCCCTATCATGTTAGTGGCACACAGTCAGGGAAGCTCAAACGGGCAGGGAAAGGGAATCATAGAATCATAGAATCACTAAGGTTGGAAAGGACCTCTGAGATCATCAAGTCCAACCGTCAACCTAACACCACCGTGCCTACTAGACCATGTCCTGGAGTGCCACATCTATGCGTTTTTTGAATGTCTCCAGGGACAGCGATTCAACCACCTCTCTGGGCAGTCTGTTCCAATGCCTCACTACTCTTTCCATGAAGAAGTTTTTCCTAATATCCAACCTATAGAAGCTGTACAGAAGCTGCTGTACTCCTCCTACTCCCTGCCTCACACATGTGCAAGATCCCTGTTTCTCAGGTCACTGTCAGCAACTCCTTGTCCCACACAGAGTCTACAACCTGGTTCCCACTGCCCATGCCCTCTGCTTCATTTCTTAGGGAAATGGGGCTTATATATGACCACAGCATCTCTCTGTGTGTGGATGTTTACGTCTGTGTGCTGATCCTAGAGTTTTTGTCTCGGCTCACAGTCATTACACCAAGGTTTGAAAATGGCCAGAGAAAGCAAATTCTTGCAAGTTCTTACAAGTTTTGTGAAAACAGGCAGGGAGGCAATTCTATAATTATCCTTGCAGAAGGCGAGGCTGGCATGTGCAGTCCCAGAGAGAGGGGAGAATCTCAGCAAATTCCTCAACCATGGGAAAAGTTTCAGCTGAGACTCACAGTCACCCACTGGACACAAATTTATAGGAAAGTAGGCATGTTCAACCCCCAGTGCTCAGAAAACTACTCGTCTGGCTATGCAGGCACTGTAAAACGGAGTAATTCGAATGATTTATCCCATTCTTTCTTCTAAGAAATCTTTCCCAGCACTGGAACAGGAGGGAGCAAACTGGTGGGTGACACACATTTGCTAGCACAGAAAGGATCTTTATAAAAGCAGAATTTGTATTTTCCAAATTAAGGGGGAAAAAAAAGCCAGTGACAGGATGTGGCAAGGGATCCTGTCTATTTCTAAGCCTGTCTTTTCAAACACTTTGCATGCATGTATGTTCAAATACGTGAAAGCATCCATTCTGAAACAAGCACCAGCGTAGAGCCTACGTATGTGTTTTGGAATAGCTGAGTTCATTTTCTCAAGGTCTGTATATCAGAGCAGAGATATCTATTATGAATATTTTGATCACACATCCCCAACCAGCACTGGCCGTGGCTCCTTAAGTAAGAGGGGAAAGGGGAAGACTGGCCCCCATTACCACTCCTATTCAAGCCCTGTCGCTTAGTCCCCCGTGCCCAGTTCAGCCACAACACACCAACCTGGCAACGAGCCGTTACTCGTGCTGTTTACCATGAACCTTGCTCATGATGACCCAAGGCAATCACAGAGCAAACACAAGCCACTCACCTGGCAGATCTGCAGGAACGTGTGGGAAGCCAGCAGCAATCTTTTCAGCCAGCAAAAACTACAGCAGGAAGACAGTGCTTGAACAAACCTTATCACGCAACAGAAAACTTCCCCACTGGCACAATAATGCAAGGGGAGACTATTTCCCACCAGCAGTTTACTATGTGAGGATGCAACCTCAGTACAAAAGGAGACAAACTTCCAGGCTAAAACAGCTATGACAGCCTGCAGCATGCACACCCCTCCGTCTCTCGAGGAGTTCAGACCCGGCCAGGCACATACCGCATTGCTGGCACAGCGGTACTCCTTCGAGAACCAGGTATTTAACAACATGGACCAGCCTTTGGGATACAGGCAGCACAGTCAGAGGACAGGAAACTCAGGCACACGGTTGCACTGTCCAGAAGGTCTCACCAGTTAGCGAGAACTGAGCTTTGCCACACTTTCTCTTGAACCTTCACCTTCCCAGAAACTGAACAGACAGTACGGCAGGAGAGCTGTGGACTCCACACAGCCCTGTCCACCTACCTCAACTGCATCAAGTCTTGCTACCTAATATGACCACCCTCTATCCACCCCACAGATAGCTTCCTTTATTTTCCCCTGTGAAACTCTGAAGGCTGTTTGTCACAAGTAAAAATTACTAACGTTGATAGAATCCTTACATCACTGTTCTTTTTATTTTAAAAAAGCTCTCCGTTTGCACTAAATATATCTCTACCTACTCCAACCCTCCATGACTCAATCTCTATCAATATATAATTGAAGGAATTTATTCCACTTACTTTCTAGTTTCCCAGGTGATGACATGACAGACCTTCAACCTAGTCTTGCACAATCAGCACAGGAGAGGTCACTGAATTGGCAAATAACAAAGGATTTGAGAGCCAGCAACAAGGAGAGGGTGTTCAGATATTCAGTGATAATGCACACACACGTTTCCCTCTTCAAAGGCTCAGGCATAAGAAAAAGTTTTAGGAGCAGATCCTTCACACTGTGATCTCCTACACTATTTTGATCTGCTTACTTAAGCGCAGTGTGATTTGCTTGCCTTCATCTGCAGCTAACCTGCAACAGGGACAAAGATCTGGTGTCTGAAGTCTAAAGAGAGGACCAACGTACAACAGTTACAAGTTTCACAGAGGCATAGGAATAGACAAACAGGCAAGGACCTCAGGCTAATGTTTTTGCCCCTGGTTTTCTCTTGCTTTAGCACTCCACAAGTCGACAGCCACTTCTCATTTTAGGAGTTTGGGATTAACACGCATTTCTTGCTATGCCGGGCTTGGGACATGCCTGCCACCACCAAAACGGGCACTGGGCACCTACTCTGCGGCACGCAACGGGCAAACCGTTCCAGCAAAGTTCTTCTGCTGGGCTGCGTCACAGCACTGGCAGTGAGTGTGGGCTACAGGGACTCCTGAGCAAGTCAGATCCTTGATGTGAGAAGAAGTGGGCCAGAAAGACACTCATGTGAGGCAAGAGGATGGGAAAATGCCTCTCCCCAGTAATAATGAGAACTTGAAAAGGCTGGAGTTTGGCACAGAGAAACGCACAGGCTGCAACATCTTTTAAATTATTTTTTTAAAAACTGTTCTCCATTCGGGATCTCCTGCATAGCAGTGTGAGACTCCTGAGAACAACAAAACACTTTAAACTTGTCTTTGCCCAGGAGAGCCTGGTTAGCTCACCAGAACACGGGAATCTTTGTGGAAGAAAAAAGCAACAAAATATTTTTAAAACAGCAATTTAAATCCAGACCAGTTCTACCTCCTGAGTAAGGCCTCACATAGCTGCTCCTGTTAGCGAGGTACTGGGAAGGGTGATATTTCAGGCCTATTCTTCAGCAACGCTCTAAAATCCCTGGCTATGAAGCAACCCTGACAATCAATCAGCCACCTTGCTCTGCTAGCACACAAACCCAAGCCGAGTAACCTGAGGAGACATTAGCGAGTCAACACTCACCGCAGTTTCACGTTGTGGTCTGACCAAGTGGCACAAGCACTTAACCACAGCCTTTAACAACAGCACGCTGCGCACACTAATCCCTCCTTGATATTTCATGTCAGCTCCCACTGTGAATCAGAACAGACAGTAGTGGATTTTGGCTTAACAAGCAAACTCAATTGCACTTGCACTTTTTGGAGCATGGAAGATTATCGTTCCTACCTAAATTACACCATGATCCTGACTGCAGTCTGTCAACCTCCTCCGAACAGTGTCTTACCAGAGCTAATGTGCAGCCAGGGGTGTCACAGCTGGGACTGCCCAAGAGGCTCGTCCGTTCCCTTCAGGGGAAAACACCGAAGGAGTTGATGTCATTTACACGTTACCTGACTCTGATGAGCAAACTTGCTGGCAGCCAAACACAACACAACAGTGACACTTTAAAAGACGTGTTCAGGATATGTTTTTCATTACCACAGTCAATCCAAACACACAATCACTGCCTCCAGCTTATTCCACTGTGCAAAAGGCATTAACAAGCTGAAGTGATAGCAACACATGGATGATGAAAACATTCCACCAGAAGACTGACTGGACTATGCTGAACACTGTGCAGGAACCAGAAGTTAGGTATTTTCTGTACCTTGAAGCTTTTTTCATGGCACATTAGACTTTCTGATTTTTTTTTTTATTTAACAATTTTGCTCAAGCTCCCCAGTGCTTCTTTTTTGCAACAAGGTAGAACATCATGAGTATAAAAATCAGTTTAAATAAAAAAGAAAGAAAAAAAAAGAAGAAAAAAGAAAAAAGCCAACAACCCTTCCAATATTTTTTCATCCAAAAGAATGGGTTTTTTCCTTATATCTTCAGATTCCCTCTACACCTTCATTGCTTTAAAAATATGACAGCAGAAATGGATAGCCCAACAAATCAGAACTTCAGTTACATACCATAAAGCACACACTTACAGCATTAGGGATTGATACTGGGTACTGATAGCACTAGACCTGCTCAGAAGAACTGCTGTCATCTTGCATGACCAAAACTTAACAGCATCAAATTTGTCAGATCTCCACTGGGTGAGGGTAACGAAAGAAGTTCAAAGGCCTCAGGTCCAGAGAGAGGTGATGCCCTGAGGCAGCGTGTGGCACAGCAATGTGTGCAGCCAACAGGGCACAGGAAAACAGTTCCTTTGACCTCCTCATCCATAAAGGCCAGACTGGTCAGAAGGAACCATGGATGATGTCTGTTCAAAGCAAGGCTCCTAGTTACTCATGTAGACTAGGAGAAAGTCTTTTAACCACCCTATTTAAGAGCAAAGCTTTTGGAGGCATGACTGTTCTTGATGGGTATGCCAACAAACTAACAGCTCTGCTGGCACTGAAGAAGTCAGTTATCTAAAGACAAGGCATTGCACAGTGTCACTTACAAAACAAAGTTAGTTACTTCCTTCCAACTGGTATCTGAAAGTTACCAATAGCAATGTGAAAAGTATTCAAGAGAAAAAATAAGAGAGCACAAGCATGGGGACTAACTGGAAAATTAGACAGTATTTTTTTTATTACTGTTACTATATTTAATTGCAAACAGAGTCAGAACACATTATCCCAGTGGCAAAGTAATTTAAGCAGTCTATTATTCAGTATTATGTCAAATCCACATTCTGCAAAACATTAACCTCCATCCCAGGTTCATCCCCCTACCTATCCAATCCCCAATATACTCGTTACAAAAAACCACTATACTTAACCCCCAAGGGTATAAAGCAGATAACAAATGCTATTGCACTCAACTCTAGGGAATTACTAGCACAGTACTCTGGAATTCTCTAAGGAAACTCCTGCTGAGATAATATTTAAGACTTTAGTCCCTAAAGCAACATTTCTGAAATGACCTCAAGCCTAAAGCTACTGAAGTTGCATCAAAGCTGCTCAGACATGTTGCTGCTGGCATGACCTCAAGTTCTTTTAAAATATACTTAAGATGTGCAATAAATAGAGAACAATGAAGTCAGCACATGAGAAAGATTTTAAAGAGTTACCTACCTGAAAAAGCCAGGCAGATACTGCATATAAATATGAGCAATCGTTATAAAGGGTGGCTGAGTGCCTTACTCTCAGCTCTGTAAAGATGTCATTGATCTAGGACCAAGATACACATTAATATGTAACCTGCCAGAGGTGTTTGAAATTCCATTTGATCTTCATCAAAGGACAGAATTCCTCATCTTTATTACAGAGTGTAAAAAGTTACCAAACGCCCCCAGGCAGGACGGTTGCCCCTCTGGAATAACGCCTTCCCCCCACTGCGACAACATCAGCTCCAGGTGAACCATATGGGTTCTCCATGCTATCTCCACCTTTCAATAGTGGCTTTGAACCAAGAATGTTACTATTGAAGAACAAGAGCGGAAGGGCTGAATCCCACGATAAGTAAGCGGCAGGGCTGACCTCATAAACTGTTCCCTAGGGCATACCATTGGGATCGCATGAAGTTCCTGGAAACAGTATATGAAAAACAGACATTGAGGTTTTACCATTCCTAGGCAGGAAGTAAACAACGTTCAGCAGGAATTAAACACACGTATTATTCAAAGACATTTAAAATGCAAAACCCACATACAAATCATGCTGGGGTTAAAGCTGTCCTTAGATCCAATAAGGGAACACAGCAGGAATGGGTCATGGCAAAATCCAGGCTTTTAGCGCATGCACACTTGTGAAGGTATAGAGAGAACTACAGATGCAGCTTTCCAATGTTCATCAAGAAACATGGCCACTACATTACAAAAATAAGAATTACAAAGGCACTTAGTTTGGTTCAGATCCACTCCCAGAGAAGTTAGCAGAAAAAAACCCTAACAAAAACTCCAAACCAAACATCCCACTTCAGTGGGAAGCAAATCAAGTTACTGATGAGTACTTCTGAAAATCCTCCCCACCCTACCAACATGCTCTGCTGAGCAAGCTGCGTGATCTGTCAGCCATTTCAGTTTTTGTCCACTTTGAGGTCTGTCCCATGCAGATAAGCCACACCATTAAGCTTCCCCCGTTAGACATGGAAAAAATCAACTCTATAGATTTAAAGTATGTGCTTTAAGCATTCTCTGATACTGAAGATTATCCTTCTGTTCTAACATGCCACAGACTTTCTGGGAAAATTAACTGGAAAACAAAAGGGTTGAGAAACATCGTTGATACAGAAAAAAAAGCAGAATATAGATATGATGGGCCTAGAATTTGATGCCTATCACTGCCACAAGCCATGGTCCTATATTCAAATTTCTTCACTTCTTTTCTTCTGTGATGACCTCAAGGACAAGTATCTCCAGAACTTAAAACACAGGCACCTCAGCTGCAACATTAGGACCCACAGACAGAGCCATATGGCATCACTCTTGTTTCATACAGTCCATGACAAGCTCAGGTGGACCACACTGACAATTCATAGCAGAAACAATACAAGTCCTGTAGTGGTCTTAAGATCAAGTAAAACCTGAATAATGATACTGAACTAAGAGAATATCACAAGAGCAATTATTTCAGAGAAAATACTTCAGTAGGCTTTTTTATTTTGCTTGAGTTAAACAAGTTTAGAGTAATATCCCCCCCCCGCCCCCACCATGTTTTACTTTTTTCCCCAGTAAGTTGCAAGTTGTTCTGAGCAGCTGAGGGAGATGGAGTAGTCACTCAGTACTCTGAGCTCAACATTTTCATGTTTTCTTCCCTTAGAGGTAAATTGACTACTAAGGAAGAAATAATTTTAGAAGTACAATACTCAATGCTTTTGTAATGTTTTTATCAGCAGAACTCAAAAAGCTGCAGATATTTTTAATGCACTTATCAACCACAAATCCAGAAAACTGAACTTGCAACTACTCAGTCTTTCACAAAAGATATCAGCTTGTGTTTTTTCAGTACTAAAAAGCCATAGTTTTTAGGACCATAGGAAGACAAAGAACTTTTGATCAATTCCATCTCATGCAGCCAGAGTCTCACACCCAACTAATAAGAAAAAAATCTCTTGATGTAGCAAAGCTGCACTACACTGTGACCTGGGTACTACAGAATCATCATAGAATCCCTAAGGTTGGAAAGGACCTCCGAGATCATCAAGTCCAACCATCAAACCAACACCACCGCGCCTACTAGATCACGGCCTGGAGTGACACGTATACACGTTTTTTGAGTGTCTCTAGGGACGGTGATTCAACCACCTCTCTGGGCAGTCCATTCCAATGCCTCACTACTCTTTCTGTGAAGAAGTTTTTCCTAATATCTAACCTATCCTGATGCTGGGACCACTTGATTAATAAAAATCAGGAATTCTGTCAAAAAGCTGATGGGACACAAATTTCTCAAGCGACACATATATCACCAGGGCACTGAGAACTTCTCAGCACTGAGTAAACGTGTTACAAAAACATAAGCAGCTACATTAGGTTCTGCAAGAGAACAGATACACCAGGGCATCCCAAGGCCAACTTGCTCCTCTGCTCCCCGGCTTTATAATTCTACACAGAACTGAAATAAATCCAACTTGAACCAGCCTTCTGAAAACTCAATGTACTAAAAAGTTGTTCCACTCATATGTTGCCATGTCCTAAGAGACGGGCATAAAACATGACAAAAATATTAGCAATTAGGTTTTGGGGACTGTGATCTCACAGAGGCAAGCAGAACAGTTTGAACTGAAGTCAACGAAATTATACCCACTGACATGAGATCACAACACGGCACTCAAAAAATACCTTAAATCTTAAAATCCCCAGATGCAACGTCTGTGGCCAATGTCTATATTAGCCACACGTGCATTATCCTGAAAGAAGGATTCAATTATTTTTATAGTGAGATAATGTTCCCTTGACGATCTTAAAGTCTTAGTAGCATATAACAATTAAATTTCTTTCTTGAGAAGACAATAGCAAACATCTGCAACTTTGAATCTATACAAGAACTAGCAACTTTTCCATCTTCTTCACAAGAACAGTGACTTTTCCACAATACCATAATGTTACTGACAAGCTATGTACAGGAATTTGAGGGGAAAGGAGGGGGAAAGTCTTCTCCAAGGCCAAGTGCAAACTGGAAGCTTTACACTTTGCCAGTTGCAAGAAAAATGGGAAACAAAACACTTCATCTTGTAATAAAGTATCAGCTAACATACTTAGCAGAAGGAAACCCGTTCTTCACCAGCCAAATTTGACTTTCATTTGGTGAACTAAAAATACATCTGCAGAGGTTTGTTGATACGGTTGACCTCAAAATTTGGAACTTTCTTCCTTCCAGATGTAAAAAAGCTCAAAATTATGCATTTTTAGGGAAGGATCCAAAGGCCCCTCTACTGTCTATTCCCCACAGAAGTTAATCACCAACCATTACTGAAAGCAGCCAATCCTAGAGACTAAGGAAACACTGTTATCCCCACTTTTGGATAGAAAAATGGGGCAATTGGTCTGTGTTTGCTGTGATAGATTTACAGCATCGCTGTGCAAGGATTAGCACACTGCATCATGCCACCACTGCCCCTTCCCGGTGCTGCTCTCCTATGTTTGTTCCTAAACTAATTTAGAGGAAAGAAAATAGCACAGTCATCAAGGCTCTAAGCAAATCTAGGTTTTTCTTTCCTCCTTCCTTCCCTGCTTTTCTCAAGAAAAGGAGGGAAGGAGGGAAGGAAAAGAAAGACAGAAAGAAAGAAAGACAGAAAGACAGACAGACACACTTAAGAAGTTAAGATAAAAGGTAACTTGAAGGTGGCTATAAGAAAAAGCTACTTAAAGCTTGTTTTGCCAGAGGGGAAAAACAGTGGGAGCTGCCATACCTTAACCAGCAACATCGCTACCAGTCAAGCCAACTGTTCACGTCAGCCAGTTAATCCAAACTACAACTTCATTTGTCTGTGCTAGAAATCAAAGAAGCTATAGCTCACTTCTTTTTTTCTTAATTAAAAAAAATTATTACTGTCCCATAACTAAGGATTTCTTGTAACATGTCATCTTAATGCTTGTCATGCCATGGCTGCACATGGCAATGGTCACTCATGTCCGGTTCCTGTCAGGACTGGCAGCACCAGCACCTCCAGGCTGCCTTCTGCACTATGGGCATGTGATTAAAAGAACTGGTGGATCACATTTGTTTCTCTAAAATGTACAATCCCATAATTTTCCTAGCGTGATCCTGGGGGGACAAATAAACAGGAAGGTTAGTTGTGTTCATGCCTAAAGAGAACAAACTCCAGTTTCTGGAGAATAATGTTCCTTTCTTTTCTAAATGACCATTCGCTTGCATGGTAATGCTATGAGGGACCTCGCCAGTATGTCCTTCCCCCGCCCAGCTCACCCAAAACAGGGTCTGCAACTCTCCAGCAGCACAGTGACTGCAGAGCCATGCTGCAGCAAGAGCCGAATCCCACCTGGCATGCTTTTCAACAGTGCTTAGCAGAGATGTGGATGTTGTTAGCTGCTCTGCAGACCTCGGGACCGGGAATGTTCATTTAGAGATGCTACTGGAGGTTACCTGCATTCATGGAAGGAACGAACCCCAATCCACACCAGCGGCTCTATCCCAGCACACTAGTAATGATGTAAAATGACAATCTGCCACCCAGTGTGACCGCCTCTGAGCTGAGTCAGAGGTATATAAGGCCTCTTTTAAGACAAAAATGCAGAGTAATGCATTCTCCTACAGCTTAAACCCCTTGGGCATGGGTGGAAAAAACACCTTCTACCAGCAGTATGGAAATTCTTCAGGCAAGGAAGGAAATATCTGAGAGGGGAAGGGAGCAAAAGACAGCAGCATCATTTCCTGCCCTGAGACAGACCTTGACACACACTTAAAGGAAGTTAATCCAGGAGAGATTCGGCATCTGAGAAGATGTCTGTGTATCAGGGACATGGCACTGGGAGAGCTGGTCCGTAGTTACAGTCTCAGCCTCTTCAGATTTATTTTTTAGCAGACAGGACAGCTCATCAAAAATCTAATCCTCTGCAGACCTATAGTTATAGATGCAAAGAGCACAGTTTATGATGCATTTCTGCATGTATGTTAGCACAGAAAGACAGGGTATAACACAAATTCAGAAAAACAAACACCCTTTTAGATGTACGGCTGAATTGATCTCAAAACAAACCTGTTCCAGATTAAAGAGGCACCACACTGAAGTTCCAGAAATCAATCTAGGACCCTTAGGTGACAGGGATCTACTTCTGAGACGCATGGAAAACCAATAAACTTGGCTCTACAATCATGCCTTGCGGGGACGCCAGAAACAAGTCTATTCTGTCCCCGCAAGCTGTCTGACATCCTCTGAGGACACTGAATGAGACTGGCCAAGAACAGGAATTTAAAACAGGCTGCAGGACAGTGGTTTATCAAGAACAGGACATCTTTGGGACTGCAAACAGTCCAGCCTATGTGCAGGGCACAGGCACTCTGGCCAGTGCAGTCACAGAGAAAGAGGCAGCACTGGACAGGCTCCCCCCTGCAGCAAGGCAAGGCTCCAAGCTCTGACACAGCCTCTTCAAAGACTCCAAAATGGTCACAGTGGACACTAGCCCTCCCTGACTTTGGTCAACTGAGCATAAGATGGACCTTAAAAAGATGAAGCTATGAAGGATCAAGAATACAGGAAGATGCAGATACATGGGATGGACTATAGGGAACACAACATCTGCTTCAAAAAAACCCCACTAACCAACAAACAGTGAGTTGCTAAGGTGGAAAATACAGCTTTTGCTCTGCTCCTTCTGAGGAGGGAGCCACTGCGATGCTCTAATTGGCCTCAGCGGGGATCCCCTCATTAGTCATCGTGGTTCACTATGAACTAGAGGTACTTTTTGTGAATGGCCAAACCACAGTGATGAAACAGATTTCTTTATGTGAAGCAATACCCTGCCGCAACATAGATGCTATCTGGCTAGTGTCATCATACTGCATCTTCTTTTGTGAGTGAAGATGCTCTGTCTGACCGCCTGTGTGTCAAACAGAAGGAAAAGGCCTGCTGAGAAGGAAGCTTTGGATCATTTCTTGGCGACAACTCTGGCCCTGGGCTCTAAAGCCCTACGCAACACATGTAAGCGGGTTATGGTCTTTACCCAGCAAGCAAGGAGGTGCATCATCTCAGCAAGAAATGGAGCTCTCATAGCTTATATCTGGCTACAACTCTGCCAAGTGAGAAAGGTGAGGCTGGAAACTGGGCTGTCCCACAGCAACAGAAATTTACAGCTACAGATGATGATGCCAAAAAAAAAAAAAAAAAAGAAGTTAAGATTCAGAAAAGAAGTGATGCAAATTAGAAAGGCTCCAATATCCTCAAGCAAAGAGCAAGAAATCCCAGAGGAGCTCTGGCTTGCCAAGATAAGAGGAGCAGCTGAGCACGAGAGTTCGATCGCCATCCACTCCAGCTGCCCATGTGCGGAACAGAGGGAGGAGGAAGGAGGTGCATGGCCAGCTCTAAAGCTTCTGCAGCTCCAATGGCAGCATGAACACACATCAAAGGAGAACATACAGCCAACCAGCCATACTGGAGAGTACACTTTTCCCCTACCAGATGTAGTTTAGAGTTGCAGCTGTTTGATTCTTACCAAATTTAAAAGACTAGCCAGCTTATTAGGACAACAAATCGCTGTGACGAGCTGATCTTACTTTGCCAACGACACACGGATCCTACATCGTCAAGGATCAAGAGTACTTGCAGGATTCTCCACACACAGGGACACTCAGGTGTGGAACTCTAACACCTTTTCTTCTGGGGTGACCCTTAACATTAACCAACGTAACGTGTTTACAGTTACAACACTCCCAAGTACATAAGTATAATAGTCCGGCAGATTATACTCCGTTCTGTACTTCCTTCTCCAAAGAATTCACAAGTTTGGCTTTTTTTGTAACTTCAGCATAGCTAGTGAGCAGTTCAATACCCCACCCCTTCCCGACATTTTGGGCTATGTTTGTACAGTCCGATAAAAGAAACTGCTGTAAAGTGGGCACACGTTTTTCAATTAGAAGGAAATTCATGAGGTCCTACCCTTGATTCTCTAAAGAATTTCTCCAGCCTTTTTGATACGTGGGTATGTATGTAAAATTATTAGGAAGCAACAGTTTCATCCCAGACCAGAAATGACACTTTTATTGGCGTGGAGGCAGGGAGACTTACAAATCATACAGTCAATAGGAATATGAGACATCGCAAAGACAAAATGAAAATAGATGGACTGAACTTTTCTGTAGCCACTGACAAAGGAAGTGAGTATGGCTGTGTAGAAATGAAGCACCAATACAGCTATTACTCAGTGCGCATCAGCACCCAGGGACTCGGTTTCATTATGCTAGGTTAATTCACAGGAGAAAGGCAGTCCCTCCATCTGAAAAATTTAATACAATACAAATTGAAATCCTAAGGAAGTAACGGTAACAAGCAGTTTAAAAGACTGTTTTAAAAAACCCAGAAAAATTTATGTTTGTTTTATATGAGCCAAAGATGTATAGCTTGATGGGTTTTACTTAATTGCTTCATTTTGAGGCCAAGCCTTGTTTACACATTTGTTTCATTCAAACTACAGATGAGGAAAAATAAACTCAAGCTACAACAATCTTGCCTATAGCTAACTTCTGGTTGTAACAAGGCTGTTTCACCCTACTCTTAACTTCCTTTTGAACTCCAGCTCCTTAAGATGCCTTTGCAATAAAAGAAGATGGTAGAGTTTGCAGATTGAATTGAGTTGACTTCCACTTTACATGTAATTGGGAGCTCTTCACAGCTGGCTCAGAGTAACACCCTCTGATCACTCCTTGGCAAGAGCTGTAGGGATCCACCACCACGGTTAGCTGTGAAGAAACAAGAGTTGGGGGGAAAAAAGCCTACAGGCTCATTGCTTCAGGGTGTTTGTTTTTCCTTTTTTTTTCTATCTTGCGTTCAGAGATGAGAGACCTGCAGCTCGTTATGCGAAAGACAGTACACAGCTCTGACCTGCTTCACTGTAGCTGAAGTTCACACGTAATGTTACACTACACAGACACAAGAGCAGTAATTTACATTTGTAAGGAAGCAGCTACCTATATAAACGAACTAGTAGGTTGGCAACATCTTGCATCACCATGCCAGGACTTTTAGGTCACAAAGGAAGGGAAGTAGGTACAGAGTCAGGTAAGCAAATATCTCATTTATATTTCAAAAACTCATGTCATATTTCACAAAATTTTTCCTAGCATGACGTTTTAATTGGTTCATCCAGTTAAATGGCTCCAGGATGAACCAGCGATACTGTAAAGGAACTAAACTGCCAGCCTGTTAGGAAGGATGCTAAAGACATGGGAGGGACACCCACAGAAGTAAGACAGAAAGGCCCACCATCATACAACCGTAATCGTACCGCGCTGCATCGCTGTGTGATCTATTTTAAAGCCAATCGGGTTCTTGTTTGCTCCTGAGTTTCTCACCCTGAATCTGCCAACTTTTCCCACCCTTTAGCTGATCCTGATCATTCCCATTTCCCTCACACCCCAACCCTAGTACCACGGCTAGCCTGTTCAGGGCCTTTACTAAGCCTTTGACTTACACAGGAATTCTTCTGTTAGTGAAAAGAAATCCTAACCAAAGTCTTCAAATAAGGCCAATACACATGCTTATAGCTAAATAAAATAAATCTGAAAATGGAACCAATACAGCAGTTAGATCAATTACATTTTCTTACAGTGATTAATAGTTTCTTTTGTGTTTTAAAACTAAAGACAGTCAGCTGAAGCATGGGAAAATATTTAATGTGATGTTCCAAAGCACAGTGTTTCTGAAGCTCTGCCAGTCATGCAGTAGACTGAACACGACATTACAAAGTATTCTCACGTGTAACCACAGTGACTCTACGATGCAGGTTATTTAGAGCCTTGTGAGATTCATTTATAATTCTAGGTAAAGTACATTTCTTAAAGTATTTCACTGGCAACCATTCGACACTGCGTTCCAAAAACTGAAGTGCAAATTTCACAGCCTCCAGCCCTGGCAATTCACATCCTATAAAATAATCAACATTTTTTATCTTTTGCAGAATAGCTAGGATCCCATGCCCTTGCAGACAGTTTTTATATTTTGATCCCTGAACAATAAAAATACCACAAAAGCTGCAAGCAGGTTGGAAGGAGGTCAACAACATTAGTGTCAGGGGATTTTTATTTCCTTTCTTTTAAACTCCTTGGGGAGTCTAGCGATCAAAACTTAGCAAAGTGCATAAGTATGTTGTGTAACAGGATTGTCAGATCTGTTGGCTTCAAACTAAAAAGGCTATAAAACAAAATTCCTATTATGGATATTTCTTGATGTTTGGTGGTCTGTCACGCATTCCCACTACAGATAGTCATTTTCATCCTCTCGCTATTAAGTTCTCTGATTAAAGAGCATTGCTGCAATACTTCCACGAAATTACTGTAATTTGGGAATTTTACTTTTGGAAAAAATGTAACATAACAATTAACATGTCTATCAAGTCTGCTCTCGTAATTAATGCCAAAAGTGGAAAGGCTGAATTATTAACCGCTTGCTTGCTTGGGTTATCGCGCTGACAGAATGTCCAACCTACTTCTAGCATCTCAGCCATGCCAGAAGCCAGAATCTTCCTCTAATTCTGCCCGCAAAGACCTGTCTGAATAGGCAGTGCAGACCCACAAGAAACATCTGAGATAAAGATGTGTCCTTCCTAGAAGCATCTGAACTAATATTTCACTGCTGACCCACACAAAGGGGAAGCAGACAAATTTGAAGTATATTTTGTATTTGCTCTTAAGCAATTCTTGGGTGAAGATTAATAAGCTCGTTTTGATCTATGAAGTTCTCTGTATCTCTGTCCTACCTGTATAAGGAATACCTCACTTTTCTTCTGATGTGATGGCCTAAGACTTGCCATCCTTAGAGACAATCATAGAATCATTAAGGTTGGAAGAGACCTCAAGGATCATCCAGTCCAACCGTCTCCCCCCCACCTATTACCCACTAAACATGTCCCTAAGTACCACATCCAACCTCTCCTTAAACACCCCCAGGGACGGTGACTCCACCACCTCCCTGGGCAACCTGTTCCAATGCCCGACCACCCTTTCCAAGAAGAAATTTCTCCTCATCTTCAACCTAAACCTCCCCTGGTGCAATCTTTCCAAAGCTCTTCTTATCAAATAATAAATCTCTTTGGAGAGCTTCTACGTACAGTAACACAGCACTGTGGATTATGGCCAGTGATCAGCAAGCGATTTTGAAACTTCACCAGCGTGACTGCAAAAAGAATCCAGACCAAGTGCCATAAACACTGTAAGCCAAATCTTAGTCACACAGAATTAATTGGCAAACTTCCTATTGATTTTGTAGAATCCAAAACTTATTTTCTAGTTACAGAAATTTATCCATTAAAAAACACAAAAGGAATCTGACATTAGACTTCCTCAATATATATACCAAGGTAAAGCATTTTGCTACATTTTCTCAAGAACCTAACGTTGAAAATATCCTTCCAAAATTAGAATTTCACATCCTTTAGTATCTCTTACGAAGTATTCCATCTTCCCACTCTCCTGGGACTTTACAAGCAGGTTTTAACACCATAAAGCAATACACCACATAAATTCATCACATATAGCAGACTTCTCTCAAAAAGCTGAAGTCACAAATTCTGTGGGCAGTTCAGTATTTTTTTCTCTAAACAGCTAAGTCAGTCTTTCCCCCACCCCCCCAATGTAAAGCCACACTTTAGATCTACACATACAAGTATTACTTCTTAACTCCTCAGAGATAATCTTGATACCTAACAAGCTTTATTAAATACCAGACCAAAACCTCCAAAATATGAACTGTATTTGCTTTTGCATTGAAAAAAGAGAAAAAAAATATTCTCAGAAAAAGTTACAGCTGAAGGAAAAAAACGCAAGTGCTGACACATCTGCTGGAATTATGAGCATCTTACTCACCGAACTATAGAGTCTCCAGCTTATCTGACATGGCTCCATGAACACGTCTCTCTGCCCACAGTAGGAAGAGTTAGAGATGTTTTAAAAGTCTCTGAGGACAGTTTAAAATGAATCAAAAATGTAGAACCATGAACCAAAAAAAAGCTTCAAATAAAGTATCTGATACACATGGAAAGATCTGAGTTTAATCTCACAAAAGACTGAGTTTTAAGCACAGACAGAAATTTATTAACTATGAAAATGTTTGACTGGCCCAGACATTATCCAAGGACCTCTTCATTCCTAAATAACATACTTTATCAAATGTTCTGTTTAAAAGAACCCTACAAAACCAAACCACAAAAACACTCTGTGTGTGCTTTCCAGCAAGGAGAAAGCAGCAGAAAAGCACCCTTTTTCAAGACCGATGGTAAGCATACTCCACATCATGTGTGTAGGACAGGTTTTCGGATAACACTGTAAGAGAAGCAACACCTCTGCAGTTGGTGCCCCACTATGTTCACCAAGGAGAGTGATAACAGAAATACTAATTTCTTAGAAAGGCTTCTGGCTTCCCTTTCAAGCCCAGAAAGTGTCCAGTCAGCACAGCCCAGTACTTGCTACTTCCACCCCTCACTCTTCAGGTACAGAAATAGCCACATCTACACACATACCATAACCTCCCAGCTAATGAAAGCTAACCAGCAATACCCTTATCCCAGCCCCAACAAAAGAAAAGAAAAGAAGCAGGCTAGTCAGAGAAGATGATGGAGGAAAGCTGTCTGCAGTGTAAGGCAGATGATATCCAAGAGAGGACAAAGTCCCTCTGAGAGCAGCTGCTTCCTGCTCACCGTGTGAGCTTCAATCTCCAGATTTTTTGAGTCAAGTGCTAAATAAAGTGGGACTCAATAAAGACACACGTCACAAGTCTTTTTTTAATGTCCAGGAAAACAGCGGATCCTGAAAGATGTGAAAAGAACTTGCTGGGTGGAATCATGCTGTGCTTTGAGGGTTGTGCTGGTTTTGACTGGGACAGAGTTAATTTTCTTCATAGTAGCTAGTAGGGGGCTGAAAACAGTGTTGATTGTACAGAGATATTTTTGTTATTGCTGAGCAGCGCTTACACAGAATCAAGGCCTTTTCTGCTTCTCACATGACCCCAAATGACCAAAGGGATATCCTACACCATGATGTCATGCTCAGCACATAAAGCTGAGGGAAGAAGAAGGAAGGGAGGGACACATTCAGAATGATGGTGTTTGTCTTCTCAAGCCATCGCTACATGTGACAGAGCCCTGCTGTCCTGGGGATGGCTGAACACCTGCCTGCCCAGGGAAAGTGGTGAATGAATTCCTCCTTTTGCTTTGCTTGCGTGCATAGCTTTTGCTTTACCTGTTAAACTGTCTGTATCTCAACCCATGAGTTTTCTCACTTTCACTCTCCTGATTCTCTTGCCCATCCCACTGGGGGAGGAGCGAGTGAGCGGCTGCTGGGGCTGAGGCCCAGCTGGGGCTAACCCACAAGGATGCAATCTGGAGAGCAGCATCTTTCTATAGCTTCCATCCTGCAACAACTGTAGATGCTCACAGCAGCTCCAAGCAAAGAGCCAGCCACCAGTCCCTGACCCAGTCTACACTTACCCACAGTGCAGCTGTGCCCAGCTGCTAAACCTTCATGTCCTCACCAAGTTACAGGCCTCAGCAAACTCCAAAAAGAACAGAGCTCATGAAAGCGGGTGGTATTTGAACCCTCCCCAAAAGACTCAATTTGACTTCTATGTAACTTAAATAAACCATGAGAAGCCCACAAAGTATTTCCTTCTTCTTCAGCCTAGATCCAAATAAAATCAGCAACAAAAATCTCTGCTGAAATCATTAGCCTCAGTAAAACTGTATGCAACATGCCTGCCTGTAACTGCTGGACAGAGATTTTACATCAAACCACGCTTCATCCTACAAGTCCTACTGATCTAAACAGTGACACGCGACGCTTGTCTCTCCAGGCTGGTTATTGCAAACGTGGCTTAGAGTATGCTAGAAGGCGGTCAAGCGATGTTCATGTGCCTTCTGCTAAATCCAGCTGGCTCTGCTGGTTTTTAATTTGTCAGAGGTGAAAGGTGTAAGACATGGAAGGGAATAAACCAGACACTCTCAAATTACCAGCTAAAAAATCCAGCTGACAGAAGAGGGAGTAGGCCTTTCATAGTCTAGTGAGAATGCCACGTCAGTTAAGAGGTGCATGTTTGTCATGTTTCTGTGACTACTTGTGAAACCTGCTCAGTCTCTACATGAGGTACGAACTGGAAGGAACTGAAGACAGACAAATTTCATGACTGTTTTTCCTCATCACCCCCACAATCCTGTAGTCTTCAGATGAGCACAGAAAGATGAGATGTCCCTGACATCCAAATCTGACCCTTGTTAACCAACACCTCTCACACTGCACTGATCGTCTCAGCAAGCTCTTTGCACCTAAACGCTGCACGGTTGGTGGGAATAAAAAGGAAATGGTCAACAAATTGAGGAAATTAATAAAATGCAGCAATACCAAGTAAAATGCTGCTATGTTTGCAGTTTCTTTACGGACTACAATCAGATTTTATTTTTTTTATTATTATTTTTCAAGGACTAAGCACTCTTCTTTAGAGGAAATAGGTCCCTTCCAACCCAAACCATTCTACGATTCGATGAAGTCTAATCTCACTAGTTTCCATGGAGCACCTCTAAAAATCAGACCCGGTGGTTACTTCTCCTGATTTTGACTAAGTTAAAGTGCATCTGATAGCAAAACCTACAAGCTGTAAATTCTGTTCGCAATCACCAGCTGGTGGCCATTTTGCTGAGCAGGTAACTTTCCTGTATTGAAAGACTCAAAGCTCAAACGTGAAACTAAATAAATTCCTGCTCGTGGCTGTAATTGCCTCAAAGGGCCTTATATGCAGTCGCAAAATATAAACAAAATAGATAGATAATCATACAACTATAGTTACAGAATTAATGAATATGATTTTTTTACAGATTTTGAATAGTTATTTGCTTCCAAAAGAGGCAAAAAAATTAATTTGATGTTTCTTTCTACAGCTTTCACAGCAAAAAATAGAACACTTGACTAGTGGCCCTGAAAACAGAGTTCCTCTATTTCAGAGTCGAGCTGCCTCTCTTTTGGAGAAACAACTAACTTCAGATGTACGTTAAAAACAAATGAACTGCTAGCGGGTTTTAAATTTCTCAGGTTTTAACACATTAAAGGCAGAAGAGTTCAGGTAGAATACAAAGAAAACAAAAGTTCAGGACTTGAACCTATCGGATATACTGTGTGGTTTAATTTTGATACTAGTCGGTGTTCACAAAAGCCCCGACCTGTCTCAACTGCTAATTATGCAGGCAAATTGGGAAAAGATAACCAAACAAGACTAAAACATAAATCAAACTAGCCTTATGTAGAATTAGGCAAAGCACATACATGCCACATTATATTCTTTGAAAAAACCCATAGTGGCTAGATTTCCATACGAAGCAGATGCAGGTTTAAGGAGCAGTGGGCACCATAATTAGCTCAGCCCTTACTCTGCACTCATACTTTGCACGACAAAGACTTTGCACGTCTTGCTAATCCCAAACCTAGATAGCCATCAGAGTTAAATGAGAGCTGACTAACACAACAAAGAGTTAACCCCTTAAATAAGCTATTGTAGGGCTCCCTCCCAAGGGATTTCTCAATTGCAATGAAAATAATGTTCCAAATCCAGCTTCCATTTCTAGAATGAAAACAAATGCTAGAAAGGGTATGACGAGATGGAGGTCTTCATGCAGCCACTGAGTCGAATGACGGGACCTCACATGTTGCTTCAGTTACCAAATTTAATAGTCTTACTACACCCATAAAGACAGGCTTCAAACTGACACTATTCCAAAGGTCATGGCTTACAGATTCCAGGCAATCCATCATCAAAACCCTTCAAAAGTAGCAGCCAAATTTAACATGAGCACCTAATGGGATATTATTAAAGAGACCTGCACTAAAGCACATAGGAACTTACACAAAGCCCTCAAAAAATGTGTATTACCATAAAATATACTTAGTCACCTCAACTGACCTCAGCAAGTGTGAATTCATCTTTTACGGCATTAAAATCAATTCAGTGCCCAATTATGCCCATTAAAATCAATTCTTTCTCCCAAAGTAACGATGAAAACCCTCTTTCTTCCATATTTCGTCCTTTGTAGCATTCTTCAGGGTATCTTCTTCTGGTAAAGATATAAAACTTAATTCTTGGCCATTTATGCTCACTAAAAGACATGAACTCATCCATGTTCCCTCATTGCTAGCTTGTCCAAATTCCACCTTAAATTATTTTTGCTTCTCCAGATTTCCTCTCTTGTGACACCTGAATAAGTAACTGTTTTTTCTCCACAAAAAACTGTTTCTTCTGTCTTTTTTTTCCCAATTGAACTGCCAAAAAGTTTTTCAAATGGAGGAAAAGTCAAGCTAGAAACTTGTTTTGAAAGCTTCTCCTTTTAGGGAGGGTGAGGTAGGAAGAAGGGAGGAGAGGGGTCGCAGAGCTGCCTTTGGTTTTAACCTTTCAAAATGCGTGGTATATGGGTCATTGAAACCAGATTTTAGAATTCAGAGGAAAGCAATTGTGATTAACAAATGCTTTTACAAGAGCAGCAGTGAGTTAAAACTAGCCACCAGGAAAATTCTAACAAGCCAAACTGGCTAACAATCAAAGAAAGAGGTGGTTGTAGCTGCAAAATAAGTAGTATTTTTTGAAAAGTTTTTTTTTTTAAGCAATCTTTGGAATTCACAGCAGATTTTATTTGCATTTTCTGCAATGTATTGTTATAATCATGTCCAGCAAGAGACAGAAGTTGTGTTCTAACATTACTAATCCTCTTGTGAAAGTATTTCAGACGCTGATCACAGCATTATGTGGAACTGCCAAATGTGAAGGCACATTTTGAGAACAAGAATTAGGAGAATAGGGCAAACCTGACAGCCCAAAGGAGGTGGGGCTGCCACAGCTCCATGCTCCCAGGTGCGACCAGTAGCAAAGCTGAAAAATGTATTCTCAGTAGGTACACACACTCACAAGGTTCACGTGCACGCCACGTATATACGGATATATACAGCCGGCCACACAGGTAACACACAGCCCCTCTGGCTGAGTAGGAAGAAGTCCACTAGTAAGAATATATGTATTTTATATACACACATGTACTTATTATCTGTGTGTATGTATATACACATGCTCACACACGGATGATATGGGTCTCTCCAGCAGCTGGGCTCACTCAGTTTGCCCAGTAGCCATCCTCAGATCCCAGTCCTCCCCAGTTACTGGCATCTGGACATACAAGCTGTCAAGGAAGAAAGGAATTCCTTAAGACGATAGAACAGACTACACTGATGAATGCACAGGACATGGCCAGACAAGTGTCCTGACCAGCAAAGTGTTTAGAGGTGACTGGTACTTTTTATGTCCTTAGCCCTCAGTTTCCTCACACTTGTTCCTCCCCAAATCACCTAAATGCCTCTCTTTGCCTGCCTTTGGTTCCTCCCTTAAGCATCTCAAATAGTCCTGTGCAACCCCAGAACGCTTTTCCCCTGCATCCCATCGCGTGTGCTGTACACCTCAGCAGTCCAAAGGTGCTCTGGCCTTGACTCCTCTTGATGGGTTTCAGGTTTGGACCCTGGGGCTGAGGCTCTCCTGGAACAGCCTGGGGAAGGGCCCAGACCGGGTGTCCCTTCCTCCCAGTCCTTAATTCGGGTTTCTGCCTGCCATTGTGCCCCTGTGCTCCTCTGGGCTTGTGGAGGTGGGCCTTTGGTGATCCGATGGCCACTGTGATGGCCTGCCAGGAACCCAGGGCAGGATGCTAGTTGGGATCCCCTCTCTGTCTGTACCTGTGCTCACATAACCTAGCAGATCTTCCCATGCAAGAATGATCTGGCAACTAAAATGCCCTGCACTGCCTGTCCCTGTCATGTCAGGTGTCTGTGTTGTCATTGTCCCCCACTCCATTTCTTTTCCTTTTCAATTTATTTTTTATAATCAGTGAACATCTGTTCTTCCTGTTGAGCATTTGGCATAATTTAGAAGAATGAAAGGCATCTGCATTAGAAACACAAACAGAGGCACTGAGATCAGACCAAACAATCCTCACAGAAAGCATGAAAAAAAAAAAATCCATCTAAAAGCAAAGGTGAATTTTCCAAGTTCCAATCTCCCTCTTTTTAGGAGGAGATGCAATAAGCCTTTATCTGTGGTCTTTTTAAACTTTGTTATCAGGCAAAGAACTCCATAACTCTCATTTAAAGTTCACCTTGACCATGGGTACCTTCAGCCTGACCCAACCCAGAGGTCATGAGCAGGCTTGGACACACGGGATCCTTTTGGCTGCTCTAGCACAGCACCTTGGGAGAAAAGGAGAAACGGCGGCTGGGGCAGCAGGCAGGCCTCCCTGGCAAACACAGGCACGCAGAGCCAGGCTGGTCAACCGTGCTCCTGCCAAAAGTTATTTTTGCTTTCTGACCGGCACGCAACAGCAGCCCACTGCACTTATGGGGAATAGTAAAGCGTTTCGACCAATTCTTTCTGAGCATGGGGAAAAGTACTGCTGCTTATGTAACCCATCTTTTGCCAAATGTCAATCTGGGAGCTCAGCTGAGCTGACGACAGTATTTATTTAAAGCTGAAGAGCCAAAACATCTTTCACTCTGATGTTCTTCTTGTTTCCACTACTGAGACTATAGATTCCGCTAAAAAGTTACATCACGGTCCTAAACGCCATCTACACCACTAGGATCAAGCAAGGCGCTTTGTTTAAAGTACAGTTCAGAAGACAGGATTTGGGAATATGGGGACACAGAGTCGTACGTAAGCAAGCCAGCAGCAGCAGCACAACACTGTGTTAGCCCCACAGGTCCCAGGTACTGTGCGATACCTGGTTTACCCGTGTGACGGTGGGCTACCTTGCTGACCTGAGGCTCCTGCAAAGAGGCAGCCCCGAGTTTCTTCAGACAATTCACAACCTTTCTACCTTGTTTCTTAAATTGGAAACTTATTTAACCTCTTAATTGACAGCATATAATTGTGTTGTTTTATACACAGAGTCTGTTCACAGCATAACCCTTGAAATTAACTGAGTTCTTGGTTTTCTATACTACTTAATATAATTACGTATCACCTAAAAAGCACACCATAACAGATACAAGCCAAGAAAAGAGGACAGAGGAAATTAAGAAAGATCCCTCTCAACAAAAACAACATACTGATTACTTGACAGCCCAGTTCATCATGCCATGAGGGCATACCAATGGGAATAAGTTTGACAGAAAACACTAACTCCCTCTTCTTTAAATAGCTTTAGTTGGCCAAGCGTAAAGGGGTTATTGCAGACTTCTCTGCCCATGTGACTACTGAAGGATGACTACAGGTTAGCAAGGTTAAGGGAACAACCGAAAGCAGCAGTCCCATTTCTAACTATTTTTAATTCAAAGGCCCCTAAACACTGTTCAGCAAGGAACAAATTCAAACTAAACAGAGCGGAGGGGTTTTTGTGTCCCACTTTCCCCTGATGACATTTTAGAGACCCCATGAAAAAGGACAGTCAATTGGTTCCGCCCCCAGTCCAACCTCTGGGTCTGTCACTGCTGTAACTGAAAGAGGTGATTGAGTTTTTGTTGTTCTCATGACCAGCATTCTGGAGCAGATAAAGCTTCTGCATTTTTCTTACATCCATTGTGAATAAACTTGATAAAGCAGAGGTCTACAGCCCTCTGCTGATGCAGCATCAGCCAAGTCCTGTTTTGGTAACCATGGGCTTCTTCCCTTTTCACTGTTTCCTCCAAAGCTGATCCGTATTTCCAGTGTTCCCATTGACTTTTATAAAGGCCACCAGCAACTCTTAGGGATACTACTTTACATACAATAAAAAGTCCAAAAGCAACACAAACAGATGCAAAGGCAAAACAGGTTTGCCTTACTTGGTCTGGCCAAGCATATAACAGCAACATAAAAATCCTATATTAAAAAAAATTGCTGTAAAATTCTTGTTTCCTTCAATACTATATTCCACCTGAATCCTGCACATAGGGTTAACAGTAAGACAATTTTAAGACACCTCCAGACACCTCCCTACAATTCCTACGGTAAGCAGACTAATGTCAGCCAGAAATACTGTCTGACTCTCAGTGAAACAGCTATAGGTGTCATTAAAGTAATGGGAACCTGTACCAAGGGAAAGTTGGGGCTTAACACCGGTTTCAGGGTGTCTTGGGCTGCTGTACCCTTGACTCACTTCTAGGTATTCCAACACACTCCAAATTGTCAAATTTACTTGGGAAACCTTTCAGACTTCCTTAAAGTTATTTCTGTCAGCAAAAAGTAAAAGCTGAAGTACTGAGATATTTGATTTCAACCAGCATGATGAAAATCTCACCATAGGGAGAGAAAAGGAAGGGGAAAAAAAGAAAAAAAGATAAATTGTTGATTTTGGCTACGGTGGCTGCTGCTGTTGTTTTGCTGCACTTTATTTTAAGTAAAGCTACATTTTTTAACACTGACGGAGCCTAGTAACAACTTATTAGCTATTAACTGTAACTTGTATAGTTAACCTTTGTAAAGATTCTCCATCACCTGAAGCCTTTAAATCAATACTGGGTACCTCCTTAGAAGATAAGCTCTAGCTCAGCCAAGTTTATTAAGTTGTATAAAACCCTGCTAGATTAGGCTCTATAGTTTGTATTTATTTAAGATTGCAACCATGACATAAGCTATAAAATACCCAAAATACAAAGGCCCTAGGAGGTACTAACTCTAATGGACACAAAAGATGAGCATGTAAAACAGAGCAGTATATGACAAATGGGAAAAAAATTGAATGCAGTAACTCCAACAGGGGCAACTTCAGTGAGGTATGGAAAAATACTGCAAGCACCCTCACGCTGAAAATACAGTGCTGAAAATAAAAATTCAGATATTATAAGAGGACAGGCACAACTACAGAACTTATCTGTCTTACCAGTGCCATGGCAACTGTAGGAGAAAACACACACACACTGACCTGAAATAGTAGCAACTTCATCCATTTAAGAACATTGCTTATAAGGGAACAAGCAAGAGCCGGCTGACCACATATCCATAAAAGCTGGGAATGTTTTCTGTTTACAGACAGTGTTTCAATACCTTTTCTATTTTTACCACACACACACGTCCCCAAAAAATAATGAAGAAAAAAAAAAAAGGTGGGTTTGTCCCTGATTTTACAGTCCCCGAGTGCATGAAGTTAACAAGCTGAACAGACACACACTTTGGGGACCTCTTCTAATCCACACTGTTGTTTCCACCCATCCTGGAACCTGCTGATAAAGACAAACTCCCTTAAGGAGACCCTGACGCCACAGGCTGATCTAACCCTTTCACAAGCATCCCACCTCCTTCCCTCACCAAAGAGACACCGACTTGCTCACACAAATCAGCTGACAAATTCAAAGCAAACCAGCTGAATCTGCCCAGTCAGGGATGAAGTGGCATTTCAGCCCTGCCTGTCCACTAACAGCCTTCGCAGTACTCACCACCATAACGCCATTAACCGCAGTGAGCTTGGAAGAAACGCTATGCACAATTGGACAGACCTGTAAGCACGGTTCAGCAAGGCTGATCTGAGACTCCTTCCTAATGAAAGCCTTGCACAGTATCTTTTACAGCTATCAGTCATTGTCCCTTATCACTGCTGGCAAATTTTAAAGGAGAGAGAAAAGGTCTGAAGATAGTAAGCTCCTAAAAAACTGGTGGGAAATCAATGCAAAGAAAGGAGATTATAATCAGAGTGCGCATGAAAAAAAAACACCAAAGAAACAAGCTGAACTCTGCCAATGCAAGACTTATTCGGTGGTACAGCACCAACAGTGCTTCTGACCAGCCACAGGAGACACTGGCTATTGCCTAGTGGAGGTTTCAACGGGGAGCACAGTTTGAGACTGAGGTTACTGCACAGTTGGAGGTAATCAAGCAGAAGAGGACACACATCTGGTCATTACTACATCTTCAGGTCACAGTTTGGATTTGCTTGTTTAACTGTAATATATTATTCTATTAGCAAATGACAATGCATGTATGTTCCCAAATTCTCCACATTTGAGCAAAAACCCAAGCCAGAAAAATCTGCCTAGAATGACGTATTACTTACCATCTCCTCCAATAAATCTAACTGTAACAGAAGTAAGCTTTGGAAGGGCAGTGGATGTGGTCTACCTTGACTTCAGTAAGGCATTTGACACTGTCTCCCACGGCATCCTTGCGGGTAAGCTGAGGAGGTGTGGCCTGGATGATCAGGTGGTGAGGTGGACTGTGCGCTGGTTGGAAGGTAGAAGTCAGAGGGTTGTGGTTAATGGGGCCGAATCTAGTTGGAGGTCTGTGACTAGTGGAGTCCCTCAGGGGTCAGTGCTGGGACCAGTGCTGTTCAATATTTTCATGAGCGACCTTGATGAAGGAACGGAGTGTACCCTCAGCACGTTTGCTGATGACACTAAACTGGGAGGAGTGGCTGACACACCAGAAGGTTGTGCTGCCATTCAGCGAGACCTAGATAGGCTGGAGAGCTGGGCGGGGAGGAACCTGATGAGATTCAACAAGGACAAGTGTAAGGTCTTGCACCTGGGAAAGAAGAATCCCATGTGCCAGTACAGGTTGGGGACTGAGCTGCTGGAGAGCAGCATAGGGGAAAGGGACCTGGGGGCCCTGGTGGAGGGAGGGATGACCATGAGCCAGCAATGTGCCCTGGTGGCCAGGAAGGCCAATGGCATCCTGGGGTGCATTAGAAGGGCTGTGGTCAGTAGGTCGAGGGAGGTCCTCCTCCCCCTCTATTCTGCATTGGTGAGGCCGCATCTGGAGTATTGCGTCCAGTTCTGGGCCCCTCAGCTCAAGAAGGACAGGGAACTGCTAGAGAGAGTCCAGTGCAGAGCCACGAAGATGATCAAAGGAGTGGAACATCTCCCTTATGAGGAAAGGCTGAGGGAGCTGGGTCTCTTTAGCTTGGAGAAGAGGAGGATGAGGGGTGACCTCATCAATGTTTATAAATATGTTAAGGGTGAGTGTTGGGAAGATGGAGCCAGGCTCTTCTCGGTGTCATTAAGTGATAGGACAAGGGGCAGCGGATGCAAATTGGAGCATAGGAGGTTCCGAGTTAATATAAGGAAAAACTTTTTCACCATGAGGGTGACAGAGCACTGGCACAGGCTGCCCAGAGAGGTTGTGGAGTCTCCTTCTATGGAGACATTCAAAACCCGACTGGACACGTTCCTGAGTGATGTGCTCTAGGTGGCCCTGCCTTGGCAGGGGGCTTGGACTAGGTGATCTTTCGAGGTCCCTTCCAACCTCTACGATTCTGTGATTCTGTGAAGCATACTCACATACTACACTGGACATTTAAATACTGTCTAGCAAGCAAAAATAAGAGCTAATTAGATTTTTTCCATTAAAAAAGGTCACATAAGTGTGAAACTTTGAAGAACTGACACATGCATACACCCCTCATGTCTTTACTGTGACTAAGACAGACAACAGTCTGATTCACAAGTACTTCAGGGTTTTGTGAAAACAAGGCTAACGTGGAAACTGTTCTGCAGCTCAGTGACCCGCTGGAACCAATTCAGTGCAACTGCTGTGCACATATTCCTTTCCAGTAACGCAAATCTGTAAGCCACCAAAAGGGAAGGGAAAAAAAGGCAACAGAACATGTTGCTTTTTTTTTTGCTTTTAATAATGGGACTTCCATTGCTTACCCTGCTCATTTACCTTCAAAAAGCTGTCATTTAAAAGTCTAGAACACCTTATTTCTCATGACTACTTGATCCAGTTCTCCACTCTGAAAGTCCTAACAACTGCTGCTGCTTGAAGCATCCAGAATGTTACTTGCACATACTTTATAAAAATGGCACTTGCTAGTAGAAGCAAAGCTTTTAAAGTTTGGGGGAAATGGCCTCGGCGTTTTCCCCTTCTGAGAGCTTAAAGTTTTATGAGTGAACCTAAAGGACTGCCAGACTTCTGAAGTGACAACACATTACGAAAATATTTCCTATGTGTTTTGCAAATTTGAAGTCAGCCACATTTCACAACTGACATCAGGGTTTTTAATATCAGCTCTAATGAAATATAATTCTCCAATGACATAGCTGTGAAGTACAGCATTTTCATTTCACTAGCTGGCAGAGAGGTTTTGGCCTTATTATTGTTTCTTACGTAGAGCCAAAAGTGTTTTGGGCCCTGCATGGACACGTCTGAAGACAAGGCCTTTTCCTTCTATCTGCTGTGAACACTGAGACAGCAGGGTATTCAGGCTAACAGAGCAGGTCAGATACACTTTCATGTGACTGCTACGGCCAAGTCCTCTGTTAGTACACAAGAATACAAATACAATGTAAGGAATGGTTTGCCTTCATCTTCTCTACAGTTTCATTAAAACTCTTTAGGTGGGATTGGATAGTTTCTGGTTTGCAAGAGTTTCACTGATTTTATTTAAAAAAAACCCACAAACTACAGTCAGTGAAGAAATTCCAGCCATCATTAAAACCCTGAGGGGAGCCGGGGGACAAACTGAGCATTAAAAAAATGATAGTGTTCTTTTCAAATCTGTTTCTTCTTGAGGTCACATTTCTTTTCCTGGATGAGAGAGTGGGATATTTATTTTATATGAAGTACAGGTACACACGCAGCTCATGACAGTTTAACCACACATCAATAAAGATCAGAAGGCTCCCATTTGCCACTGACTGAACTAAGTACGTAACTGAGAAGAGCTCTTCCTTCCCCAAATCCTGACAATCTAAGAAGCAGGGATGAGAGAAAAAGCCAAATATCTCCTTCCCTAAGGCCTTACACCCCCTTGACTGAGATGAAATCAGAGCATGGCAGACAGTCGTCGGAAGGCGAGCCTTGCCTACTCAGATGCCCCAGCGTAGTTGGAAGGAGCACTTGACACTACCACTTTTTTCTGAATTTGTTGTGGGGATGAGCAACAATAGCAGCAATGTTGTGCTCACCCCTTCATCTACACATCCTGCTTAATGCACATGTTTCTACAGGACTCCGATGGTGTTACTTTGGGAAAGAAACGTGCCTTAACTTGGCCGTTCTCAAGACATTTGAAGGCTTTGGAGACTGTACATTTGTGTTCTGGGACTGAGCAATAACCCCGGTGTCACCCAGTGCTCAGGGACCCTGACACCCAGGAGACTCCTCCGCACACAGATACAGTTCCAGTTTAAGACGGAATTTGAAAAGGGGTATCTCATGGCAGGGTATGCAACGATAGATCTAGGCCTGACCTGACAAAACATACACACAAAGAAGAAATGGATAAGAGATCCTGACAAGGAGAAAGGGGAAGCCACTGTCGCTACCTAAACGCAGCATCTCCCAGTGGTGAGCATCAGTGGAAAGGAGCAGGGCGCAGCACCTCCACTACAGGGCTGATACATACACACTCAGCTTGGGTGGGAGAAAGAATAAGAACCAGCATTTGGCACATTAAATTGAGAGGTGGAGAGAAAATCCTCCCAAAAACACAGGGGACAGATGTCTGGCGAGAGTTAACATAAGGATTCATTTGTGGGCTGTTGCCCTGCTGTATAACTCTTGTGGTAACGTGGTGTTGGATTCATAAAATGTGAAAGCAGTATATCAGTAGCAACATGTCATTCGGACTGGATTCTGATCAAGGTAACTCAGGATGCATGCCCTCTTTTTGCATCTTTCCTAAATCCTCAAAAAAATTTTAATGGGGGTCTGCAGTACCTGAACTGCAGCCTAAACACTGTTTGAATTCTCTGCGAATGACAGCTGCTCATCAGCTCTGTTTGAGGCTACAGCAGAAGCTGAAAAGAAACCATGTTTAATTTTTCTAGTTTAGGGGGTGGGTGGGGAGGGGAAGAGTCTGCATAATACATTATGGTGCAGCTTGTGGTGGTGGTAGTTGTCTCTTTTGGTGCCACAGTTCATTTCCAAAAAGATAGCTGTGCAGGATGAAGTAAGTGTTATCCTTTAGTTTCTCTAGACTGCTGACAAACGTTAGACTGGTCTCCAATGCTGATGGAATACAGAAGAGAAAATACAGTGCATGACCTCCCAAAAACAGGCAAAAACTTTAGTTCTCTCTTGAGGATGCTCTGGGAAAAGGCAGAGGACAAATGGGGTCTGGCAGTCTTTTCCAGCTCCACGCAACCAAGTGTAAGTTAGCAACAACACAGATCTTTCCAACTCTGAGCGGTTTCTGAAGCTTGCAGGAGAAGACAGCATAGTAGGGGAAAAACCGCCATGCACGTCTGGTCTCCACAGGCCTGAGATCATGGTCAGGACTCACTCACACACCTGCTGGAGACTTCACCTCAGAACAGGGAGGGTCAAAACAATTTAAGGATGACAGGGTTCAGTCCATCATAAATACTGGCATTTATAATGGAGAACAGTGTTCTCTGGATGCCTGTTACAGACACCCATGGTTTGCTTTTCATAATGTCATGTAACGCTGCTTTGTACTGAGATTTCATACAGTAGTTCCTTAATTTAAGTAACTGCATTTTCTACTAGTGGTCTGCATTGACCATACCCACTAAGCTATTGTCCCACTAATCGTATTTCCATAATTGTTTACCAACACTCATTTTAAGGCACCAGCCTTTCCTAAGAGCTCTCTTGCCTCTCTTAGAGGACAATGTAAGCCTGAAACCAACAAAACACTCTTCTGCAAAGACAACATCCCTTTCATCAGGCACTGAAGCAATAAATGGCTTAAAGATGGGAAAAACTAGTTAACTCTCTAGAACCCCTGCCTGTGAACTCACAAAATACTATTTCTCACATAGGTCTGGAGCCTTAATACACAAAGTTATACTGAAACAGTATTAAAACTTTTACATCTTCCACCCACACAAATGGAGCAGTCCCCTCCCACCCCTCCACAGCTTCCAGCCTCAAATATCCTGGCATAAAATGATCAGACAAAATAGGTGACTTATGTTTTTATTGGTTCCTCCAGACTATGACGACATTTCCTAAAACACTGAGCCAGGAAACTATTAATGTCTCTGAAAAAGTGGAAAGGGTCGGGCTATTTCAAAGGGCATGTGTTTGCTAAGAAGCCTTTGTTATAGATGTACAGGCCACTTCAGATTCAACTAATAACAAAAGTATTTAGCATTCGCATAATATTTCTGGCTTTAAGATCTATTATCAATGTACTTGTAACACCTCTGTGTTAAGAAAGTATCACCCCCCTTCACCTTTCTGAGAATTAGAAGTAAGAAGGTTAATCAGCTTACCTAAGATTTTGTAAAGCAGTATACCCATTCCAAGACCAGAATTCCCCGCAGATCTGTATGTACGCTCAATCTCAGGCTGTTATTAGAGGGAGAAATAGAAATGGTCTCAACCTACCAACATTACAAAAAGAAGACCAGGAACATTCTCTACATTTATCTCAGCTGCATCGGCCTGCACATGGCCTGCATTGGCCTGCACTAGTCAGGTCAGGCATTTACAGGTGGAGTCAGAGGCTATTTAAAAAAAGCTCTGTGTGTTTTTGAACACAAGCTTTAAACCAAACCAATTGGTGCTCTAACAGGAGCCTAGCACACTGCATGCAGCATAGATAATTTTCTAGCATGTACTACATGTATATATACCTCTTTCTTTTGGCTCCTTTGTCAGTAGGTCTGGAAATTATCAAGGGGATTAAAGGACTTGCATAGCCTTGGAAGTAAGGGTGTTTTCAAAGGCATCTCTGCTTCATTCATGCCTGGATTAATTTCACCCATTAACTCAGTTCTGATCCTGACTGCACTAGAGTATGCACGAGGGTCAGTTCTGTAACACAGGGGTGCAAAGCAGATTTAAACCCAGCCTGCCTACAGCACATGCAGCATGATGCATTTTACACAGAAGAGAGTGCTGAGACATCCTAAAAGTAGTAGAAGCCACTCTACTCTTACTGACTCAAGAACCTCACTCATCTGTCCTGTCTCAACTACGATCCGGTCACACCACAGACGCTGCAGGTAAAAATCGCACTATTGCACAGTGCCACCTCCTGGGCAAGCAAGACTGGAAAAAGCCCTCACATCTCCCTTCTCTCTCGCAGCATCCACCGTTTTAGTGTCATCTCCAGCGCGCTGGCAGGGCTCAGAAAGCAGGCCATGAATTCACGGAAAGAAGAGCAGATTGTTTACAGCTCCCGCCATGAAACGTGAGACTCAGCAGCCCGCTCTTGAGAGAGGCAGCATCTGCATAGGCAAGCGCCACGCAAACCCACGGGATGAAGTTCACTCTGGGTTGCTGGCTAATCACAAATAAGCAATCAGGGTTTCCTTTCAACATCCAAACAGGAAATGGGAGTGGAGGAAGTGAAGACTTCATAATTTCTTGCATGTTAACAAGTTACACGAGCCGCCCCAATAAAAAAGTTTTGCTAAGTGAACTTAAACCTAGCACATTGTCTGCCCCGATGGCAAGCATTTATCTTTAAAACCAAACTGCAGATCTTGGAAAGAAAACACTGATGAAAACATTTCATTTGGCACAGTTTCATTTCCAGGATAAGAGGACATCAAGCTACGAATAAATCCGAGCATCCCATCTTACTGTAATCACAAATCTTACAATCCCCAAACCAAATCAGAGGTGGTAAATCTGGCATATCTCTTGAAACATTTGGGAAATAAAAACCCACCAACCAATCAGGATTAGAAGGGTAACTTTTTAGTTATGACAAACCTAAATCCATAATGGTCCCTGACAAAAAGGCAAGAAAATCAGACATAACATGTTAGTTCCATTTCTTTCCACTATCTTTTAGGGCTACTGTCCACGTTGGCTCTGTATATCCCACAATATCTGCCTGCCTACATAGTAGAGGGACAGAAAAGCTGGGGAAGAAAATCCTTGTGGGACAATGAGAATCCTAAAAGGCCTGAAGGAGACTCACAAGCCTTCATGACAAAAACAGTGAGAAATATCTCTCTCCATCTTCAGGCCACCACATAGCCCCTGGCAAAAGTGAAAAGCCCCGTACATTACACCCTTGGTGATACTATCTTCACTGCAGGAGGAAGAAAAAAAAGCTTTGTGCAACTGTTGAGTAACTCTTGAGAGTTCAAGACAGATGAAAGGCCAGTCTTGGCTGCCTGGAGATATTAAGACAGATCAGGGACAAAAGTAAGGTGACTTGTATGGGTGGGTGCAGGCCCATGTTTTGAGGGAACAAAACTGCTGTGGGACTACAAGGCAGAACTCCTTGTTTATTATGGATGTGCCCAGCAAAAAAGAAAAATCTCTTGAAAAAGCTGTAAGACTCAACAGTATAGATAGATGATTTAAGTGGGCTGCATGGAGAACAGAACAAAGGCAAAGGACAAAAATTGGCAAAAAACCCTCATGTCAATATATCCACTGCACAATGTCACTATCTCCTAGGGATGCAAACAAGAACAGGCATGTAACATAGATAGTTACTATGGCCCACAATAAACTGGCTGGAGTAAATAAGGAGCTAAAACTGCATGAGTGCCTGCTCTGCACTCTGGAGTATGAAGGCAGTTTCTCCCTCTTCTCGGTATTAGAGACACAGGCAATCCTAGTTCCAATGCAGCGTCGGGCATTGGAACGGGTTGCCCAGGGAGGGGGTGGAGTCACCGTCCCTGCGGGTGTTTAAAGAAAGGTTGGATGTGGTACTTAGGGACGTGGTTTAGTGGGTAATAGGTGGTGGGGGGACGGTTGGACTAGGTGATCCTTGAGGTCACTTCCAACATTAATGATTCTATTCTATTCTATTTGCCATTAAGTGCCATCTGCCCTAAGACACCTCAATATACTTGTTACACTATGGAAACGCAGACCTTACTGTGGACTCTCATATTATTGCTCTGAGCAACGATAAAAGAAGAGGAAGTCTGTTTTAAATGTGAACTTTTATCCTGGATCCTTCAGGGTCAGATCGTTTTCACAGTAGGCATTCCCTGTTTCTAAGGCAATGGAAGGTGGATCAGATATTTAATCATCCTGGGTTTTGGACTGCCCATTAGCAAAACCTCTCCAGAAAAGTTCTGAAAGCTGAAAAACAATGCCTGTGTAAGTCTCCTGGGTTTGGTGGGGTTGTTTTTTGTTTGGTTTTTTAAGACTTAATCATAGGTAGGTATTACCTCTTGTAGTGGTTTAACCTTGGCTAAACGCCAGGTGCNCATCAGCAGGCGATATCCAGCCACTTCCTGGGAAGCAGGGCTTCAGAATGCCTAGTGCTTGCCCTGGAAGACAAAACGTTGAAAAAAACGAATGCCTTCCGTTCCTCCTCCTCTCCCTCAGCTTCCCATTGCTGAGCAGATGTCATATGGTATGGAATATCCGTTTGGCCAGTCTGGGTCAGCTGCCCTGGCTGTGTCGCCTCCCAGGGTCTTGCCCACCCCCCGCCTACTGCTGAGGAGGTGGAAGAAGGGTTGGAGACACAGCCTTGATGTGTGCCGGCACTGCTCGGCAGTAGCCAAAACCCTGGTGTGTTATCAGCACCTTGCTGCTACCAATGCACAGCGCTGTGAGGGCTGCTACGGGGAAATCAACTCCAGCTCAGCCTGATCCAAGTACACCTCCTTAACTGGAAACACTGATACTCTTTCCAAAGGACTTGTATTGCTGCCTTACACTCCAAGACTCACAGTATCAACTGTGTCCAAGCATTTACTTCTGTGGAGTCACCGACTACCTCATTCACTTCTCTCTTAGGATGTTTGTATCCAAGGCAGCAGTGCCACTTCCTGCTACCTGAGAAAGACCATGACGACTCTGCGGGACTGCCACCTGCTCCATTCCCAAAATGATGGCATCTGCCAGAACATTCAGGTTTCCAGCCTGTGATGCTCCAGCAGGTTAGCTGATCTTCACTTAATTTCTATAGTACCAAAATGCTTTTCCTTAAGCTAGTAATTTCCAATCTTCATTCCCTCTCCTCCCAGTGAGTAAGGTGAGAATTCCCAGACAAGGTTACTTTGGTAAGGAGTGCTGAAGAGTTCGTACCTGTTTAGGAGCTGTGACTGTATCAACAATCCACTGCCAAAAAGCAGAATTGTCAAGCATGTTACTCCTCTTAGTGAGAGACAAATTACGATCCGTGTCCTCCTGGCCCTACATTCACACCACAAGCTCACATGTTCCATTCACTTCACTATCTAAAGGAAGACGTAGTTGTGACCAGTTTCTCTCGACCAGACACCAAGTAGCTGTTAATAGTATTAAGAATGATTTCACCATGAGATGCTTGTACTGGATCTCACCCAAAAACTTTTTATATATTGCATATATTACTGTTTTGCTGCAATTGCTATCTCAAAGCAAAGCAAGAACTTTGACAAATATACGCATGAGATCATCCAGACGAGGAGACTGTATGTTTGCAGAGGTGTGGTAATACTTGACAAAATAGATTATCTTTTTCGGTGTGTCTTCCAAAATAAAGATTTTCTTGGATGATGAACTCTGGGTTCCCAGAGGTTTGTCCATGGAGGACAACTTAATGGGTGGGACAGGGGCTACATAACAAAAATCAATCTGCATGACAGTGCAGAACAGTCACAATTTGAAAATCCCTCTGAGGGTCATACTTAGCAGTTTTCCAGGTCAGCCTCTTGGAACCCCTGACTCAGATGCGGAATGCTTGTGAGGAATATAATTGATCCTTGTGCATTTTTTCCCTCCTCAAAGACACATTTCTGAAGGTTTTCTTTTTCTCATGACTACTGGGCTCTGTGTTACACAAGCAGGAGACTGACAAGGCAAGAGCAGACATGTGAACCTTCCAGTTTATAATGTACTTGTAAATGCCTGTAAGCTCAAAACAAGTGATAGGTTTTATTGAGAAGGCCTCCAGCTCTAGAAGCAGCTCATGTCATTTTTGGGTGGTGGTGGAAGGGAATGGGCTCTTACTGCTTAAATGTTCAGTAGACTTTTAAAGTTTATTTTCATAGTCTGAATGCTTGGGAAGGTAATGATGACTTTTAGTATTCTCTAGAATACCACTCATTGTGGTCATGTTGAGTTATTTGCATGATGTGGTCTGTCTGTGCCACAAACATACACAAAGAATAAATACTGCCTTGCATTATCTCTGCAAGTGAGAGATAGTAGCCTGCGAACGAAAGAGCAGCAGCTGTGGAGATATATTGCCCTAAAGGATATCGGCCTCCATTCACATTTCTTCAAGGGGAGCTGACAACTGTAAACTGCACCTAAGATTTGAGCACATAACTGTGCCAGTCAGATGACATTCAATCATGGAAAGAAAAAAAAGATAGTGAACAATTTAGGCTTACAGGGATTCCCCTGAGCTTCTACTTTCTGTGTGTATTTTCAATGGCCTCTCATTCTAAGTTGCACAGGGATTCACAAAAGAAGAGATGTTAGCAACTTGTTCTCCAGTTTGCAGGGTTGGCAGGAAGGCTTCCTTCAGCTGGTATGCCTGTGTCTGCTATTAACGAGGCGGCAGCTTACTTGACATCAGGCAGGTTAATGGAGAACATCTACTTTTGTCCTTAGGTACGAGTAGGTGTAACACAGAATTCCCTTCCACCAACCAAAACTACCTGAGGAACAAACTCTAAGTCTTTCTCACTTCTAGTTCAGATGTTTTGAGAGGGGAAGGCACCAGAGACATGAAGAAGCAAATAGATAAAAATCTCTGGAGTGCCCTCTCTGCTTAGAGCTCAGAAGAGCTCTGCTAAGTGGGGAGACCTGGGGCCAGCCCCACACTCCTCTGAGATGCAGGGGACTCCATCAGGGTGCAAGTTCCAGTCCTGAACAAAAACCTTCTTGTCTCTGTTAGTCTGGCAGCCCTGTTCAATGAACACCTCAAGTCCTGGGCAGGAAAGCACATGTTGGGTCATGCATTCCTGCCACGCTGGATCACAAGGACTTCAAGACAAGAACAGTACTCTCTTATGGTTGGAGCACCCTTGTTTAAAGGTCTCCTGTCAGTAGCAGGCATGACCGGCTGGCAGAGATCCGGCTTGAGTGGAGTAATCTGCTTTTTGCTCTCCATCCCACATGACAGGTGGTGCTGGTTGAGAAATCAAGGCTCATGTTGCCCCAAGTACCTGCCCTGCCTCCTTACTGAAGGGAAGCAAAGCAGCTGCCTCTGTTACAAAGTAGGTGTGAGCCAGGTTAAGCTGTAGGGGAAAGTGAGGCCAAAGCCTCACATGATGGTCTCATGTTCACCGAACGCACACAGCCAGGTCTGGTCACTGAGTCAGACAGCTCTCAGAAAGGTTCCCAGCCCACATAAAATACAAAGGCCCAAGAAACATCACTTGCTTGTAGCTCAGCATCGAACAGTGAGGACATAGAGCAAAGCCGCAGAGCTGCAACAAAAGGTACGCCATGCAGCAGGCTTGCTACGCTGCAACCAGCCAAGAAGGCTGCGTCTGACATGTAGTCTGCTTAAGAAATACGGCCTCACTGTTTTCCATGTTCTATCTCACTCTGATCGTGAGATAAACAAGCCAGTCAGCCTATTGTTCTTACCACATGGTAAGTAACTAGCTACATGTAAACAAAACAATTAAGCTCCACAAGGAACTGCCTGCCATTCAAAGCTGAACTAAACATTGCATTTTGGTTTGGGAATCCAAACATGGTAAATTACTGACAGTTAACTATGACTACGGGAGTATTCGCCGCACAGAAAGGGTAAGTGGAACAGGCAGCGCAAACTGGAAAATCATCTTTCTTCCTTCTTTACCCCATCACTGCCCTTCTTGAGATCATTCTGGTCTCACTGCTAGCTGCCTCGTGCTGAGTATCACCTTAGCGTAACGAATTCATGATAATGGGCACAATAGTGAGACAGACTTCATATGCTGGCACAGCTGGCTCTAAACAGCTCGCTCTTCACTTGCGAAACCACCAGGCTCCAGTCACTACCCCTCCAGCAGAGTACCTCTGAGTTGTTAACCTCTTTACGTATCTGGCAGTGAAACGATTCGTTAGGGGATAGCACTGTACAAAAATACACACCAACTCACTGTTTTCTTATTAGCTGTATTCTTGTTGCATCTAAATGCCCTAATCAAAATCAGACTATCAGCTTGATGGACAGAATACACGGGGAGGAAGAAAGAATCCTCTCCCAACGACTACAAGGCCAGAAGCCTAGATACTGTAAATCCAACACACACAAAAACATCAACTCTCCCACAGCTCATTTGTGTACATGGTCAGCTTTGTAGGCTGAATATTCATGTTTTAAATATTCATAAAATGTAGAGTCTTGAATAGACAGCGTAGGGGGAAAAAAAACCCTCCAAACCAAAACCAGAAACAAAACATTATTAAATTCATTGGGGTGGCCTAATAAAGGCAAAAGCAAAAATGCATTCTGTTACAGCACACGCTGGAACGTCCACTTTTATATATATGTTTTATATAACAGTGGGGCAGAAGCAACTGAGCTGAAGCAGGCATCAGGCTGAGGGAGGAAAACCAGAGCCAAGCTGGGACAAGGACATGGTGGGGTGGGTGCTGAGCCCTGAGGCGGAGAGGTCCCAGCACACCAAGGGGAAGGACAGAGCCTGGAAGGTGATGGGAGCTTCCAGGATAAGTTCACAAGCTTCACATTGGAAATCTGGGAGTTAAAACCACAGTCGTGGTGGATCTTCCTGTTCTCATGTCACGCTCTCCTAAACCAACTCTGCTATGTGGTATCTATGCTTCTGCTGCCTAGAAACGTCTCAGCCTCCTGATGAAGTCACTAGATAAATGTAAGTTTTGAAATACAGCTAGACAAAGGTTAAAAAAGCAAACTATGCTCTATTTACTGTAGTACTGCAGCACACGTCTCCATCGCCAGTGACGGGTGAAAGACACCATTTTGTGCCACAGACTGGCAAGGACAGCTGTTGGGAGGGCGAAATGGCCTGCTATGGTGGTATTAGCCAAATGACACACTGCTACGGGACAGCTGGACATAGGCTGCGCAGACATTCCCTCCAATGTATTAATAGAAAAAGCACAACTTGCACAAAAAAACAGAAGCCAAACCACTTTTTTGGTTCATTTTCTAAATCCTGGGTGCTAAAATGGGAGGGGAGGGGGGACCAGGATAAATGGGATAGAAGGCAGGAACAACAAGTGTGCTCTGCAGCTTTCCTGTAACGGTGTCACCACAGTATTAGGAATTGTGATTGCGAAGCCTTTGAGATTGGGAAGGAAAAGGAAAGCTGCTTTCAGAGCCACACAGAGACTAGAGAAATACCAAAGCTCGAGCTTTCATCCAATGGGCACAACTGCTTTCAGTAGGTTCTGCTTGTCCTTTGACAATTTAGCATCCCTCCCTCCCAACGCAACATTTCAGAGAAAGTTACGGTAGGAGTGCAGGTGTATGGCATTCAGGATGTACTCTCCAATACGTGCAAATGTAGTACAAGTGTTGGGTTTACCCGTATTTATTAAGCATGTTATTTCTCTGCCGCCTCTAACCTCTGCACCCTCTTCAGTATCTTAGTCTTAACTTCATTAATCGTATGCTCTGCCCTTTTCTGCTTTACCTTCGCTCTCTAGTTTTCCTCCTCTTCACTACAACAGCCCTTCCTTCTTGCATGTTGTTTCCCCACCAACACAATAAAAATCATAACACTAATCTGATTTCAAAGGTGTAGCACAGTTGATTTTAGTTTTGCATACCCTGTGGTTTTCCCTGCATTGTTGGACTGGATGATCCTTGAGGTCTCTTCCAACCTTAATGATTCTATGATTGACACTGTCTACAAGCCCTCTGGGACATGGCTTGTTCAAATTTGAAGCGTGCTTAGCAAAACAGCACCCAGATGATCTCTCCTGGCCCCTCAGCACGCCCTGGAGAAAGGCACTTAACAACACTAGTTGGTTAACTTGCTTCTTATACAGTCACAGACCTATTCCACCTTAGGATTTGAAGTTTTAGGTCAGTGCATTAATACTGTGTCATCTCCCAGTACAATTTTTGTCAAGGTCACTTTGCCAGCCACTTTAAAGGTGGTTGAGAAATTCCACCTCAGACCCCAGGCAAGAGGCAAAACCACTGCATCAGGAAAAACTCTCCCGAGGTACAGAGCAAAAGGCCTCTAAATTCCATCCTTAGAAGCAAGCAAGGCTGAGTGCCTACCCAGCCCTTGCCTCTGCACTTGCATACCGCGGTGTTGAGCATGGCAGTAAAACCTAGACAGATTGTTTAAACAAGCTAGGACCTGGGCATCCTGTTTCTCACGGCACCATCCTCGTAACATACAACTGCTGCCAAACATTACAGTATAAATTTCCCACTGAACCTAAGATGCAGTTGACAAATATCCAAAAAAAGAATAAAAATATTTATATCTTAAAATATGTTGACTGGGTAAACAAGATTGTAGCTGAGTCTCTGTTATGTCCCGCTCAGCAAGGCACAAGCTGAAGCAGACATAAATGTTTACAGCAGCCACTGCTGTGCATACATACATGCCCCGTGGGCTGTCCTTCCCACCACTTTGCCTGGCAGGAGGAGAGCAAGTCCTGGACAGGATGATGGGTGCCTGCTTATGCTTCAAGAAAGGTGATGACCCGAGCGCAGTCAGCAGATGCTGAGCTTCTCGGCCAGCTGAGACACATCATTCCCACACTGTCTGCAAACACCATGCACAGCTACAGGTACAGCTTTCAACTTTTCTTCATGTCCTGAAATCCAGATGGACCCCGATTGTGGCTACAGTACAATGCCTTTCACCGTCCTTCATAAGTGACTTTATGGAGCCAATTTACTCTCTCAGAAAATTATCTACAGCTTAAATAAAACAATCATGACCAAAAATAGTCAGAGAGTGGTTAGACTTGTTCTTTTTACGTAATCAGCCTCAATTCTACTCCTCTCCAGTGCTCACAGCAAGCATTTAGAAGTCCGTTTGTCCATTCCACTTTCACCAGTCATCTTCCCCTTTACAATGCCTGTGTGCTAGAACTCACTGTGCCATTAACATGAAAAACTAATCATCCATTATGTCAGTACTCTGTGTCACGTTTGGCCAACACTGGCATTCAGATTTAAAGGTATGTGCCTTTAATAACATCTTAGAAACACATATGGGGTTTTTAATGTACTTTTTCAACTGAAGATGTATGACTGAAGGTCTCTAAGCCTACGTATATACTCCATACCTGCATCTGGAAGGATATTCTTCAAAACTCTTCAAACTGACAAGTGAAAGTCTGTAACCTGTAGAAAGCTTGCAGTATTTCAAACAGAAAGCAACTTCAAAGCTTTTTGCTTACCAAACGCAGGAAAGAACCATCCAAATAAAGATACCTGCTAAGGGACATTGTTTTTTCAGTAAGCACCTTAAAGAATACAATTTTCTAACTTTAGGGGAATTCAAATATTTAAGAATAATTTTATGACAGAAGTTGAGCACGAGAGCCTTGGTTCCTGTAAGCACCTGAGTCCATGACTTGTCCTAGCCTGAAGGTCTGACACATCGGCAGCAGGTCAGATTTCCAATGCCATCTTTGTATTTCCAGCTAAACTACATACTGATATATTATACTACAGTAAGGGAGAAGACCTGTTTTAACAGGCCCTAACATCTGAAGTCCTTCTGAAATAAGGAAGGTATTTGCCATCCTAGTGGAAGCACCTCAGATGCATATAATTCTGCAAATTCTTTCTTATAAAACAGCACCATTAATAGGAGACAATTTGCAATCTATAGAACTATTATAAAGAGACCCAACAACTAAAACCAATTAAGTTCTCCTGTCTACCTAGCTGTTCCAGTTAATCCTTGTGGTTTTATCATTACCGTGTTTTCCTGTTCCTTTTAATTCGTTTTCTCCCCTTTCCTTACTGCCTTAGAGACACAAACACACACAGGATTTGCCTGTCCAGGCATGCAAACACAGCAATGGCAGAGGATATGCTTGAAGAATGCCTGAACTACCATTGAAAGAGGAGAAAAATGGATTCTGTTTCCCTCGAGTAGTCGCAGCCATTAGTTGTTACAGGGATATGCAAAAATCATTAAGGCAGATGTATGAACTTTAAGCTGATGATATGCCGTAGTCCATTACATCTGAGGAAGTGTTGTTACAGGGAACGCTAGCGAGAGCGTTTTGATATGGGCCACAAGACTGGCTAACACCAGTTTCATTGCTCGATGTGGCATATTTTTCCTATTATGTAATGCTTATTGTAGGTATTATAATGATACATAGCTGAAAGCCATCGGTACAGGCTTTCACAAGGGACCGCGCAAAGAAAGCTGATACAATGATACAGAGACAGCACTTGATTGTTTTTCCTTATACTCTTTTGTACCTTTTGGTGGCTGTTAAATCAGTATGTTCTGATCAGATCTCCTAATCTCACCTGCCACCTTTACGATACCATTTGTCAGACCAAACCTAGAAACCAGCTGCTGGCAGAGAAGGGCTGCAGTCTCATCACCTGTGGAAAGTCACTAAGCAGGAGGTGGGGGTGGTGGGGTATCTCTGCCAGGTAACTTCACATCACTACATGCTGTACAAGCACCATCTTTTGCAGGATGATTTCTTTCAGAACATGCAGATTCCAAAATGGTTAGAAAACAGACTAACTTATGGGAAAACCTCTCAAAATATGAAACCATATTAGGTGGCCTTTTATTGGCCATGCCTAATTTAAAAGTTTATATGTCATCAGGGCAGACTTGCAGAAATCCTCATGAACGCAGCGTAATCAAGCCCTTATTAAAACTAGTGAGACATTTTCATCACCAAAGCAAAGATTTCATTAGGAACCTTTCTCTGGTTACTCTGTTTAACTTTCTCCATTTACAGAACTCTGTCAAAATTACCTCTTAAAGATTTGAGACTGGATTAACTGATACCTTCCAGGGGGCTATTTGTCACCAAGAAAAAGCGCACTAATTTGGATAGTTTAGGTTATTCAGATCTTATTTCTTTTCTTTTGAGAAACTTCAACTGTGCTGACGATAAGAAACAGATGAAAAAGAACTGCTTCCAATCCCAACCTCAGATATTATAATTGTATTAAATGATCATTTAATTCTTAAAAGCAGTAGAGTGCAATGCAAATCAAAGGTCAGAAAGCAAACAGCTTAATGTCTCAAAATCACTTCTGTCACTGAAAGACCGCAGAGGTCTAAGAATCCACACCAAGTGGAATTTTAACACACTAAACCGGTTTGATTTATAATTAATGTGAAATTAAATGACTGAACACTACTTCAAAGCAGCTGGCTATACAGTTACTCCACCAGTTTATTCAGAAACCTATTTCCTGGCCACATACTCTAAACTCAATACAATATCATTATGAACTGCTGAATTGCATGCAGAAGCCTGCCTATCACTTCTTTAAAACACCACAATGAAGAGATGCTTATTCTAACCTCACTGGGCAAAATATAATTTTGGAACCCCTGTAATTCCATGATGAAATCACCACAACTGGTCTAAAAATGTAGTATTTTAACATTTAATACCTAGTATTTTAGAGAACAAAATATTTGTGTCTTGCAAAGGGAGAGAAAGGCAGCTCAAGTCAGTTTGTCCTTAAAACTAGTTTGTCACGTAATGGAAAAAAACTAATTCACCAGCTGCTTATACCAAATGAAACGTTCAACTACAACCCTCAGTCCATTTTGGTACCTGGTCAGTTTTGACAGTGCAGAAGCGTACACCTTGTGTAAGGTATAAGCTGAAGACATAAGCAGCTCCACATTGTCCCATATAGTGGAAAAGGAATAAGACCTGGAAGCAAAACTATTTGGTCATAGCAGGCCCATATGCTCTTTGGTTCCAGATGATTCCTCTCCTTGGTTTGCCTCTTCAGCACGTTCTGGCCCAGTAGAAAGGCAAGTTACTTCAAGTAGACATCTCAGTAAGGTCACCCCAAACATCAAAGGCAGCAACCAAGATGACAGACAAACAAATATGAGAAAAGGATATAAAAGAAGATGAGTCTGAAGCAGCTGTCAGAATAAAGGAAGCAAGACTGGGGCCGGCCATACAATAAGAGATCAGAGAAAGAAATGCTGCAGATTAGCATCAAGCTGAGCAGTAAAAGCAAAGAAAGGCAAATTCGCTATTGCTCTTCCCTGGAACAGAAAAGCAGTCAGGCTAAGAGGAAGAACTTGGTGAAAGAACATAACTGTCATTATAATATTAGCCTTGTCAAACTTTCAAGTCCCTTAAAACAGGCAAAATCAGTGTCTAAGACAAGACATGAACCAGAAACACACTCTGGCAGCCAATATTGAAAGAGCACGCAGGATAAAATGACAGAATTCTGTCCTTGTATGAATGTAATCAGAGAAGTTGGAAACGAGGAAAAAGCTGAAGATGTTGCAAGCATAAGGGAGGAGAATGCAAAGCTCCCATTGCATGTAGACAGCTAACACGGGTCCAAAGACATGTCTAAGCTAGAGACAGTGCAATAGCTCTCTGGGGGTCAGGTATGGGAGCAGCCCAGCTTTGACTACAAGAACACAGTGCAGTTTATCAGCTCAAAACCTATCAGTCTTGTCAGTAATCCTCACCTGGCAACACTGACTCTCTTCACAGTAGCAGAAAAAAGTGTAAGAGTTTGGGGAACTTAATGATGGGGGTGTGGTGGGGTGGGGGGTGAGGGGGCGGGGGGAAGTGTGAACAAAGACCCCTCCATCCCTACGAGAGCTTTTTGAAAGTAGAAACAGCTCCCAGTTGGGCAGAATCAGAAAACAGAATCTCTTTGACTCAGTCCATGAAGTTTGAAAACAAACATCGAGAATAAGCTTTAAACAGGGGCTTATATATCTGAATGCTGCATATACACGAACCAAAAAAAAAAAGTTTTGACTGCAAAGGTCTTTGGAGTTGCTAAAAACAAAGGATACAGCAACCCTGAGCTACAAAATCATGCACTGATTTTCTGATCTGTCAGTCAGGAACAAATTAGACCTCAGGCCTGCAACCTAAAATCTTTGTCATAGTTTCTGCAACCTCTATTTGTTTCTAGGGTAAAAATTATATCCACCCAGGCATTAAAACAGGAGTGTGTTTTGAAGTACCACAACAAATTCTGCATCAATGTAGTTCAGTCCCAAAGTAATTTGTTTTTTCCATTCACTCAGTCCTTCTCCAAGCAGCCACACGATGCCTAACACAGGGGGTTTGGTGGCATGGAAAGCCACACAGTGGGAGCTCGTCTCAAAACAACCAACTTCAGCTGAAGTACAAGAAGAAATCTTTACACAACTACTTTTGACAAATTCAGGATGGTGATCACCTCCAGCAAGGGCATGAAATACCCACATTTATGTGAAGCCTCTGATTAATGTCTTACCACATTCAAGTGCTTTAATAAAGACAGGAACTGAGTACATGGAACTTGGCATCTGGGTAAACGATGCCTGTGTATAAAATGCGTTTGCATCCCATCTGCGCTACAAACTAAAACAATGTGGTCAGCCAGCACTGATTTTTGCTGCGCTTGTAGTTTAGGTAAATCCAATCTCTATTTACCTACCTCATGACTCAAAAGAGATCAAATCCAGTTGAAGATTTTAAGAGAAAAGAGTATTAGATGTAGGTGGGAAAGCTGAAGACCCCCACACGATAGAGATGTGATTTATGCAATTTGCGGCATGGAAGCCCAGAGAGAATTGATCAGTCTGGCTGCCCGCGGCACTGCACAGGCTTTTGTGCAAGAACGACATTTTAATCAACACTGTGCCCATGCCCTAAGCGCGACGTCCTCAGAGCTATTGGAAGACAAAATTAACGAAAGGATGAATCACGACCCCAAACAGGCAGTGCCGCAGAGCTGCCAGAAGGCTGAACCGTGGCCTCAGTTTCACCCCCAGCTGGACAGTGTAACGCAACTACTGTCCAACCTATGCATCTCACCAAAAAAGCAAAAACTTATAACAGAACGTAAGCAATACTTCAGGAGATGCTGTACTAAAGCAGACCACGGTCTGATACACGTGTGTTCTGTCAGGGAGAGAGAGAATGAAATAATCAACCTGAGGGTACACTCCAGTATTTCTTCAGTGACTTTTGTACATGAAGTCTTATATCTGTTCATTGTCTCAACACTCTAGGCAGTTTCCATCATTTAAAAAGAAAAGAAAAAATCAGCACTCCATGAAGAAAATTATTTGGGCCTGTATCTATTTGTGTTTTGATGATGAGGACAGGCTAACTGACTTCGCCTCAACGTATTGCTCCAAATTCAGCTTTTTGGAACCCAGTCTGCCAAAGACACTGCTCTCTTTTTCCCTCCACTTTGTGCCAAACACTGATGGTGTGGGGGTAGGACAGAGAGAAATGAGAAAGATCCTAGAGAAGGGAGCTTCCAACCATAGCGTATTCTGTTTTCTACTTCTGCTTAGCAGACTTTACTTTTTTAAACTTTATTTAATGTACCTCATATTATCAATATAAATACATCATATGAATTATTAGCATACATTATATCATCACATAAATTTCCCCTGCTTGCCTCAAAAAAAACCCTCTCTTGGTCAATGTAAATTCCCTCACATTTTCTGTGCCCAATTCCATTAAGCTGTATAATGTAAGCTAGAAATTTTCTCTCAAGCTCAAGGACTCTTGTATTTCTCCTCTGTGCTCATACACTTTTTTCCTATTTTTTTCCTTAAAAAATAAAAAATTACAATAGACTTTCCTCCTGTTCTCTTTCTACCCATATACTAAAGAGGTACCTTCACCTATTACGTGCCAGAGCAAATGACACAGAATTAAAGGACAAGGTATACTGCTTCTGGCTTAAATGATAGCTCAACTATTGTAACTTTTGCTTGTTCTCTAGAAGGAAGTTGTAGAGGCCTCAGCTCATCTTTAAATCTTTTTTTTTTTTTT
>VWZZ01006920.1:189490-226142 GCA_013399095.1 Psophia crepitans
TTTTTGAGAGAGAGATGGAGAGAAAAATAATCAAGTTCACCAGCAGTGTCAGGGAAGTCAGCTCACTCCTAAGGGTGTGAGAAGAACCATAGGTTAAGCAACAGCTACCAGTGACAAGCCATCAACAAGCAATGAAAGTACAAAGAAGAGTAAAGACTGGCAAAATTTGGAATTTGGAGGAGTGAGAAAAGTAAAGCAGGAAAAAAAAAAAATTGGGAGAGAGGACCACAATTGAAGGGAGACAGAGACATATGGCAATGCTGAGCTGCATCGCCCATGGGAGATCACCACTTCTGGGATTAGATCCCACAAAAGTTTCCAGAACCCATTCAGGTTTGTTCTGAAAACTTGACAGGTACATGGGATTTATGAATATGAATAAATATGTTATTGAAGCAGCTGCTTATTTAAGTAACAGATCAGTAGAGATAGGAGTCAAACGCATGCCAACAAAAATGGCAGGCTTCTCCAGTAAGAATAATATTTCAACCTTCAAAAACCCTGGGGTTGAAGTGTCTGATTTTGTTCTAAATACCTGAAAGGGTCAAAAAAAGATAGGAAGACATGGCTGTTGCAACAGTTGGCCTTGGAAAGCAAAGCAGAGCTGTTTTATTCTAGTTTTAGATGTGTAGCACGCAGAATTGACTGAAAATAGCTAGGCAGTGATGCCTGTTGCATTCTGGAGATTAGGATCGGGCAAGGGTTTTCTGCTGGCTGCCAGCACTTAAATAGTTTTGAGACATTTCAGCAGATTACGTGATTCCAGCAAACCTTTTTTTTTCTTAAAAAAACCCAACAAACTAGTGGGTGCTTTTAATAGATGTTGAGCACAGTTAGGCTTTGTTTAAGAAAGCACTGCTTATTCTGAAATAAGCAGGATCCAGACAAAATGCTTCATCAGTTCACTGCCTCCTAACAAGACCTTTACTTAGGAGCCCTAGGCTGTCATCTACCCATTGTTTTGGGTAAATCCAACTCAAAAGAGAAGTCAGAAGAACTTAACTGGGAGCAAAAGTTGTTAGCTAAATAGGCAAGGCAGGGGTGATGTTAAACAGAGTCACTCCAGGACAAAGCAGTGTCTCATCAAAAGCTTCTACCTGGATTCTGAGCTGCGAATATCGTGTGCCTTCAGTCTGACTGGAGCCTCGAGTAAAAGCGATGAGGGACCCACTGCTTGCTCTCACTCACCTGCGCAGGATCCTCATCACGTACAAGAGGACAGTCACAACCAGTAAGGGAGGTGCACTCGTGATTTTGGCCAAGAGAATTGAGACCAAGAGATAACAATCTGTGTGATTATAAAAACTGCACAGCCCCTGCACTCCCTCTGTAAGCAGTGATAACTGGATGGCTTCAGGATTCCAACCTAAGTCAGACAAAAGCATCTGGAAAACCTGATATGAGACCACAACGCTTACTTCACTGAAGGCACACAGTAGTCACCAGCTATAGAAATCAGATTGTCCTTTTTCTTTTTTCTCTTCCCCCCCCCCCAAAAAAAAAAAATTGGAAAGAGTGACTCACTAGCTCCATATCCTACAAACCCTACCCCCTGCAAGGAAGTTTAATCATTCACAGCCACTCCCATCACATTGCAGTCAGTTGAAAAGGCTTTGGTTTTTTAAAGGAAACTTGTGATTTTCATAACATTTTCTTCTCATACTAAAGTAAGCCATTTAAATCTCTCTACTTTATTACATGCTCCAGTACACCAAGCAGTCTGAACACAGGGAAATGGATTAGATAAATAGAAATATTTTTGTTATGACCTAATTTAAGGATCTTAAAAATAATACGACTACTTCAAATACTGCAAGGCATCAAAAGGCTTAAAAATATTGCGGAGACATGAGAGTGCAAGATATCTGGCAAGTATTGATAGAGTAACATTTAACTCGAATGAGAAACAGGAGGCATTCAGAGACACATGGTTACCATTCACATAAATTTATGACCAGGGCATTTCTGTTACTGTAATACTCTTTGTACCAAGAGCCATATGCAATGGCTTGCTCTTTTATGTGCAGTGTCCGTTTATGTCATATTGGCGAAAATGAAAGAAAGGTTTGAATCTGGAATTCGCTGGTTGCCAGTAAAACGTAGGAGACGAATGTAGTACAGCTTCTGCTCTTTGTAAAAGAAATCAACAGTCCTTGGAGAAGGAATCATGCAGTTTTTACGAACTTCACAGAAAGTGAAGAGCCCTCGAGGGCTGGAGCACCCCTCCTAAGAGGACAGGCTGAGGGAGTTGGGCTTGTTCAGCCTGGAGAAGCGAAGGCTCCAGGGAGACCTAATTGCGGCCTTCCAGTACCTGAAGGGACCTACAGGAAAGATGGAGAGGGGCTGTTTACAAGGGCAGGGAGTGACAGGACAAGGGGTAATGGGTTTAAACTAAAAGAGGGGAGATTTAGATTAGATATTAGGAAGAAATTCTTCCCTGTGAGGGTGGTGAGGCACTGGCACAGGTCACCCCGAGAAGCTGTGGCTGCCCCCTCCCTGGCAGTGTTCAAGGCCAGGCTGGATGGGGCTTTGGGCACCCTGGTCTAGCGTAGGGTGTCCCTGCCCATGGCAGGGGGGTTGGAACTAGGTGACCTTTGTGGTCTCTTCCAACCCAAACCATTCTGTGATTCTATGATGGAGGAGATGGCTAGGAGACAAATGTACACTTACCCCATCCTACACACAATTAACATCAGTGTAGTAGCACAGGTCAAACTACACCTTTAAGAAAACAGCCTAAAGTTTCTATCAAACTAGTGACTGCACCGCTTCCTTGTTTATCTTAGAAGTTCCTTCTGCATTTGCACTAGCACTGAAAATTCATTAGTATTATGGCCTGTTCTAGAGGACACCTTTAGTAAGCCACTTCCTACCATGCAGTTGACGGTTTTCTGGTTCTTGAACAGAAATTTAAAATGAACAGCGCAAAATACAGTCTGCAAAGCAGACACGCAATATCATTTGTGTTGCAATTCCTTCATTAGTTTTACAGTTTATATTAGCTTCCATATTACATTCCTTCTTACAGAAGCACTTAGACATCACAGCAGTCTGAGTAATAAAACCCTAAATTATAAATAGTAACAACGTCTCCTTATCAGGCAATAAGTGGCCAGGATCCCAAATATGGCAAAGCAGTTTGTAACCTGGAAAAAGAAGGAATTGTAGGAAAAAATATTCCAACCCCTAACACAAACTGTTTTTCCAGAGGGTGTCTGCCTCTACCTGCACACCATATTTACATCGTTAAGATGTCATCGGAAGAACTCCTCAGCCACACACTGTTCAGCTCAGTCCTTTGATTCTTAGGTATGATGCCTGACCTCCTCGAATCAGTCTTTCCTCCCTGGTTGGCCAGGTTTACAGCTCCTCCTTAAAGGCTTTTATTCCAAGGGAAGAAAAATCCTATGCCTAAATCCATAGGAAACTCCACTGCCACAACCCTAACCCAAGCTTGTGTTACCACTTGCTGCTCCTTTAAATTTCACTGCATGTGTCTGCATCTTTCTGTCATCTCCTGTGCTCCACTGTCCTTTCACGGAGCATTTTTCCACAGCCCAATACACCACTGTAAATCCCTGAATTGAGCATCAGTTTGTAGCACATGTACACAAATGCAATACACAAGCATAACAGACCAGCACGCTTAGTTTCCAGTGGCCAGGTAAGCTCACGCAAAACTAGGTGAGGTATTTCTGCACATCTTTGCACTGCACTATGGAATCAGGCTCTCAAAAGATACAATAATCTTTCTGTTGTTTGCATAAAAGCACCTTGTTTAATATCAAGGCTCAGAAGTGAAGCCCCTATGCCCTGCACAAATAAAAATAACTAACAGTAGCAACAGAGCCCTCTTGCATATTCCTAAAAACCACAAGTAGATTTAGTTAGCTGCTGAGAGAAATGTTTACCCTTTTCCTGTGATGAAACAACATGCCAGTGTGGTTCTCTGCAATAAAACATGGACAGAGGAGTCACAACACAGCTCTGCAGGAGGCCACCATGGGGGATAGAGCCCAGCCCAACACCTACAAGAACTGAGAGACAAGAACATGCCCTGTTTTAACAGCTCTTTCCCATTTCTTTGCCACGGTGTAGAGCCAGATCCAAAAGCAGTGAGACCACAGCTGAGGTTAAACCTAGACAGAAGTTTTTTCACAGGTAAAGGTCCTTCAAAGGAAGACTGTTTGTTAAATCAGAAACTTTCTATCCTGTGAGATGGTGAAACCTCAAAAGCATAAAAGCATCAGTGCTCCAAAGGAACGCAAAACGTTTTCATGCAATGCACTTCTTCCTTCAGCTTCCCTAACCATTGCTTCATCAAGAATGTTCCCTTTCCTACGTCTTTCTACTAAAAAAAGGCTACTTGGAGAATAATAGTCCATTTTCCAGATGGAACATCTTGCTTTGCTTCTTTGTTTGTCTGGAAAAAAAACAAAACAAAACAAGAACAACAAGACAAACCAAATCAAACCACCAACCCAAAACGACCAAGAAAAAAAAATATTGGAAGAAGCATTCTTGGCAGGAAAAAAAAAATTAAGTACCTCACGCACACAGCAGAAAGACTGTTGGTTGTTTCACTCTGATGGAATGCTTACAAAATCACTTACATCCCCATATGCAGTAAAATGTCACAGCAGTTCCCGACACTTCACCTATATTTTACAAATACCTCAGTTAAGAGGTCATGTAAATTTTGCTCTCAGTTCTTCAGTGTGCTTTGATCTTTCTATAGTATTTTAAAGGCAATTTTCAGATTACAGAGAAAATGGATTCCATTTAAAGGACATGGATTACCATACTGGAGAGCAAAGAGGAAAGCAGAGAAATAAGGTTATGTATAACAGATAACATTTTCAGGATTTCCCACAAGTTAGACATTTAATCCCATGAAATGTCAATGGAATTGAGAAGCCCGATACGACCTAGATGCTGTCCCCGTGCTAATTCAGTAAGTGCCCAACAACCCACCCCCCCATCTCCCCCAACACATTAGCTCCAGACTTCCAACCAGGGCTGTACCTTATTCAGAGAAAATACTGGCCTCAGACAATCCCTCTCAATGCATGTAAAGCATAAGGGGACACAGCGTTATCTATGTCACTGGGTGTTACAGACATCACAAATGCACGTCATAGTTTGTCTTATCTGTTTACTTGGGGGTTTTCATGACCACAGTTCAATTCCTGCTCAAAGCCACAAAATGAGAAACAAACTGTTTTTGGAAGTCATTTGGAGACTCTTAAGGGCCTATTTTTTCGATGACTACAATCATCTGAAATTAATAAGTGAAATATTAAAAAGAAATTTTCTGCCCAGCTTTCAACATTTGTGGAGGTGTCTGCTTTTTTTCCATCAGCATCTGTAAAGCTGATAAATGAGAACTTCAGGAAGCCTGTAATGTTGCCATATAAGACATTATCACCCCAAACCTTTAACAGTAGCTTAAGCACAATGTAAACTGACTGCAGTACACTAAAACTGGACAAGAGAGTCAGTATGCATCATTTGGGTAGGACAACATAACAATTTTACATGACCTGTAAGCAACTTCTTGCTGCCTGTGTTATGCAATTAATGCCATTCACACAAGGCAAAAAAAAAAAAGCCCAAATCCCAAGGCTTCACTGCTTTTCCTATAACGTGGCTACCCCTTTGCTCTGCTAAGACACTGCTATTGGTATGGATGACTGTGGAGGGTTTACAAATTAGTAATTCCCAAAAGCTGCTTTCAAGCTACATTTCACATATTTTTTAACTCAAGTTCTATCTTAGAAGAGGGGATTAGTGTCACTGGTAAAAAGATTACTGCATATTAGTATAAAGACTTACAGAATTTTGAGTCGGTACCATTGAAGCAGAGCGCTGTGCTGTATGGGAAACTCTGTTAGTGCACTTATAGTAGCTCATAATATGTTCAGAAATGCAACAAATCAGAATAAAATCTCAGATCTAACTCATGATATTCCTATATTTAAAATAATGCATGCAATGCTTTACAATTATTTGCTTTTCCATAAACATGGTGGTATTTTGACATTTAAGCAAAAAGTCTGCTCTGATTTATTTGCAGATTACGTTGTATTTTTGTGCTAAATGCTCAGCTACTCTGCCCCACAGACCAAACCATGACATTTGCTCATATATGGTTATTCTCAGATGCATGGAGAGAAAGGAAAAAAAAACAAACCAAGAAGTTACTCAGTTAAAAGTGCTCTCCATCTGCCTGGAGTTTTATTAATAACGTATCACCATGGTATCACAGCATCTTAAGGAAAATAAAACAGACAGATAGTTGCTAAGCTGTCCAACTTCTAAGGATAAAAGGGAACAATACTCAAGGAAGAGTGGGAGAAACTGCTTTGGTCTTGTTTCCTTATCACCCTTGAGGGCGAGCGTAAGCCAAGCGATGGGCCTCATATTGTGTTCTGAAAGCTGCAAGTCTTGTGACCATCACTCAAATCTGTCATCCATGACCCAATTTTCTGTACTAGTACCTACATAAAAAAAACCCCCAACCCAGAAACGCAAGCTGTGAAGGGACAAAACTTTAGCAAAAGGGAAGCAGATGAGGGAATGCATTGCTTTCTCCAGCACTCCCATTTAACCCTCAAAAGGACTCTTAAACCACATCACTGCTGTCCCCATTCATATGGGGACACCTAAAATGAGCTGTTGGCTCACTTGCACTGAACTCTGCCCTGCAGAAGGGGCTCCAGAATCAGCACACAGCACAGACTTGCCCTCACTGAGCCCCACAGTGTCATGCTGTAAATGCATCTGACATCAGTGGTGGGAACCAGGGAACAGCTCGATGACAGGTCATCTACCCAGAAGAGTCTCAGCTGTTTCTCACAAGTATTTCCAAAATTCCCGAGTTTGAGAAGTGCAATCGTTTACCTGTAGCACTCCCCCCATCAATACTGAGAGAGGATATCCCTGTGCCTCTGCCAGGTTTAGGCTCTAGAAGGAATGGACAGCCTGCACACACATGCAAACATTATCGGCTTCAGTAACTGAGAGCTCAAAATACGCTATAACATCTTCAGAATTCTAATAATGAGAAGCATTGAGCTTAAATGCAGGAAAACACATACGGCAGGCAGAGTTTGTTTGCTTTCCACATCCCCTTTCAAAAAGCATGTCCTGCAAGGTTACTCATGTCCAACTGTTGCCACACTATTATTCCAGGAAAGAATGGGACAGCAAAGGAAAATTCATAAAAACAACACATACATTGGAGGGTACAAGAGCGTGCTTCCTACTTAATAATTACAGGATTGACTAAATTCATTCCAAGGCCAAAGAGCAATGCAGTTAGAAGTCACACCTTGAGTTGGTACACAATTCGGCTGAAGTGTCTCATTGAGCAGGAAAACTTTATAGAACCATTATGTCAAGTGCCAGGGAAAGACATCCAGACACGCAAGCTATCCAGCCTACCATCTGTGGGAGGTACAGTGAGTGGTTACACCATTTCTTTCCCTTCCCCCCATTAAGACAAGAAAGCAAACAGGGTTACAAAAAAACCCCACCAAAAACCAAACCATGGGATGTGGCAGATTCATCCCCAGTGCCATCTCCTTAAAGTCCCAGCACTCGTTACTTTTTTCACATGTAAGGTTAACACAGCAAGAAGATGGGGCAGCTCAAGGGAGAGAGAAGACAAGCAGCACCAGAAGTGCTTTCCCCACCGAAGGGCTGGCAGGACATGAAATGCCACAAGCAGCAGGCCTGCCCCACTCCTCTAGAGATGCTGTCATAGCTCAAGGGAATTCCCTCTCAGAAGGACTTTCACTCCTGCATGCTATTCATTCAATGTTTTACAAGGAAGTAAACCGCCCTTTATCACATCTTTTTCACACTCATGTTACTGCATACTAAAGCAGAAGTCTGTTGCCTCCATCAAGTATAAAACACTGTATTTTGTTCTCCCAGGTGGCCTCATGTTAAATGTCTTACAGTTACAAGAGAAGTTAAGCACAGGAGGAGACTGTTCCCCCTTGTCTTTCAGTTGCTTGGCTAATTAGTGCAAGCCACAACAAGCCAGAAAATATTTTTCTTTTTGCTAGATAGCTGTAGCTCTGACAAGGCAATGATTCCTGCAACACAAACCTGCGTGCTACTTAGGGTCCTCCTTTTAGGGTGAAAAAGCAGCAGAGGTCAAGGTACAAGCCTCTGGAAACAAACATATATACAAAAAATCATCCTGATTTACCCCGTCCTGTCAGGCCGGGTGCATTTTGTCTCTCTCTGTACCCAAAACATATACAACTAATTCTATTTTCTAGAACTGCAATTGTTGATTGATGAGTCATCTTTCCTGTAAATTTATTTTTTTTAAGTGATTTTGGCATAGTTCCTTGAAATTCCTCTCTGGCTATGTAATGGAAATTTTGACCTCACATTCTGGTTTCTTTAACATCACAGATACCAAGATTATGAGTTTAGGAAGACCAAACAGTTGAAAAAAGGATGCAATGAAGAAATCTGTAACTTAAAAAGAAAACAATCTGTACTAAACAAACTCCTAAGTAAATATTTAGCTGTATGGCCATTAGGTTATGTTCCTAATAATACAGCAACTCATTTATCATAATTAAGAATTCATGGAGGGAGGGGGCCACCTCCCTCTTTCCCCTCCCAAAGTTGGTCATGTGGCCAAAATTGTTGGCAAGTGAAACTTGTCATATATCAAAGTTCAGGTTTTTCCTTTTAATTAGCAACTCCCTGTATTACGGTTTTGAAAACATACTGCAATTAGTAGTCAAAAAACAAAAAGTAGAAAAAAATGTAAGCCAGAAGAAAGAACCCAAAAGCATGAAATCATTCATCCATGAGATAAAATTATTGCAGAGATGGATCCTTATAGCAAGATTCAAAACTGAACACATTTGTGAACGACTCAGATTCATCTAAAATGGCACTTAATAACTAGAAGAGAAACGTCTCGATCCACCCAGCCTGCATTTAGCTGGTGGGAAAACCCTGCAGTACTCAGATATGCCAGATGCCCCTAACATCTGCTGGAGCCTCTAACCCATCAGCTGGTTACAATCAGCCAACTAGAACCATCGTGGTATGCTAAATCTAAGAAGTGACACCTTCATGACTTACAAAGGCTAAGCCTATTTAAAATTAATTGATATTCATGCCTATTTTCCAGACATTAAGTGGGATAGCCAAGGGACGCGGCAACATGAGTTTGAAATGATGCATTCTTGGACAAACTCTAAACAAGGTGCCTCAAATAAGAACACCAGTATGGTCTCTGGTAATTCTTCATGGTCACGCCAGAGGGCATCCCACTTTCCCACTCTATCGCACCCATATTTAGCTTCCACCACCAACCAGCTTTCGTTCGGCCCAACCAAAGGAGACGGAATATTTGGCATCAAGCTCCACTGCTGCTCTAACCACAACGCAGTCCACAGTGGTCCCTTCACAGACTTCATTAGATACTGACCAACTGAAATGGCCAATTTAAGCCATGGCAAGTTTGGCACGTTTAAGCCACGGCACGTGGTAAGCTTGAAACTTTGAAGAGAATCACTGCCCTTCCCCATCAACGTCGCACTCCGAATAGAAACTGTGCACCCAACAGTGAAGTAGCTCTGACAATGTAGGCTGGGGCATGCGGCTGTGCGGCTGGCACCCCCAACAGCCTTGCAGCTGCTCTGAAACTCGTAGGAATGGCTGTCCTCAGTCTGCTACAATGATGAAATGAGTTCATGTGCCATGTACAGGTGTGATGACTGACTGATAAGATTTCCAAAAATAAGATAAGATGCTACTTTTGGGGGGGGGGGAGGCGGGATATCAATGCGGAAGCACTTTCCCAGCTCTCCTCATAACCTTAATGAAGTTGAGTTTCTCGCCTCCTCCCAAAAGACAGCATTTGGGCTGGGCAAGGGAAAGGAAGAGACATCAATTAATTTGTTTTTTATCTTTCCAGACTCAGCAGTCAAACTAACAGCTGGCAAAAACAGTGTACAAAAAAAGCTTCAAAGTTTCAGGTAGAGAAGGTCTACTAAAAAAACCCAGCTCAAACTCTATGAGAAATAGAGATAAAAGCCAAGCTGAATCCATCTCTACATATGTTAATGGCTCAGAGATGGCAGTAGATTAGTAAAATAATGTCTGTGACCAAGGGTAAAATACAGAGGATTTTAATGCAAGGTAGTACCAACTCCCTTACATACAGCCATTAGCAGACATGTGAGAGCACTGACAAAAAACCTTCCAAATTCTTCCAAATCATTTTCTTCAGCTTCATAGGCAAACTCTCACTGATTCAAATGTATGCAATATACTGGGGGAGGGGGGTGTCCATTCCAGTGATGAAGATACAAATATCATACACAAAGTTGGGCAGAACATGGGGAAAAACCATTTAGCATCTGTGCAGTTACTTAAGCTGCTAGGGAAACTTCCACCAGATGTTCCTACATGTTACCTCAGCTGCCTCCCAAACCACTATCACGTCTGCTCTCTTCCTTACTGAATACCAGTGTTTAACTGGAACCATACATACTTTACTCCTGGGGAAAACCTTAATATATCATTTTTAAGCCTGCCAAGTGCCATATCTCTTATTAGAAACTGAAAAGCTCATAAATGTAACATGCTAAACCCAGCAACAGGTTATGCAAATGGAACAGGAAATAATTTTTTCCTCAGTCTTCTCTCAGTCAGTGGAAAATTCAGCAAATATCAGAACAGCTTCATTTTTACACACTAGTAGCATTTTCCAGTTGATTGTGTGAGGCAACATTTTAAATACCTCTATCCACCTCATAAATAATGTTGCTTGTCTAGGGGAATACCCTACTATCAAGACAATCACTAAAACATCTGAGATGCGTAATTACATGGAAAAGGAGAGAAGTAGCTGGGCCAGAGAATCCTGACACTAAAAATTAGAAGGCTTTGGGCACAGGGAAGAGGAGAGATAGAAACACGATCCTCTTCCCAGTGATACCATTACGTTATGCATAAGTGTACCTGACTTCTGTAACAATCCAGGAAAACGTGACAGCTGAAACTATGAGAAGTCAACAGCAGAAACATGGCAGCATGTCAGAAAGAACTCTAATCTCTGTAAAATAAGTATGTGTTGACTTCATTTTCATCCTTATAAACCCTCCTCCACATCAAAGCCACTAACAATAGAGGTTCATGGACTGGTGGGAGGGGAAGGATAATTTTCTCCCTGGGAAGAAAGTGGAACACACAGCCCGGGATCCTGAGTGGGACCCAGCCAGAAGAATAAAACTGTAGCTGGGCCGGAAGATGGCCTGACACTGACAAGGAAAAGGGTTTGGGCAACACAGGGAAGAGGAACATGTTTCTACTAAGGTACTACTGGTATTATCAAAAAAGAAAATTAGGGAAGGGCCGAGTTGTCAAACCATCTTAACCTCAAATGTAAACCACTTTCAACTTGCACAGAGCGCTAACGAGAGGCGATGGTCTATGCTCACTGCTCAGTAAAACAGACACATCGTGCCCGTTCCAAATGCAAGTTTGAAGTGTACAAACCAAAACCAAACCAAACAAAAAACCTCCACAAAGCCCCTAAATTTCTTAACAACTGCTGTCTGAAAACTGTTCTTTCCCCTCATGCAAGAAATTGCTTCTGAACCAATGTTTCATTTGACTCATCTACGTAAAACTGTTTCAACACCCTAGAACTCCTTTTAAGTACATACACTACCCACAAAAAGTAATGCGAAAAAACCCTGTAATTACGTGAATGAATTACCTGAAATTCTCAAGTTATTTCATATCTAGGGAATACAATTATCTCTCCAAAAGTATTATTGAAAGTGAAGATATTTTTCAAAACTGCAAGGACTGAAATAGCAACAGAAATAACAGTCCACATAAATTACCAGAATTAAAGAGGGTAAAGGGAAGAAAACACCCATCACTATTAAATGCACCTTTTTATTATGGAGGCAAAAATCTTTTCACAAGGCCTTCCTTACATACCTAGTACTGAAATAATCTTCTGTTGTTCAGTTACTGAAAATCCCCTCTGTCTATTACTGCTGTTGTACGCAGAATTTGATTATACTGAGCAACAGTGAAAGTATTGCACTTGTACCCATCAGCAAAAACAAACAAACAAACCAACCCCCACATAAATCAAAACTTCTTATCCTAAGGTTTTCTTTTCTGGAATTTTAGAAATTATCCTAAGCTTAAGTTTATACATAAGCAATATATGGTATCAGTGTACGATCTAAAACAGCCCCAAAGGAAGTATCTTTAAGACTGCTAGTGTAGTCCAGTCCATATATTATTCTCAATGATCATTTTTTTAATGTATAAGAAAGTAATAATTAATTATTTCAAACTCTCTGAAGTTATTCTCCAGACCTTTTACTTCCAGCCCGAAGAATTTTTCTAGTTATTTTCTAGGTATGTTGCACTATACTATTCTATGTAATGCAGAGAAAAAATACAATCAAGACACGAAAAAAAGCAAGGAACATATAGATCCATGTTACCACTGTGCTTCACCTGATACACTGGGTGACCCTGAGCAAATCACTTAGCCACATTCCCACCAAAAATGGAGAAGGCTCCAGACTCAAAAACTACTGTCAGACCAAAAAATGTTTACAGAGCAGCTTACAATCATCAAACAGAGGGCTCTGCAAATGGAAAGTATTACAGCATATGCTGTGCTCTAGCCATGAGCTTTAAAAAAAAGAACAGAAAAAAAAGAACCTTTGCAGTCATGACTAGGCACATATGTTCCAAACAGAAATGAAACTCCTGTTTCTTGAGTATATCTCTGATTTTTCATCATTTATACTTGATAAAGACTAGATCTAGAAACAAGAAAAATGTTTCTCTTTTTACCTGCCCCTGCCTGAAAGAATCACACAAAAGAAATCCATTCATCGATTACAAAGGTGCTGCACAACACCCACTCAACACGCGTTGTTTCCAAACACGTAGCACAAGCAAAGCAAAAGGCTACTATATTTCCCATAATTATATTGTTCTTAAAAATACATAATTTAAAAAATCACCTATAAGCTTTATTCAATGTCTAAATCTAAACAGACAGAGAACGGAAATAAGCGTTTACCCTCCGCATGTCAAATTCACGATTAGCCTAAACAATTAAAAGCTTCAGAGTGCCCAGCACCCATTGGTTCCTCCAAGCATTCATCCATACTGCATGTCTGGCAGTGGTTTCAAAGAAAATCTGGATTAAATAACATGATTCAGATGTGAAAAGACTGACAATAAACAGCATTTCAGTACCGCTCAGTCATAAACCAGCAAGCTTTAGTACTGCATGTCCACATTAGGAAAAATGAAACTATTTCTTCCAAGAACAACATGCTGGGTGTTTGACCCATGTGCCCTGCAATGAAAAGCAGGGGAAATTTTTTTTTCTGATTGTTCCATCAACATTTAAAAGCGGCCATACATAATAAAGTGTAACTATTGAAAAGTTGGTATTTCTTTTAAGTCTGACAAAACCAATTTTTAATTATTTGCCCACTTTTGTCATTTTTAATAAACCCATTTTATGATGTTTTACTTCAAGCACAATGCTCACAGAAGAACTGCAAACAACACTATAAAAGGCTTTTCTCAAAGATCACAGAGTGGATCCGATGGCCGCTGATCAATGCAGAAGTCATTCACTGCAAGCATGTCATGACGCTAACAAATGCTAGGCCTACCCATGGCAAGCAGCAGCCACAGCGTTCTGGGAAGAAAGTGTGAGGCACAGTAACCTCTTCCATATTTTATAAGGGTCTTCCTTACCTCCCTTCAAATCCCTGCAGGAAAGGGTCTTTTGGTAATTCTCATAACCACTAATTCTTCTATAAAGTGGATAAAAGAACAAACACTGTAATTGCACTCACCGCATTTCTGGAGTTTTCTATGCTATGGTGGACAGTTGAACTTATCCTGCTGTAAAAGAAACTTTTCAAATGCAAGTATATATCACAACATGCCACTAGCAGATGGTGATTATAAAATGTGTATGAGGGAGGCTTGGCTGTGCTTAGTCATACTGTTCACAAGAAAAGGCAGATTTCTGCGGATATGTTGCCTCAATGATACATAATTTCCAAAATTCAAAGTTGAAAATGGATTTCAGAATAGAATTTGAGCAGAACTGCTGAAAACAGCAAGGGGTNAGCATTACTGTACACTTGTCTTATTCCTGTAATCTTTCTGTGGCTAACGGCTATGGCTGGAGACGAGATACAGAGCTAGATGGACACTGGTCTGACACAATATATCTGCTCTGCAGTGCTCAAAAGTCAGATATAAAGAAGTAATTGCCTTTCTTAGACAGTTTAATCATGTTACTGATGGTGTGATCCTTTTTATTACTTAATTATTTACTAGCAATTCTTTTATTGTTAATGGATGTGGTTTACACAAATCTTATCCACTACAGATACAGATTTATAAATTACTCTAAATTACAGTGCTGTAATTGGACAGTGTTGACATGAAACTCGAGTAGTTAAGGAATTTCCAGAGGCACAATGCCTGCAGCCAAAGTTTAATTTCAGCTCTAAAGCAGATTCCCTCTGCACCTTTAGACTACTCATCTCCATTTCTTCCTTTCTAAACTTGCCTCCCAGGATGGTGCTAGAGGTTTAATTAATGAACATGAATCATCTTAGCATTGCTTCCTGAATTTCAGATATAACCAATAAAGAGCCAAAGTTTTACTCAGGCAAGTAGCTGCATTTGAGGATAAGCACACCTTGCACTATGCCACTCAGAAGCAATCTTGCCAAACACCAAAATCAAAGCTGTGCTCTTTTTCATCTCTGCCAACAAGTGCAGTAGTCTGCTTTTACACGTGCAGCCACATACACTGTTGAGGCTTTCATACAGCCTGCACTCTGACCTGTGGCATCAGGGCTTCTCTGCTAACCACGTTCCAGTTAGCAAACTAAGATACAGCAGTCAGGTGATAATCTACGTGTACCTGCCTTCTCAACCCCCAGATGCAGAGCAGACAACATCACTGGTTGTAAGCATGCTGACTCTGCCAGGAGTCACCTCTCCTCAGAGGATACGCCTCTCCTTTCCCACCCACCGTCACAGGGCAGGTCAACACTCCTCAAGCTAGCTGAGCTGCTTGCATGATCACTCCGTAATCATTTCCACCCAAGACAGGTTAGCACAGATGAGCTCCTTCTGCGTTTTTGGTTCAGCCTGCTCGTTCCAACCAAAACAGGCCAGAAAACAATTGCTTCTGAGGAAGTGGGAATGAGGGGGTAGAGGAATATCGCAAGAGCTGTGTGGTAAGTGACCACCACATCATTAATCAATGCTAAGAGACTTGTTCAAATTATGTGGCTGCCAGATGTGTTCCTCCCTGCGCCTTTATGTCATTCACATGACTTCACATTCATGAGACTCCCTGTCCACCAGATTCGATCCCCTCCATCTCTCTGTTCAAGTATTCTTGTACCCTGTGATCCCACTTGTTTTTTGGCATCAGCACCAAAAAAATAACTTCAGGCACGTGTTATTGAAGAGACTGGTTCATTATGTGACACTAAGCAGCTTTACGTTGTAGAGCAAAAGGAAGCTACTGGAAGTACTGTAACTGGAAAGTGCCATTACTTTCCAACTGGTGACCTCCTGGTAATTCCAGAGATATCACAGCAGGCTTGTTCCTGTCCCACCTCCCTGTTTAGTTTCTCATGACAGTCACTATCACCCTCTTATCTTGTCTGGCCATTAGGATCACTTCATCATACATGGGAGGCTAAAGATGCTCAATGTGCAGTTTCAAACCTCTAACTTCAGAGTTGTGAGACAGCTTGTGAGTGAACGTCCAGTTTTAATGACAAAACGTAAAGTGATAGAGAAGCTGTTACGCCTCTCAGAGGCAAGCTGCTCCTCTAAGTTCCAAGACCAGTTTCAGCAAGTAAACGTCAGGAAAAGAGCTGCCAAAAAACCCAAAAACCACCCCATCAAAAAAACCAAACCCAAAACAAAAAAACCCCTACATCAGTCATTTATTACACAGGAAAGAGTTAAACTGCTGTCAGTCTTAAGCTCTTCAAGGTCTGACTGTTTCTGTGTCAGTACCAAGTATATTGCCAGATTCATTCAAGAAAATGAGGACAAAACCAGTGCATGTGCATGCTTGTGCCCAGACACACACACAGAATGGATGACAGTCACTCCACTCAAATCTCATGGCAGGATCCATTTCAACTATCTGCTAATTACCATTCTGGAAAAGAGATTCTATTCAGAGTCTGTGATTGATACTGAAAAAAAAAAAAAAAAAAGGACATATATGTGTTGTTAACACAAGACGAAACATGAGCATCTATCTCATCACAGAATTATCTGAAATCTACCACTTACTTTCGTTTCATCAAAACAAGACAGGTGGTCTGCTCACCACCAACAGCTGGCTGTTCTCGGAGATGTCAGCCACTGTGAAAAGCTGCTCAGAGCGTTACAATCAACAAGAGATGGAAACTCACTGAAAGTTAAACTTTATTAAACTTCTATTGGTATCATGTTACAATCAAGACATTACAGGCCCCCTGTCACTGACTGCAAACCAGAGACCTGCATACTCGAAGGATTAAGGCTTTTATCTTATTCAAAATAGTGACATTTGTTTTCAGATGGCAACTTCGCCAGGTCAAAACAAGCAAATTAGTTTTTTTTTTTTAAAACCGAACTCAAACAACAAATCTTTCCACTATACATGCCATTTGTTAGCAAACGCGCCATAGTTTCTGTCCATTTACGTTCACTGGCAGTGAAGCACAGAGAGAGCATGAAGTCCTTTTCTGCCCCCAAGCAGCATCCTCTCCAACCTCCGCTAGCTAAACTGAAACCACCTACAGGACAACTACGTACGTAAAAACAGTATGTTAGTCAACAACTGATTATATTAAAATGTGATACTTATTAGAGAATACCCTTATAAAAAACCCTGAGAAATCCCATGGCTATTTATTTATTAAGTTGTAATCTAGTTTATGTACACAATTTATAGCATGGAAACTGAGTCTGCTGCTACGTCATCAAGGCTCCTCATAAGAAGTATAGCTTTGCAATGACTCGATGTGCATTGCTGTCAGCCTACACGAGCCTGAAACACTGCAGTTGTTACCAAGGGCAGCTCACCCAGTTTTCCCTCCAAAACCTACAGGAAGCCATTTTCACCTTCCCCTCCCACTCAGAAATACTCCTTATTGCTCTGTTAGAAAATGGAGCCTGCCTTTCCCTGCCACAGCTACTGCCTGCCAAACACAGCTCCCGCCTTCTGACATCTACGGCTACTTAGGTGCCTCCAGTGTAAGTGTGACACCACCACACCTTTATTCTTGCTCCCATCCCAGTCTGCTGCCAGGCTCTGCAGTCTCGACACCTCCACAGAGAGACTCCCCCTGCCCTGAAATGCCTGGCCTCTTTCTAACACGCTAGAAGAGGTTGTCAGGAGAGACTGTACTCTGACTTAACTTTCAGTCCTCCCTTCCTCCACACCCTTCTGTGTACTGTCCCTTTGCCCGCAAGTCCAGATCAGGGATGCTGCTCACTTCTGCAGAAGCAAGACCTCCTCTGTACGGAAATGCAGAAACCCTCCTGTGAAAAGTCTTCCCCAGGCATGGGTTTAACTAAAGGCAAAATGTCCTATTCAAATGGGAAATGAGCAGAAAATGCAAGACATATGAGCAAAAAAAAAAACCACCAAAACCCCAACCCAAACCTCATGTGCGTGAGAGTTCCTGTTCCTAGTAAATAATTATTACCTGCAGGAACCGGCAGTGCAGATCCTGCCTCCCTCTACCTTCCTCCCCCCCCCCTTTTTTTCTTTTTCCCCTTTTTCTTTTTCTTTAATCACAGCATCAAAAGAAAACTAAGATCTTTTAGAGACATAAATGAAGCATTCCTGCTCTGGAATGGCACCAGCACCTGGACACCTGGCAAAACATAGTTCAATACCAACCATACCTATTTCTCAACACCCCTCGACAGCAAGCATGAGTATTCTTGCCTTTCTTCGTATTTCCCAACAACATTTAGAGCCAAAAGTGTTCAGAAGTCCATTTCAATGGGTTTTGTTCTGGTTACATTAGAGCAAATTGCTTTGATCTGGGGGAGGCAGGAGGAGAGGAGCACAGAACATCTTAAGTTCACAAAGCCAAAAGCCAAGATGCACAAAACTGAAACATTCCAAAGTTAAAAATAATCGCCTTTAAACTGCAAGAGCAGAGCTGTAATTTTGAGCAGTACAGCATGACATCATGGTTTATACGGGGCCAGCTCAATAAATCAAACCGTGCCTAATTAGAGATCCTACTGCAAAATCTACATTATTTGGACAAATAATTAAAACAGGACAGTTCCTAACACAAGCCAGATATGTTTACTAAAATATGTTCTTTTCAAACTTTTAGGTTCACTACTGCTTACAAAGCTTTCACATTTAGTAAATTATAGACCCTTAAGCTTTTATTTTAGGCTGACTTCACTTTCAAGGAATTCTTCAATTAACTTTACGTTGCTTTAAGCTCTTCATCCAACGAGAAAACAATCTGTGGTTTCTTACTTCTTCCAGTGCCAATGGCTACCCTCCATGTTTGACTTCCAGACTTACTGTCTTTTTAGAGCCAGGGTCTGTTTGTCTAAAAACCAGCCTAGTTGTCATAGCATTTTGACAAGTCCTCTGTAAAAGGAGAACAAAACTTTGTGGTGGGTAAACTGCGAGGAATAATGAATGTTGTTCTCACAATCTCAACAGACGAGTGCCAAATTCAAGGAACACTCAGCAATAAACCCAGAGCTGAAAGCCCTGACTATCTGAGTTGCCCTTCTTTCCCACCTACCCCCGTTTTTAATTTTCAAATTTCTACTTTTCTCTTCTCAGCTGTTTTTCTAAAATGTGTGCTTTTACTCAAATCTAAAAGCTATGACATGCTCAAACATTTAAAGCCTAAAAACCCGCAGTGCTATCAAACATTACTATCTGTAGATGGCCAGGATGCCTCTGTAACTGTTGTAAATGCCGTGGAGACTTTATCAGGTACTGTGTAGATAATGTTAAATCAAGAGCCAAAGACTTTAATAAAAAGCATGAGCTGAACACAAGGGACAGGACTCTTTCCTAAACTGCAGGAGGAAAGGAAAGTGAGTAGCTCTCCTTCCTTTTCTGTAAAGACAATGACTGAGGAGCAAAAAACTTGTTTCTAAACTGTAAAGACAATGACTGAGGAGCAAAATGTTTGACACCTTCAACAAAAAACAACTAGACAAAAATAAGATATAGGTCTATCAGCGCAGTATTATGTTGCCCAGATAATTTTCTTCTATAGAACATTAACCAAGCACAGACATGGAGAAACTATCATTTACTTCTTAACGCACAGATTTTAGATAAAATGATCCAGAGGGTTTTAAAGGACTCAAAGCATGTTAAATATTATATGCACTGCATAACAATGTTTATAAAGACATGGAAAATGCATCTCTCTCAACCACAGCCGCCATGGTCAGCATACCCTTAAAAAGGAATGCACCTTTCAGGCCTCCATTTCAATTCTTTGTTACAATAAAAATGCATCAAACTTGTAAATTAATAATTTGTTATTTTATAAGACTGTCTTTGTGGACAGAAATATTATGACTGACCTCTGTTAGGTGCAAGCATTTGGAGTCACAGCCACTCCAATTCCCCTATGTTCTCAGTGTGCAGCAACAGATCGCTCAGGAAAAAAAAACCCTGTAACTATTTGGACATACTTCTGAAAGCAATGGTGAAAATTAAGAAAGCAGCCTTCTCAAAGAAGTATCTATTTTTGCAATATGTGCTTTTAAAGCACAATGCTTACGGAATGAAATACTTCAGTTCTCTTGTGTAAACTTGTACAGATTGTTTGCTATTGATCTTTTGAGTCATATTTTGGCACTAAACTGGTATCCTTGTAGAAAATATAAGTACTACAGACCAAATGATGTAATCTACATCTATATTTAACTCATTTTTACTTTTTTTTTTTTTAAGAGGAAAACTCAGGAAAGGATACAAAAATCAAACACAGGTGAAATGAAAAACCAACATAGAATATTTGTAGTTAAATCTATATTACAAAATAAATAATAGAATAGAATCATTAAGGTTGGAAGTGACCTCAAGGATCATCTAGTCCAACCATCCCCCCACCACCTATTACACACTAAGCCATGTCCCTAAGTACCACATCTAACCTTTCCTTAAACACCCTCAGGGATGGTGACTCCACCACCTCCCTGGGCAACCCGTTCCAATGCCCGACCACCCTTTCCGAGAAGAAATTTCTCCTCATCTCCAACCTGAACCTTCCCTGGCGCAACTTGCAGCCATTTCCCCTTGTCCTGTCACTAGTTATCTGCGAGAAGAGGCCAACCCCCAGCTCGCCACAGCTCCCTTTCAGGTAGTTGTAGAGGGCAATAAGGTCTGCCCTGAGCCTCCTCTTCTCCAGACTAAACAAGCCCAGTTCCTTCAGCCGCTCNACACTATTCCTGATACACGCTTGAAATCCATCCTTCATTTTTTCCCCAAGATTATGAGCCTTGTGATAACGAAGACTTTCAGAAAAGACAGACTATTTGCAGGAACATGGCTCTTTTAAGTCACAGGACAGACAAAAGAAAGCAGTGTTTCTACCTGTACTCAAGATGTACGACTATAAAGTACTTTCCTAGCTGAATGACATAAAGTGTCTCTATAAAACCAGGGCAAAAACTGATCTCAAGGAAGTGAAATCTCCATTTTTTTTTCACAGGGGATTATTCTTTCCTCCCTGCGCTCAAGCTACTGTCTATTCAGGAAAACAAACAAACAAACAAACAAAAAAGGGAAATTGCAAGGCTATCCATACAGCCCAGGCTTGTGCTGTGTGTGCAGTACATGTCGCTGATGCGACATTCCCTCTCTACTTCTGCTGTGGCCCAAAGCAGGTGCCATAACGTTCAGGTTTCCGGTCCTTTGTGGAGTACGTAACGCTGCGTGGCAGTTTGGACAGAAGCAGGAAGAGCCTATGGACGACGGAAGGAAACTAATGAGCTGGGGGTCGGCCTCTTCTTGCAGATAACTAGTGACAGGACAAGGGGAAATGGCTGCAAGTTGCGCCAGGGAAGGTTCAGGTTGGAGATGAGCAGATCACAGATCACAGAATCATAGAGGTTGGAAGGAGAAAATTCTTCTCGGAAAGGGTGGTCGGGCACTGGAACAGGTTGCCCAGGGAGGTGGTGGAGTCACCATCCCTGAGGGTGTTTAAGGAAAGGTTAGATGTGGTACTTAGGGACGTGGTTTAGTGGGTAATAGGTGGTGGGGGGATGGTTGGACTAGGTGATCCTTGAGGTCACTTCCAACCTTAATGATTCTATTCTATTCTATTCTAATGCGGTGCTCTTGACTGGTAATTAAAGCCCTTTGCTTGGCCTCAAGCTCTCAAATGTGCTAAGTCTTTACTCAGCAAAAGAGATCGCCAGGGAAGGGCAACAGTGAGAGAAAGAGCACACGAGCAAGAGCATGTGCAGGAGACAGAACATGTGTGCTTCCCCATTTCTTCCTTTCAGGCTTCTCCCGTCAACTAAGAATCCCTGCCTAAGGGCTTGAATCTCTTCAAAGTCTGGTTACCCTAAAATTAAGAAAACAGTCAAGGCCAATACGTAGAGAACAACTGCAGGAATCCTACCCTTTAAATCCTAGGTCAATGTTGTCTTATCTCTCTGAAGTGGGGACGGTCTGATGCCAGCTTTTTCATACCTTTCCCTTCCTCCTCACGCCACCAGTGTCACACCTTCCCCTCCCTGTCACACTGCCTCCCACCTCCTTCCTCATTGCCACCTGGGAACCAGGTGCTTGGAAAGCAGTTGAGGATGGACGCCATGCATCCACTTCTGGGCAACTGCTTTGTCTCCTGGAATAAAATATCTCAAACTCCAGAGTTCATTTGAGAACATCAACAATTGCATTTCAGATGGAATTGCAAGGAAAAAGCATATTTAAGATTTGAGCAAATTAAAATTCACACAGTTGTCATTGACTTTATTAGAGGATGAAACCCACGTAAAATGTTTGAATAATAGGCGAGAGACTTTTGCATTACACAAAGGATCAGACTAGGTGGCTACAGAGGGTCCTTCTGACTAAATTGTGAAAATACAGATACCAGAGAATTTCAAAGGTCAGGATTATTTCCCAGTATGAATTACACTATTTCTTGTTTTAGTTTTGGTCTTCTAAACACAGACAAACCCCAAAGGAATATTATGCACACAGCAGCCCAGAGTCTGCCTTTAAATACTGTCCAAATGGTACACTACTTTGACCAAGGAGATAGCAATACCTCTGTTTCCATTAATTCTCTATTAAGAATCACAGGATTAAAACTGTTGATGTACAGCATTACCTCATGCCTGGGCCTCTCATTGATTAATTAAAACTTCATATGTAAAGGAAAAAAAGAACAAAAAAGCAGAACTGCAGTACTATGAACCAAGAGTGTCCCTGATAAAAGAAACGGGCTGCTGTTCTCAACTCCTTTCCATAGGTTGATTGTGAATTGTAACCAGACAAGATCTCCTTTTTCAAGCGTCCAGCAACTGGCAAACATGTCTAATGCACAGGAAGTCATATTTATAGTTGCATTACTCTCCACAATATACCAATTCTCTTGTAATCAGAAGTTGTCTCTAGGCCTGCTAAATGAAAGATCTTTTTCCTTGGGACTGCAGCCTTTTAACAGGAAGCTTCCAAATCTACAGTTAGTAACGGCTGTGAAGGGGAAAACACAGCGCAGTACAGCCCCCACGCCATTACTAGGCAATAAAAACTCCAAACAATCCTGGAATCCTGGTATTGCAACTTGTGTTAATTACTCTGGTGAATCATCATTTCAGTTACCGTGTGTGTTTAACTTACCTACTTCTCACTTTAAATTCTTTTTGGGTATAAATAGATAAAGAAATTACTACTATGCAAGCTTCAGTATATACTCAGGGCCTTTGCACACACAGGTATCCCACAAAAAATCTGAAGCAGCGCACTCAGCTTTATTAAAGGAAAAACCTATTTCAAACTTCTTCAAACTACTGCAGGTGACAGTCAATAACTTGCTTGTGCCCTGTATATAGAAAATTATTATGAAAAAAACCAAACACCTACTTGAAATTTTCAAATTCTCTTCCAGCAACCATCTCAGAGTATTTAAAATGGCCCAGCACTAGCCTTGGCCAAGGATTTCCCCCTTCCCTTAAACAGAGAGAAAAAGAACACCATTTTTTAAGGAAGATTGAAAAAGAGATTAATACTTTACCAAAGGAAAAATTCTTCAAAAGCAAAAGAATCAATGCAAAGGTTGTTCTTACCTAAAATTGAAAGAAAAGAGAGAGGACAAAGTGAATAAGATTAAGAATTATTCCTTGGAGCCTTGCACCTTCAAAATACAAAGCATTCCCGAACAATATTTTAGAGACATCATGACAGCGTGGAACAAATCTAAAGAAAACAAGCTGCACCAGAACAGGAAATTGCAATTTCTTTGAAACAATAATTAACCTTCAGAAGGAAACCACTACTAATATAAACAAACAAGCAATAACGGAAACCATTTTACCACAGGGAAACCTGTCTTAAAGCAGCGGAACAAGAGAACATAGGGTTTGCCAGAAGTGATGGGTCTCTAAAGAAAATCGAAGCAATTCTGTAGTAAGGACCATGCACATGAAGACTTCAAACAGGTCATCTTCAAGATTTTAAGGAGGAGGCCAGACCACCAGAAATTCAGTAACTTTTAAATAGAGGATGTGAATTTAAACTGAATGTCATCTCATACTGCTGGCACTTACAAGTAATCAGAAGTCGTCTGAAGGATATCTAGCAGGCTAAATTGTTTTATAATCATAGTTTTTGATGCTCAATCCTTGCCATTTATAAACAACTGCAGTTACAGTAAGGATTTTGGTGATTATTTCTTTACCTTAAATGGGAACCAGAAATGGGAGAAGATGAAAAATCAGAAACTTGGACTTTTTTCATCAGAAGATGACTATTTCAAGTTTTGTTTCATGAGAAACATGCATACAACATTGAAAACAGGTTCAATTTTTAGAATTTAAAATAATTTTTTTTTTATATAAAAAATAGTTCTCAAATCTGAATTCTTAATCTTTGCTTCCTTTTGCTGCTTGCAATTCTTAAATAGTTGCAAGTGAGCAGTAGTCTTCTTGTATTTACTCATATTCCAGTGGGAGAAAAGAAGTTCATAGGGGTGTAAGAAAGCGGTAACTAAAATAAATACTAAAAACAGAAACAATTTTTATTTCAGATGTTAAGTCAACTACATGCAAGTAACAGCATTTCAGACTGTCCATATTTGTTCTTGTTTATTACGCTGGTGGCCTTTGTGGTTTCTAGTATTTTGGCAACTGGAACATACACAGTAAAGCTAGCAACACAACAAAACTTTAGCAAAGGCAACCATAATTTGATTTAAAAAAACAACACAGAATAAAGCAAGCAGCTCGACAAACAGTGGAACCAACATCATTTGGCTTCCTATCGGGATTCAAAAAACATTCAGTAGGATCCACAAGCTCACACTAAGATCTCTCTTCTACCTGGGAAGCCATTCTCATGAAATTTATTGAAATCTATTATCATCAAGATCTCTGTTTTTTTCACCTGGTCCATCCCCATCAGTGGGAATGACTATCAGAAAGACAAAATCCTGCTTCCCTAGAAGAAGAAACCAATGAGGGAAGTACCAGATCCAGTACTTTCACATGGATTAATTCACTTTTTACAAAGCAGCATTTAACTAAGAAAAAGAACTCTCCTGTTCTCTGAACCAGCTTCTTAACACCATAGCAGTGTCAAGTTTTGTAACTTCTTGTTATCTTTTACACCCATTTAAGAGGATCCCTACAAGAGAAAAACCTACATAAGATGCTAAAACAGATCCACAGTCAGCAAATTCCAATACTTACCTACAAGATTTTTTTTAGTAAAGTCAGAAATGGAAAGTATTTGTTATGGATATCAAACACAAATACACCACCTGTGCCTCATCACCCTCACAATGTGAGATTTTTCCTCTCTCTCCTAAAGGGATTCAGGAAACGGAAATTTCCAAAGCTAGACAAATGGCAGAAAATAACATGTACAAATTAAGAATGTCACAGAGTTGCACTCAGGAAGCTTAAGAGATTATCTCTGGAAATGCCTTCTCAAATAGAAAAATGGTGGCAGCAGCAACCATGGGAAACAAGGGAAAGACAGGCCTGTCTAAAAACAAGACAAACCCCCTGCAATTCCCAGGAGGAAGCTTAGAGCAAGAATGAAGGATGATGCTTAAATTATTCACTTTTCTCATGCTGTTAAGCCAAAGAGGAACCGTGCATTCAGAAACTCTAAGAATTACCCAGTAGCTATCTACCTACTTGAGCTCACCACGAACTCCCAGGTAGCAGCAAGCCAGAAAGCTCAGTCACTGACAGCCCTGCAAGGAGGGCGTGTGGGGGTTTAACATACAGGCAGACCACCAATGAACCAGGAACAAAGACTTTGCTTCCGCAAAAGACCTGACAGAGGTGGCGTCTCAAAAGAATTGCAAGAAATCCCAAGGCAGAGACGGTGTCCGGGCCTTTCTCAAAAGCCAGATGAAGCCAAAAGAAAAGCTCCGGGCACAGACCTCTGCACTGCTGTTCCACTGCATCGCCAGCAGGAACCATCTCTCTTTGACATGTGATGCCTTCAACAGCACAACCTTTAAGCATCAAGCCTACCTCTGAGATCATAATTTTCTTCACTTCCACTTGTTCTATGCATGTTTTTTTATTATTTTTATTTTTTAACCCTGAGATTCCCCATATCCTTTTGGTATCTTGTAAAGAGAGATTGCTCAGCTGATGAATGGATAGCAGGAACATGCAAAATCTGAAAGCAGATTTGAAGAAGCATTTCTGTGCACTCTTCCTGGAAGATAAGGTGCCAATACCTAATTTAAAGAGTTGGCTCTAGGCTTGCTATGGCCCTGGTATGACTAATGTACTCAGGTATCTTTTACACCAGGAAAGGTCACAGGAAGAAAGGCAAAATAGAAAAATCAAATACTAAATCTTCTCTTTGTTAGAGACTTCACAGGGCTTTTTATGAAAGTGCAGGACTCTAGTGTTGGATTTGCATCCCCCTACGCATTTTGATCTCTGGCCAAGTAACAAAAAGACCATACAAAGCACTTGGAGAAAGCTACCCAGCTGCACACAATAACCAATGGTGACCTGCAGTGCTATCAGACAAGCCACCTGAAGCTTGACAACACACCACAAATGCCAACCAAAGAAAAGCACGTGCTAAAGTCACGTTAATCATTCGGTAAATCTATATTTAAGTAGCCCAATAAATAGGACTATTAATTACAGTTCTGGCCCTTTAACCCACTTCGTTGTTTTGGCTTGGTACACTTGTTATTGGGCCACCTGAGCCAGGACACTGCTGCTAACATCTGTTTCCTGCCTCTTGGGCCCTTCCTCAATCAGAGCTTCCTCTGGACTTGGGATTTTGACTGAGCCGAGGAGCTGGATGGAACCACTCTCTCTCCACAGACTGTTCGTTGCTTTGAGCAGCAAGAGGCAACTACAACTTGATGTGAACTGGAGGGTAGGCAATGTTCTGCCGCATAAACCTGCGGGAGAAGTGAAGGTACAGGTTTTACAAAAGTTGTTTAAAGACAGTTTCTTTTTTCACTTCTGCTTCACTCAGTACCTTTCGATTTTGAAAACGAAACTTTCAAAGTTTGTTTGATTAATTTTCTAGTTCAAAGTGCAAAAGAACAGAAGTTTAAGACAAAAAGCAAAAAATCACTTCTACAGCCAAGGCGCTGGCTGTATTTAGCCAGAAGAAAACAAAGGCCAGAAATACCATTTCACTGCTCAAGCTGAAAGACAGATTCTAGATACACAGCTTAAATAAAGGCACGTGTCAAACAATATGCTTTATTTTTGCTTGAACACTGACTCACTGAATAACATCTATGTTACTCTTTTATGTAAACAGTTCCTTTAAAAGCAGCAAAATGAAACACAGGCAACATTTAGCTCGACATGAACTCTCACCATCCCCATTCAGGCATATGTGTAATTATACTCATTACCTCCATTAGCATATACTGAAATGTACACAAAATGTGCTGCACGTTCCATTAGAGAACTCTTTTTTTTTTATAAAGATTTTTTAAATGATGCGTTTACATTAAGAATTTATTCATCTGGTGCACCTTTTGAGACTAGCAGATCACAGGATGAGTTTGTTTTCCTTCAAGATATGTCTGAAAAATGTAATCAGAAAGCTCATATAACATTTTATCTGAGGCATCAGTATGGCCTTTATTAGAAGTAGTTGAGAGGTACAACCTATAGAAAGAAGTTGGTTTGGGTTTTTTTTTCCTGGCTAATTATTTGCTTTGACCATTCTTTTTTCTTAAGGGAATGTTATTTCCAAGAAATGTCACTTATCTAAGTATCAAGGTTGTTTACATTCTACACAAACATTATGCTCTCAAGCTTTCATTTGTGAAAATGTCAAAAAAGTAAGGGAGATGATGCTGTGCTTGTAAAAACATTCTTTATTAACAGAATGAGTCTCATGGCATTTTAGGTTTCCCACAAGACATTTTTCTGTCTATCGTTTTAGAACTTTTTCCCACACATCATGTTCCTGATATAGGCTTTGGCAGGTTGCGAGATACGAGCTGGCTGGAAAATGGTAGCTTGTTTTCAGCATAACCTTCTACTGTTAAACATTAAGCACTTTTTGCACAAGATAATTCAGACTGAGCAGCACACACAGGGAAAAGACAACAGGTTTAGTTGAGGAAAGCTGCAGTCCTGAAGGATGCCACAGACTTTTTGACAGTTTTACAGAGAAAACAAAGGATTCTTAAAAAAAAAAAATCAGCGTTTCTTGCAAATTCTACATTGTTTTCGTTCTGGTCACCTAAGAGAGACTTGAGAGCATTTGACAGCACACTTTCTCGCAAGTTTAGTGGAACATCAATACAGACACTCTACAAGGAACCTGTAGTTAGAGGACACACATACACAAGCAGCAGAACAAATACTGATCTTCAGGTACAAAAGAGGTCCAGTCAGCCTGTCCGCTATAAGGAAATGACCAAGACTTCAAAGTGTATCAGAGAACATGCTCATGTCGTCTTTATCAGTAAGACCAATTTCCTGGCTAGTACGCTAAGGAATCAACAGGCGGACCAAAGTTGATGGGAACAGCTGTACCTACAGCCCAAGGAAGCTTCAAACCTGGAGACAGCATCGCAAGCGCCATTTGTACTTTGCAAGCTTGTCTCTGCCCAAGTACACAAGAAACAGGAGGCTTTACTGACAGACAGCGATTGACTCATGATCCTGTTGCAAAGCTTACGAATATCATAACACTATCATTGCTAAACCCATGAACGTGAAAAAGACTTCAGTTGATTAAAATCAGACTTCATCTAAGGACAGAGAAAGTTTCTAAAGCTGGCTGGACCAGAGAGATCTAATAGTGCTTTTCACGTTGCACTATAGTCAGCTATCTGTAAAAAGCGTATGTAACATTACATAAACACAGAGTTTAAAACAAAAGTGCTTCTAATCAGATTTGACAGGAAAGGGAGAAATGCATACATAGAATGAGGTAAGTGTGATCTTGCCCTGCCGAAGAACAGGGAATGGCAGGGCTTCAGGCCATGACTCACACAGACACTAAACAGTAGAGCGCTACAGATAATTCTCAGGTAAACTTTGCATGAGCCACTACGTCATCCTTCTCTACCCTTCCTGCATTAATCATGTCATTAGTAACCTGACGCAGCCCAAGAAGAATGTCTGATTTACAGGGAGCAGAGCAATGCTAACAGAACAAACACTTTGGCAGGTCAAAAAAGGAAAGACCAATCTAAATTTCATTTTAGTTCAAACCACACCCTAAAAGAACAAGAAAACTAGGAAAAAGAAGAAACAAAACAAAAAAAGATATCTTCCCACTGTAAGATTGCGTACTTCGTTAAAAGTACCTGATGAACCAGTTACTGGAGTACAAATACGAAGTGTGTGCAAGAGCACACGGATTAAGAACCAGCCCAAACACGTACCTAAACAAAGCGGAGAGGGAAAAAAACCACCCAAGCTTTCTTTTGAAGTTTTCATCACAGTTATGTAATTTCCACATTAGTCTAGATGTTTTTAAACCTCTTTTATAGCACACAGTTATGAATCAATTGTACAGTGAGTACAAAGTGTACTGTTAGGAAAGATTTACGTCCCAGCCAGGTATCTTGGTTGCTCCACTAAATTAAGAAGGACAAGGGGAAATGGCGGGACAAGAGAAAAATTAAAAAATGTAGAATTTTGTTTTAAAAATTATTCCTCACTCTGGATTGATAGCAGTCACTCTAATACATGTGGCTATAGTTTAAAATATTGTATATGGCTTAAACATCACAAGACAAGTAATAGGTAAAGTAAAGGGAGGGCAGATCACTTCCATTCACTCTGAAGCCAATAAAACACCTTTTCAATTACTTTAAAAGCAGGATAAAGTTACCCTTAAGTTTCTGGAAGCAAAAAAAATTATCACTCAAAACATGCAAAAGGTGCAGGTAGCAGCAGCTGCATTACAAAAACATCCACAAGAACCATGTCACGGCAGCACTTCTAAGAAGAGCATCCACAGCAAAAGTGCACTGAAATCTCTCTAAGCATATAGAAACCCCACTGTTTATGGGGTTTTGTTCAGGTTCTCATGACTTCATCTCCTTCTATGTCTTCTTTAGCAGACCGCCTATTTTCTTAATGTTTCCTTCCCATAGAACACTCCCTTTTCCCTCACTTTCATTTTATCTTAGCATCAATCCTGTGAACTGACAAATTGATTTCTGAGCTTCATGACTTTAAACCACAGGGTTGCAGGTCAACTTTCCATCATAATGCAAAGCTCTACAAAATGAAAAGCAAAGTCAGAAAAAACCCTTATTTTATCTCCTTCTTTTCTCCTTTGTCTTTGACCCACTACAATGGCTTACGCGAGCTACTGATTCCTAAATATGTCACCTCAGTTAAAAACAGCTAATCGTTTTGTTCTTACTGAGTACTCCTGGCATCCCTTTCTCAATATTAAAAGTAACATACAAAATACTACCAATTTTATAGTTTAAAATGTTAAGACACCAAAATGTTAGTGGAATGCAAAAAAAACCTCAAGTAAAAGACAACATTTAAACTTCTGACACCAATTTGGAAAGCTTCTCTCATTAAAATTTAAATCAAGATGTTTTGAAAGTCTTCTCAACTTACGTAAATGGGCACGTCCCTTTCCTGGCTTCTTGCTTAACACCAACATTGACTTGACAGGAGCAAAAAACCTGCTTTTTCTGATAGTTGTTCAACATGACATGCAGAGAAACACAAGTAGTCCCAAATCTGAAACAGCAAGTAATTTGCCTTACAACTATTCCCTTTCTTAGCAGTTTTTTTGAAGTTCAGCTAACGACTATGGGAGCAACAGTGGCAAATCTCTCAGAACAGTCCCTACGTAGATAAACAGGGTTTGCCAGAACATGGTAGGTTGGTAAGAGTGATCTGTTTGTGCTTCATTCAGCTAAGGTGTTAAGGGGAGTTTCACAACTTTGGTTTGTTTTGGGAGGAACGCGGGTGTCTGGTTTGTTCTTTTTTTAATTTAAGACCTTCTGAAACTATAGAAAAGATTTAGACATACAATGCCAACAGCTTAATGCATATTCTAAAGTGTGTATGAGCACCCCAGGGAAAATCTGCACTCTGATAAACAACAGATTCCATCTTCTCCTGCCCTGAGGAGTATAAACCAGGCTTGCAGTTTACGTGTATTCAAATGATGGCTTTCAAAACAAACATGTTTCAGACATACTTAGCAAATACTCCTCTGCATCCAAAGCTTTCTCTTGGAGAAAAGGCCTTCCTCCCTGAGGAAGACTTCAAGGATATCTTCCAAATTCGCCAATAGCTTATATTACATAGTACACCTAAGAATTTTAAACTGACCTCTGTCCCCTCCATGAAAGCAGTTTGTTCCAAACGACCCACACACACTCAGCAGAAAGCCAAAGCTCCTCGAAACCTTTTCAAATACGTCATGTATCTGTCCCACGGGGTCAGACTGTGTGTGCCTCTATGTACACACAGAAGGGTGAAAATAGCTCTGAATATCCCACAGCAGGCACCTGGTCCTTAGAGGCCTTTCCCTGTTCCTTGCTCTGTGGCACTGCTTTCTTCCACGTTCTCTAAAAAGGGTCTCAAAAACGCACTCACAACTTGGAAGTAACATGCACGTGCATTTTGCCAGCAGAAGCTGTAGAAATGCAAAGAGGGGGAACGCCCAAGGCCCGCTTCGGGTGCACACCTACAGTGGCGAGGCCCCTGGGATGGGAACACGCAGTATGAATGCCTCCCCCGGGAAGCTGCGCTCTCCCCAAGGGAGCACGCAGCACAGCTCGCACAGCTGTTACACGTCCCACGCAAGTGTACCGAGTTTTCTGGTGGTGGGAAGTGAATTTGATACCTTCTGCCGACTTAAAAATCTATCCCCACTGAGGAAAACCCAAAATAAAGAAACAAAGCAGACAATGGCTATAGAGACTCCAGAGGAATGTAACGGCTATAACAAAAGGCAATGGTAGTAGTGTGACAAGGGCTTATTAATGGGTCAAAAACCAGGCTGAAATGACTCAGCCACAGAATCAAATCCCAGCAGGATTGGCTTAAATCTCCTTCAGGGACTGCGGGCCTTCGTGAAGTTTGCATTCAAGTTCTCTTGAGATTACTAAAAAGAAGGCTCTATCTGGTCCTTCACCTCTCGATCAGAAGGGCGCACTACCGAAGCAGGGCAGCAACGCTCTCCTCTTTTAGCAAACCAGAAACAGGCTCAGAAGCATCAAGCTGTACCCTCTTAACGAAGGGCACGGAGTCAGAGCAGAGCACAAATAGCTCCTACCAAACTGCCACTGGTGCAATGGAAGTAGTTTTCTTAAAATGACTGTAAAACTATGGTAAGAAAATGCTGGTCAACAGAACTTTGTACAACTACTACTAAAAAAGGCTATAGATGTGGAGAGAGGCGGCGACACTAGAGTGGCTTAGGCATTTTATCCCATTCGTTTAAGGGAACGCATGTCTAACCATCTCAAATACAGCCTTGCTTCTTCAAAATGCTACTTACCTTTGCCACTACTAAGGAGTAAGACTTTCATGCACTCTGTATACTTCAGTATTTCAGCTTGCTTATTAATGTCTATGTAGATGCCATTCCAAGTATGTAAGACAAAGCAGTGTGTTGTCATTTTGAGCCTTTCTACATTCACATGTAACTACTCACGTAATTGACACCTTCAACTCATCCACACCACGTCTTCTCTCAATTTACCACCTTACATAGCTCAGTAACACAAAGATTAAAACATTAATTCAACAAAAATCTCCTCAGCTACAATGATTAAAAAAAAAAAATCCATTAAGCAGTCCTATTCTTTTCACTAACAAATCCAAATCAGGTGCCAAGTTCTTCTATATACTAGATGGGGAAAGAAATGTCTACAAGTGTGCTTCAGCTGGATGCCTAGAGATAAAGGACAAAGACCAGAATACAGTGAGATCAAAAAGGGACAGTCACAGACATGGCAGGAAGTATGAACTGAACAGAATAGAAACCCACCATGTTTTAGACAGGGATGAGACATGGAACAGATGTCTCTACAATTGCCAGAAAAGCAACGGAAAGCCAAAAATTAAACTTTCTGCAAATCATTACTCAGAGTGACTCAAAATAGTACAGAAGTATTTGGTTCTTGAATAAAATACTATGACAACATGTCAAGATGCATTACATTATCATAGTATGATGTAAGGATTTGTGAAAGCTATGCAAGAAGTTTCCTTTCTCCCTGCTTGGAGGGCTGAATTCTAGTAAGAAATCCCTGAGATCGTGCAATCATTTCCTTGGAGATTTAGCATATTGGATAAATCACTGTTTTTCCATACATATATATATATATATATTTATTAGTCAAAACTAGCCCAATATACTTTATAGAAAAACAAACAACAAAACTTAAACACACAACTTCATTGCTAAAACATGATAATTAAATGCTTTGCAATAAACCACTTTGAAAAGTCAAGGAGACAGATTGATGGATCAACATCCTTTCCCACACCTTACCTGACTAGATGATTTTGTAAGATCCACATTTACACAGCACTGCACCGAAACTTTCCTCATAAGAACCAAATCGGTTTTACCAAGAATTTGTAAACCAGGATTCTGGTTTTCTCTCTCTCCTGTGACTTCATCAGTAACTGTTCAGTAACTACAGAAAGTCTCTCAAAAGAGTAGCCCTTTTTGACTTTAGCGCCTAAATTCCATGCTTCACCATCAAAAATTAGGAGGTGAAATCTGAAAGCTGCTACAGATCCAAAATCCAGCACCTGTAATGTTAAAAAGGGGAAATACCTAAAATGTAAGTGAGAACACAGGGCATCTGTAGTTTTAAAAAATCCTAAATGCTTCTTAAGAGGTGTTATTACAGCCATTATGGTATTTGTTGTCTTATTATAATAGATAATAGAAAAGTGATCAAATGGTACACTGCCTGAAAAAGTATAAGGAAGACTATCACTTGAGATTACCTGACATTGCCATGGGACAGGAGACGATTCATCACATCCAAAAAGCAGTGGGAAATCAACATAGCGGGGTAGAAGTTTAGAAATCTAGGAGTTCAAGAAAGAGTTATCCAGAACTCATGAGCTAACCCAGACTAACTGGTGCCTTCTCCCTCTACTCTGTCATTATCTATCAGTAATAGATGGTTTAATACTAGAAATATATTATGTGGTTTTCACTCTTGGCAATAGCTTCCAGAAACAGCAGGCAAATATAAAATATATTTCAGTTTGAAACTATTGTGTGTGTCTATATTAAATGAGTTGCTACCAGCAAATAACAAAAAATGCCTTCCTGTGTCTAAATAAACCCATTTTCTCTCCCCTTCTCTTCTGTTACATCCTTGGATCATCTTCAACAAACACAGACCATACTCATTTCATTCCTCAGCATGTGGCAGGGCTGAGTTTAGTTTTACTCAGGTCTTCCTCCAAGGAGCCTGCCTTTATCTCCTTTTGCACCTCACCTGAGCTCCTTGGTTACATCTCTGTAAGAAAGACAACCGTTGCTACTCAACCACTCAACATCAATACCGCAGCACTCTTTTTTCCCCTCCCGTAGCTGCATGGCTGTGGGCTACACTTTTCAAAGGGTCCTTCGAGATCGTTGACCTAGCTTCACGAACTGGTGAACTCCCAAAGATGAAATTCTCTATCTAAGTTCTAGAAGCTAGAATTTGCTCACTCCCTACCAGCACAAATGAATATTTTTGAAACTATAGAATACAGAAAAAAGTACAGAAAAAAACACCAAGACTTTTAATGAAACAAAAATCAGCGATTAAATAGCAATACTTTGTTTTAATATTCTTACAGGCATCTGCTAGACTACAGGACAGTTAATAAGAAGAGCATATTATTCATGTGCAACTTTTTGAATGGTAGATCTTTACTGAAGCTAGTCTAACCCTTCATAAATTATTTTATACAAATAAGTTAATGCTGAAGTAAGGATCTCTGAAGTCAAAAGAAATCTCTCAAGCAATGTTTTCTTGGGCTTGTTAAAAAAATCATAATGGACTTCTCAAATGTATTGCAGATTCATACTACAAGAGAGACAGTTCTGGACACAACTAAGAAAATTTACGAAAATAACCGTATCACTGGAAGAGCTCTGAACTGGTAAGAATTATTTTTATTCGTGTGTTTTTAAGTGAGTGCTACTAAAAATATAAATAAAACATAAGCTCATTTCTCATGTACGGATTTGTCCCTAAGTAGAAAATAATAGGAACCTGTACATACAGGACACTTTTTTGCAAATAATTTGGTGGATTGACTAGTAAAAAAATCTTCAATCTTTTTAAAAAAACCAAATGATTCCTACTTTCTTGGCAAAAATTTGGAAGACACTCTCACACCTCCTGCACATAGTGTGCTGTGTTCTATTTATCCAATTCTTTTAAATTCTAAGTCATAGAATGCAGTAGAGGGAAAAGAGGATTTTGTTCTGCTTCCTGGAGAATTCTTAGTTGATTGTATTAATCAAAAGCTTGTTAGGTATCAAATGATTCTTTGAATGCAAAGTAAATGTGAAAATGTATTGCAAGTAGATTTATATTTCTCCTGTACCGCTTTTTTCAAGTCAAAGCCTCCCTCAAAAAAGCATGTGAATCCTCCAGATGTTTAAAAAGTAGGTTCATGTACCAGCAATTTATGTATATATATTAAATACACACAGCAGTTAACTCATCTGCTTTTGCCATTTGTACACTAAAACAACAAGCAATGGGTTTGGCTTTTTTTTTTCCCCACCAAAATAATGTTTCTGTAAACACATTCTGGAATTTCACTGTTCCATTGAAATTAATATGGATCTTACAGTAAGTGGGGCCCTGGGAGAAAGCGCATTTCTGATGTCCTTGCATGGAACACATATCTTCCTGAAACTCATCCTGTCTCGCACCCGTTTTTGGATATTATCACTGTTGTCTGACAAGAATGAGGTCAGCTAGGATTGTAGGGATACTTTACAGCAGCTGTTGGGCATTTCTTTGAAACTCCACAGGCCTTTAACTCCTTAACTGCCTCACCAAAACAGGCACTGTAGTCTTGCAGGAACACTGGAAGAATAATGACTTTTCAGGGTGCACAGGATGCCGCTCCCTGAGCGGTCTCGGAGTGCTTGACTGAGGGAAATAAAAGACTAAGCTTTTCAGGTAAGCTAAAAAGGGAAAGAACATGAACACATCACCTGATATGTAACTGAGAAGTTACCACCTTTGCAGCACCAGGCCCAAAACGCAGCTGAGGAGGCAAGAAGGTATTTTTTATGCAGAAGAAAAAGAGTCACTGTGCTTGAAAAACAGGAGAGACAGACAGGTTTAAAATAGTAAGGTTTATCAGCATTCTCCCACAGAGACACACTTGGCCGACTCTGAGCATATAAAACTCAGTAGGACCAATAAAGCTTAACTAAACTTGTATAAGCAGCAAAGACTACTCTGAATTTGCACAGAACTTAGTTATAATGTGACACAACAAACTTCCATCCCCAATACCCTCACAGAAGTTCCAGATATTTTAGAACTAGCTGTCTCAGGTCAGGCAGGCTGTCAGAAACCTTTTTAATTCGCTCCTGAAGCTGTATTTGCACAATCACCAACAGGAGCTCTGCGTATGAATGAATCTTTCAGTAGCAAAAGTTTTATCTGTATTAATCATGCCGGTATTTCCATTAAACGAGCCAAAATCTGCACCCAGGTTATATTGGCCGTGGGAAGACAGACGAGTCATAACGATGCAGACTGATGATATTTGGCACACAAACTTTACCTGTATCGTAAAGTCATAGAATCATTAAGGTTGGAAAAGACCTCAACGATCATCTAGTCCAACCGGCCTTCCACCACCTATTAACGACTAAATCATGTCC
>VWZZ01006921.1:8457-117911 GCA_013399095.1 Psophia crepitans
ATCAGTTGTGGAAAGGAAGTCTAGATAAGTGTATTCCCCCAGAATTAATGGATGGCCACCCCCTCCCCGATTTGCAGCTGGTAAAAATGTGGAAACCAATAGATAAGGGCTGAGCAGGAAGGGAAGGGATCCCCACAGCCCCTGACTCTGGCCACTCCGATGACTCCCGTGGGAGAGCCCACCAGCCCTCCAAAGTCAGGAAACTCCTTGCACTGGCTCCATTGAGTGAGCCTGCGGACTGCCAGAGGGTATATTTTAGAAGGCTCACTGAAAATAAGCAGGAGAATCTACTGGTAACCTTTTCCCTTGGTTCTTTTAATACTCTGGCCACTTTTCTGGTAGACACAGGGGCCCAAAAGTCTGCTTTAAATCCTGATACCGCAGACCAGAGTGGGATTGTCCCTGATACAAAACAGATATGGGTTACTCATGTATTTGGGTATTCCAAACCCAAACCTACAGCCTGAACAAAGTTCTGGTTGCCAGGAGACATCACCCCCACTGAGACCACTGTAGTACTGGGAGTGCTCCTGAGGAATATTCTGGGAGTTGATTTATTGAAAGGGAAGTACTGGACAGACTCAGCAGGAAGGGAGTGGAAGTTCAGGTCTCCAGCAACCCTGATAGGGCTTTTGCAGACTGCTCTATGCTTCCTCCATCTAAAATGGTGAATGCAAATCCCTATCCCTTGCCACTGGAGACAAGGGAGGGGATCACTGCAGTGATAAAGAGAGCTGCAGGAACAGGGAGTAATTTTGCAAACTCACGCCCCTTAGAACTCCCCAGTGCGGCCAGTTGGCAAATCAAACGGGATGTGGTGACTAACAATCGCCTATCTGTGCTTAAACACCAGCAGCAGTTCCCTGACAGTGACTGTGCCTGACAGAGCCGAATTGATCGTCACCAAACATGAGCAGTCCCATAAAATTTTAGCCATCACTGATGTAAAAGATATGTTTTTCATGGTTTCTTTACAGGAAGGAGACCGGGATTGATTTGCATTTACGTGGGAAGGTATAAAGTATACCCTTACTCCTTTGCCCCAAGGATATCAGCATTCGCCCACCTTGGCACATCACGCCCTGGCCCAAGCACTATCAAAGATCACCCCTGAGGAGGGAGTTAAAATGTACCAATACATTAATGATATATTGGTGGGAGGGTCCAAAGCCCCTGCAATGGGACAAACACAAAAGAAAATGACTCACCTGGAAAGTTTAGAACTTCAGGTTCCAGCAGAAAAGGTACAACTTCCCCTGAGGTGAAGTTCTTAGGTATATGACAGAAAAGAGGGGTGGTGTGTATTCCCCCAAAAACCTTGGTTACCTTAGAACAGATAAGAATCCCAGAAAACTAAAAGGAGCTGCAACATACCCTATGCCTGATGGTATTCTGGAGGAAGCATATTCTGGAATTTTTTATCATAGCTTATCCCCTGTATAATTTAACATGTAAAAGTGATACCTGAGATTGGACTTGAATTCATGAAGAAGTCTTAAATTTTATTATTTTTTTTTTAGGGAGGAGCATATCAAGCTTTGGGGCCAATACACCTGACAGATTCACTCAAAATTGAATGGGCTTTTGCAATCCATGAGGCGTCTATGCACATGTGGCAGCGTGGACCGGAGGGTTTGACCTGCCCTATTGGGTTTTACTCACACAGCTTTAAAGATGCAGAAAAGTTATATTCAGCCTGGGAGAAAGGTCTTTTTGTGGTCAAGTTTAACCTTGCAGGAGGCTGAAAGAATTATATGGCAACAATCAATAATCTTACAAGGCCCCTTTAAGGTCCTGAAGCCCACACTGGTAGGCACAGAAACGGCCAGGAAGTGGTCTGCCCAGCTAGAGCATTACAGTCACACTTGTCAAGGGAAGGAGGAGCACCCAAGATGCTCCAAATACAGGAAAAATCATCCACTTTCCCAGAGGAGGAAATGCCTTCTTCCTACATAAAGGAAGCCCCTTCATTTGAATCCCACCTGAAAAATGTGTGGTTCACTGATGCCTCTTCAAGGAGGGAGGGGAAAATGTGGAATTACCAAGCAGTGGCTCTAAATATTAATTCCAGGGAGCAAATTATAACAGAAGGAGAAGGGAGCACTCAGGTGGGGGAACTGATAGCAGTTTGGAGTGTGATAATGAAAGAGACAGTGTTGAACCCGTACACATCTACAGGGATTCTTATGCCATATTCAATGGGTGCACCGGGTGACTCTCTTTTAGGGAACAAAACCAGTGGTAAGTAAACTGGGTACCTGTATGGCAACAGGACAACCTGTTCTGTTGGGCCTCCCTACAGTGGGAAAGTTGCCTCTGACCCTTAAAAGTCCGTCAAACGCCTATTCGTGGGTGGCTGCTGATGCCCATGGAAAGGAACGCAGGAATAATACTAGATGGATTACCCCGTCCAATCTGAAAGAATTGAGATCTTTTCCTTTGTTCTTTTTTACAGGTCTCACTCCTGGAAATATTCTCCTCCTCAGAAAGTTGAAGTTGACGTTATTTTGGGGAATTTGTATCTCTAATCTGTGTGATACAGAGGGATACATAACCAAACTATGATTGTCAATTCTGTTCAACACTAGCAATTTTGGGTTTGGTCATATGTTCTTTGTCTCTCCCTATGCATTATAGGAACCACAAGCCAAAATGCTGCAAATCTGGCTTGGGAGTTAGTTCAAGATTTTGTTAGGATGTGGGGTTACCAAAATACAGGTCTGTGTATTACTTTACCTAAGTCAGCCAAAGAAGGTTTAAGGTTTTTTATATCACCTGTAAATCTCTTGTTTACTTTTAAAATGACTAACGCCACCTCTGTAACGTTCCTGCCAAACAGCTGGACTGTCAAGAATAACTGGGTGTATTTTCGGCAACAGCCAATGATAAGGTCTGATATATATGACATTTGGAGTAAACCTCCAAAAAGAGCCAAAAATGTGACCTACAGGAAAGCTGGTGAGAGGCTGTTTCTTAGGGAGTGTAGTGACAGGACAAGGGGTAATGGGTATAAACTAAAAGAGGGGGGATTTAGATTGGATATTAGAAAGAAATTCGTTACTGTGAGGGTGTTGAGGCACTGGAACAGGTTGCCCAGAGAAGTTGTGGAGGTTCCATCCCTGCCAGTGTCCAAGGCCAGGCTGGATGGGGCTTTGGGCAATCTGGTCTAGTGTAGGGTGTCCCTGACCACGGCAGGGGGGTTGGAACTAGATGATTCTTGTGGTGCCTTCCAACCCAAACCATTCTATGAGTCTATGAAGTTACATTCAATAGCAGTATGTAAAGCTACCAGACCACCATTTAATGTCTCTATTACTTTTCCAATAGATGGATCAAACCTCTTATGTACTAGTGCTAAGGGGGACTTACCTGCTAAAAATTTCACTTTTAAAAAATAAATTAGTAAATCCTCTGGTTATTATTGTCCATGGGATCCTCTGTTTGATCCATAGGCAAAACCTGATTTCTATGAAGCAAACTATTCTACTTAATGGAACCCAGAATGGTGTACCCTACTCCTGAATAAGACCCATGTGACCCCTCGAGATAGATGTAATTTGATGTTGGCTTGGTCAGGAATCGAAGTGGAATGAGTTTTTATAGAACCTAAATTTGGTGCACCTGCCCAGGAAGTTGAAAGCCCCCTTTTTAATTGTTCTAATTGTGATTCAGGACCAGGGGATCCTCCCAAAACTTGGTTTAATTACAGTCTCAGAACACTAATTTGAGATATGTGTACCTGTTGGGGATATCCTTCAAAGGGATGGTGAAATAGCAACAAAACTTGTAACCTAACTCTTCTCAGAAGTCACAATCTTATTAAACAAAACCAAGGCAGAGTACTCTTTACTCATTATCCCCTATGAGGGACGCCCTTAAATGCCAAGCCTATTATATATCCTGTGAATTATACAGATCGATATACCTGTAAAACTAGCATATATCCAGACCCTTTGGGTTTAGCATGGGAATGATACAATAGAAAATTTTATTCTTACTTAACATTGAGAAATCATGCTGGTCTGAGGTGTGGATTGGGCATCCCTTCTTTGTATCCATCCTACATTTTTAATTTTACAGTAGCTTCTTGGCATTCACATAGAGAGGCAGGAAATAATCCAAAGGTTCACTCCAAATGGGCGATCAGTGGAGTCCAAACTCCCAATTATTATACTGTTGGGCAACTAACTGTGTTAATGTTTGACAATATTGTTGTCCCTCAAGAAACCTTAAAATGGCACCAATTTGTTCTAGAAAATATTACCTGGCAGATACATCTTCTAAGTAATTGGACATGGTATGCTTTTGGAGAACTAAACTTACAGGTCCAATAGGTATTGCAGATGACTCTTCAGAATCATCTAGGCCTGGATATGATATTGCTTAAAGAAGAAGGAGTTTGTGGGATGTTAAATCTCACTGATGAAGAATGTTGTATCACCACACACAATGTTATTACCTCAATAGAGGAGGCTCAAATGAAGATGAAGGAGATAACAGACCTGATGGTGGAACTTTTTCTAATCCATGCAACCAAAAGACTGGTTTCATGGTGAGACTCTGAACTCTTGGTTCATCTGTCCTACAATTCATGGAACTCATGGGATGGGGTGCAAGGTTAATGAAAATATGACTAGCGTTAGTTGTTGGTTTCCTATTTTTAATGATTGGCATAGCTGCTGTTCGCTGTATGATTACTCATGCCATCTCTTCCTTCTTTCTTTTTCCCCTCTGTTCACTATGTGAAAATCACTACCCTCGAAGATGACCTCCAAGAAGAAGTCAAGACGTCTGTTTGAGTCATGGGGTGGTGTAAGGCTCTGATAACAAGTGAATGTCACAAACACCTGTCTTGACACAGGCAGGCATGGGCTGATGATGAGGCTGTGTCGACCAAGAACAGAACCTGTGGAGGCAGGAGGCCATCTTGTGAGCCAGCTCCCTTATACCTGAAACATGCAGACAAAGACCATCTGTCTTCTGCACGTGCATGCCTGTGAAAGATCATCACTTGTTGAGCCCTGAAGGGGTAACAGTGAGTCCCTGGAGACCCCTACAACCCACCAACTCATTTCTATAACATTTCTGAACATTTCTGAACACATACTGCACGTGCTTAGTGGTGATGAACCCCCACGTATGGGTGGGCACATTGGGTTATAAAAAAGAGAAGTGAGTTTTCTGGAGCACGCCCGCCACCTGAGGACTACAAGTACAAGCACAGAACATCACTGGATCCAAGGATGGTGATAACTCTTTTTCTTTCCCTTCCCTTCTTTCTCACTTTTTCTGTTCCTCTCTCTCTGTCTCTAACTTCATTTTGGGCACATTGGGGTAATATCTTTACAAGTTTTGCTGAGCCATTGTTTTCTGTGATTCCACTGAGTTTTAAGTATTGTTATAACTTTTGCCAAGCTGCTATCTTTTGTAGTTCCACTGAGTTTTAAGTAAATTTGAGATTTGTTTGAACCTCTAGAGTAGCTGTTGTTACTCCTGATTACCCCGCAGAGAAATAAAAAGTTAACCTCACTCTCACCCGTCACGTGGGACAGGACAATTTCAGACCTCTTACACAATTCAGAGTCCCAGATATGTTAACAGCAGTGCATCTTGTTCTTTCACCTTGGTTAGATGCTCGCTTGACCCCATTTTTTTGCACATCTTCCAATGCCAAATTTCTTTTTTCCCCAGATAATTTATCTCTTACCTTGACTGAAGTTTTTAGAACTGCAAAACATCCAAAAGTTTAAAATAATGACATAATCTTAAAACCTTCCTCTTCTTGGCATAAGCAGTGGAGTCATGCTTATCATCAGTTGGCTTTCCTCTCTACTGTGAAATACTTAACCTTTGAAATCCAAGCATTCTCTCGGTGATCAGGAACAACTTATCATGGACTTGTGTCATGATTTAACTCCTGCTTGCTCACTGCCCGCCCCTGCTAAGGGGATGGGGAGTAAAATGAAAAAAAAAAATCATGGGTTGAGATAAAGACAGCAAGATAGCAAAGGAAGAGAACAATAATAACAATAGTAACAACAAAAATAATAATGAAACAAGTGACACACAAATGCAAGTGCTCACTGCGTGCAGAAAAAACCACCAACCCGATGCCCAGTCAGTTTCTGAGCAGTGATCCCACCTCCCAGCCAGCTTCCCAAGTTATATTTGGAGCAAGACGTTATATGGCCAGCCTGGGTGAGTGGTCTTGGCTGTGCTCTCCCAGATTCTTGTGCGCCTAGCAGGGCATGAGATGCTGAAAAGTCCTTGACTTAATGTAACACTACAACCACCTAGCAACAACTGAAAACATCAGTATGTTATCCATATTATTCATGTACTAAATCCAAAACACAGCGCTAAACCAGCTACTAGAAAGAAAATTAACTGTACCTCAGCCAAAACCAGAACAACTTGAAGGTGAACTGTATTTCTAGGATGGATACTTGCCCGTTGATTTTCCAGTTCTATTAATTTACTTAATTGTCTCTTTACCTTAAAAAAATCTGATGTCTTTGAGTGCAAGTCTACTCTCCTGTCCCCATTTCCCAGCAGTGGAAGTGGGAATATTTATATTTCTTCTAATCATTAGAGCGTAGACATAAATCCTACCTTCCAGAGTAAACCAAATCTTTTCCACAGCAAATTTACTGCTATTTTCCTGAAGGGCAGTGATTCAATAAGGACTGTATTCAAAATTAATGTAACAGAATTTCACATTTGCTGATTAGCAAGTGCTTACTTGTTCATTAGATTAGACTAAAGATCTCTGCAGCAACTGCAGACTCTTCCCCATACTAATAGTGATAAAAACAGTAAGAAAAGTGTCTATATATTGATTCTCTCAACAAGTTCTTAAAGTAGATTTTAGCTTTTTATGTAATATGGACATCAATGCTGCAAAACCTGTACAAACCGAATGTTCCCAAACCTGTGTCCAGTCTGAAAGACAATAAAAGTAGGTAGATACATGTATGAAAAGCCACCATAACTTTCCCAACTTTGGCCACTAGAGTATAAATTGGTGTTTCCTATCTAATCCATACCAGAGTTCTGAAAAACTGGCAAATCCACAGGCAGAAGATGTATAATAGAAGTGAAGTCCAACAAAACGTCTTCCATCGATGTTTTTGTGGGAAACAATCCAGTTCTGAACATTCTCAGTTCTGGTTTTGCCCTTGGAAATTTCTCTTTGTCGATTGCATGGCTAAAGTAATTTTTTAAAATATTCACATTTCTTCACATTTGTTCATATTGACATTCTTGTTATTTTTACAGGCTAATTGAAACCATACTGATTCTTGTTCGAAGACTGTACTATGTATCAACATACCATCTTTCAGCAAACAAGCAGTATCTTCCAAACACGGTTTGAGGCATTACGTAAGACAAGAGAAATCACTTTGTATTAACACAGTTCTGGCATTACCACAAAAATACTTTTTCCTTTGCTCTTTTGATTAGTTTCCATTTGCCAGTGCCTACTTTTAAAGCCAAGTATAGAATACAGAATTCAACCTAACACGGGTGCCAAGTTACCGTGCATCAATGCCAATTGATAAAAATCCTTTTAATCTCAGTTTCCAACTTGTACCAAATGTAAGGTGGCATTGAATTGGTGATAGCCATCACTTTCAGAGAAACTGTACACTCCCACCCTGACCACCCACAGTTCCGTGCCTCCAATCACAGCACAGCCAGCACCTTTCAAACCCAGTTACTCCATGACATGCATATCTGAAACGCTACCTGTCACCATAGTCACAAGGCTTTGGGCACCTAATGACTTAGGCAGTGCCCACTTGAAAGCAGTGTGCCTGGAAAGGCCAATAAAACCCGTATTTTTGTGACAGTTAGCAATATAAAAGTGAACCGGACTTTTATAGACCTTATGTTGTGGAAATCTAGAAATCGTGACAGAGATGATATGACATTCCCAGAGACTGGATGAAATGTAAGTGTGCTGTGTGTGAGGGTGTTTTTTGCTTTGTGTTTTTAGTTGAGACATAGGGAAGATGAGGATGACTGCTGGAAGAGTCCTTACAGATTTTGACAAAGCCCTGAGGAATGAGATCTCAATACTTCTTTTTCTTTTTTTAGTTACTGATGTTTACTTTGGTGGTGACTATATCACACGTACCACATGCACCCCCCCATATCAGACTCTTGCTCGGTCAATTAACCATAGACTTCCTTTTCCTTGGATTTAGAAGATGCTCTTGAATCCTAGCTTGGAAGAGCTTTTTGGTTCTTGCCACTTAAATGTATGTCATCATCAAGGAAGGAATCCGTATTTGCTTTTTCCTCTTGGCTAGCACTTACATGATTCATTTTTTCATATTTTATACATTAAAAATAAAACCCCTACCACCTGGTAACTAGTTGTCAAAAACACTCAGAAAATGAACAGAGATCCATTTCTGATCCATATCTGTAGGAGCTTTAACTGCTAAACTCTCTCAACCTACGGTTTTCACATTTCAGCTATTCTTCACGTCTTCTGTAGTGGAACACTACTAATAGCCTACATATCACAATTTTCACACAGACTGTTCTTTAAAGATGAATCTCCACAAACTCAATTTGTAAGGCACCTTTCTTAGCAACAATTACACATTTATTAGCTATATTAAAACCCAACTCAACCCATTTATTAGCATCTTGGTTCATATTCCAAAGGCCCATTTTTTGGTGAATGAAAATTCACACCTCATTTTGTCAATTTGGAGACCAATTAGTTGAATAGGTTGTGGGTGTCTGTGCCAAAACAATTTGAATAAATTTGCCTTAGAGCATTTGAGCTTTCACAGTTTCTCTCTCATGCCTAGTAGCCAAGCCAGTGGAGTTCATTTACCCAGATACAAGGAAAAACAATGGAACTGATTTTGGCACTGTTGAAATAGATGATTTGCTTTTGGTGTGCAAACCTTAATTCTTTTTCTGGGTGAAGCATACTAGCATGCTCCATTCAGAATTGGCATGTTTGTAACAGCTATATTCAATCTTCTGACACAATCACTGTCTATCTGAATTGCTTCCATTAAACTCATATTGTTTAATTTATTTTAGCCTGGAATGGGTTACTGTTTTAAACTTCATAAATTTCCATTTTTTCCTGGAAGTATTCAGTGCTGCACAGTGAACCACGAAAAACATTTCTGGTAAAGGTTGTTCCTTCTCTCAATTTTCACCTGTCATCTTTGGCCTCACATCTTCAAACATGCTTCTGGATCTTGTACAAGTTCTGGTTAACTAATGAAGCCTTCCTTCCCCTTCACAGGAACAGGCCATGCAGTGTCACAGAATGACCAAATGGTTGAGGTTGGCAGGGACCTCTGGAAGTCATCTGGCTAAAACCCCTCCTCAAGCAGGGTTTCCTAGAGCCAGTTGTGCAAGACCAGACAGCTTTTGAGCATTGCTGAGGATGGAGATAAAGTCTCTGGGCAACCTGTTCCTGTGCCTGGACACCCTCACAGTGAAAAAGTGTTTCCTAATGCACAGGAAGAACCTCGTGTGTTTTAGTTTGCGTCCACTGCCTCTTGTGCTGCCACTGAGCACCACTGGAAAGAGCCTGGCTCTGTCTTCTTTACACCGTTTCTTCAGATATTTATATACATTGGTAAGACCCCCCCCTGAGCTTTCTCTTTTCTGAACAGTTCCAGCTGTCTCAGACCATCGTCATATGAGAGAAGTTTCAGTCCCTAGAAGAACAGAACTACCCAATGTCATTACCAGGCCTTTTTTTTTTTAATTTTCTTGCTCCTTTTCATATCTATTCCTTTGGCCACCATGCTGAATTAAACCCCGTAAGTCACCAAGGAATTTTTGCAAAGATATGACTTGTGTGAATTGGATTGGGACAATTTGCTTTTTCCTCCTCAAATCTTTGTGGACCTTGAGAAGAACTACTGTAAATGTACAGTATTGTAGATAGCATTTAACTGGTATCATCAGAAAACTGATCTTCGCTGTCATCTGAAACTGCTCATTTTCTTTCATCAGCGCATTTTACTGCTGAAGTCTTTCAAGCTCTTTTCTGTTATTGAATTCAAAGTTGGCCAAAACTTTAATATCCTCCATTTTCCAGACAACTTCTGATCTAGCACCATCAGGTTGCTCATTCTCTCTTTTACGTGACTTGACTGTCTGGTTGTTTTATGGCTGGGTTTCTCAATATGCCTAAACCTTTTGTTCTAACCAAGACATCACCTGTGCTTATAGGTAATTTTTCTTATCTTTCTTGGAAATCTTCCAGTTGTCCTTGTTTCAAAACGAGCTTAACTACTTTCACTGTCTTAAAAGATGGCAGAACCTAGCAGTTTCAGATATTTTGCCTACAATAACAGGCGTATAACATGTATCATAGAGGATTGCTCACAATACATTACTGCTCACTTTTTGCAACACTGCAAGACAAGTCCTATGCAGGAAGGTCTTTGGAATTGACTTGAAGCTAATATTTAATGAAAAACAGAGAACTTGCAAATTATTTTGATTTCACTGTTTTAAGTTCTTACAGTACCAACCCTACACTTTAAAGAGATTTGAACTAGAGATTTCTTTTTGCAAACTAGTTATATCTATAGTGTCACGCTTACATACTTCTAGAAAATAAGAGTTAGGAAACATCTGACGTAGAACTCAAAGAGAAAGCATCCCAACCAAAATTGTAGATTCTCTTGGTCACTGATGTGAATAGGCTGATTTTAGAAGGTCCCTGGTAGGCAAAGCCATAATAGTGGGCATTATCAAAACATCTCTGATTTATTATTACCTGATCAAGACAGATCAATCAATTCTGAGCATATGCAGGACTTCTGGAAGGTAAGTTACAGGTAAACTTGGCGATAACTGGAGATGATGTTGTATCACACTACCTATGTTGAGCACTGATAGAGCAGAGTTTGTCAGCACTTCCCCATCTCTCTTGATGAGCATTAGGAATTCCTGGATTCTTGATCACACACAACTCCAGATAACTAATGCAGAAATTTATTTTGGGAAACTGGGAGAAGAAATGGAGGAGGAGAAAAAGGGAGAGTGGCATCAAAGTCTGCTCAAGTGAATTCTCAGAGAGAAAAATGTATGCTCTTGAAGAGCAGCTGAGTGATGTGAGGCAGCTGTGGCAAGCAAGTAGGGCACGTGCCCCATTCATGTGCTCACTGATGTAGATTAAAAGCATATAACTCCTGAAGAGCTGGCCAAGTGCTGATATCCAGCACATCTCACATTTTGGCTGACACACATTTATCTGGGATGCTAAGGAGAGAAAGTAGTACAAAAGGAATAACTAAGAGGTAGAACTGAAAATTGACTAGCTATCTGAGGAGACCACAAGTTACTTTACAGGTCCTGATTTGAGAGGAAGAGGCACGTGCCTTCCTGTACGGTGGATGTGCGTGATGCACAGGGAGGGGCGGTGGTAGTAAAGCAGGACAGGCACTGCTGGCATTGAAGTCTTCAGTTTAGCCATATCCGTAACAGGAATGATTTCATAGACTTTCAGTTAAAGTGCATCCCTTTTGACAGGCACTGCAAAGCAGGAAGAGTGTGTTACATTCTGAGAACGTGAAGCTCTGAAATTATTAAAAATATCCCTGTCTTTACAGTTTGGAAAGCAAAGGCTTACACACACAATGGAATTTTTAAAATTATTTTCTCATTACCCTCAGTGTTATTAAGTAATTTACATAAAGGAAGCAGAGTGATGTAAATAATGCATCATTGCTACCACATAGAAATTCTCGCAGACAAAAGCTAGTGATGCCATATAGACTTTAAATATCTATTAGTTCATAAAATCTGTATATTAAAAGACTGACAGGTCCACAATTTCATATTACAATTTACAGAAATGTTTGGAGACAAAAAAGCTTTGTATCAGTAAGAACACTGTCTGAAAATCCCAATAGTTCTCCAATGAATTGAGCTCATTCTAGATAGTGCATTACATTTTTTGTATTTCCTCTTTTAGATGATGAAGTTAATACCTTTAGCTGGTTTTTGTTGTAAATTCTTATGATGACAGAGTAGTTGGCCTAAAATAAGTAAGACAAATTGAATCTCTATTTTATATTTTATTGATTATACAACTCATCAGAAGTCAGAGAACCTGTTAAATCTGAACAATGTATTTTAGTGTCAGTATCAGTAAAGGTGTGAATGATCTAGTACCTGTAATTTTAAAACATGATGGACAGGTATACAGCAAATATTTAAAATAAAAAAAAATAATCAAGAAGATTACTTTATTGGTAACTGAAATCAGTGGAATATGTTCCATCCAGATGGTCAAGCTGGTATGAATGGATTCTAGAGTAGGATGATCTTAAAAATGTAAAAGGGGCTTTAAATTGGACCCATACCCATTTGTTGCCTGCTTCAGTTAGATGTTATATATTTTTTATCTTGAAATACCAGCTTTAAAATTATGGAAATTTACAGTCTATCTATATATGTACATGTACACACACAGTACGTGTATACTTTTGTATTTACAGCTAGGACTATCCAGTCCAACATCAAATAGCTTCAGGCCCTGGCTGAAATTTATACTAATTATCTTTGCAACTCATGCTCAAGCAGCATCAGCACTTTGGGAATCAAAGCTGTAAAGCATCTATGCCTGTTCAACTTGTCATACCTAATTACAGCATATTATATTAGCATTATATTATTTTTTAAGTGTTCAGTCTAATTAGTGTTTAACTGTTATTTTGACTTTATTTTATATTGGTGTTTGTTAATTCAGTTAACAAGAACAGCTTCCATTTCATTACTCTCAAATGCTTAAAAGAGAAATGAGTAATTAAAGTTAAAAATATATGTATATAATTTTACAAATTCTATTATTTTCTGCTAATTCAGTGCAAGGCTTCTTTTGTGAAAGATGATCTACCCATTCCCACACTGTGCAATCACACATGTACATCTCTTTCATCAGTTCATCTCCCTGCAGATTGTTATTCCCAAAAACTACCAATACATTGACCTTTTCAAAGAAGGCATACTCGTTGGCTTTTGTTTTTTGTTTTTTAAAATTAGCTATAGCTAAGGCATTAATGACACCTACCACATCTCACAATAACACTATCTTTTATTAGAGATCTTATTTTACATATCCCCATAAGATACAAAACCTTCCAAGAGAAAATATCAAAAACCTTCAGTTGAAATCGGTTTGTTTCAGACAGTATGAGCAAGTAAACCAAATACATTTAAGATAAAGGAATGAAAAAAAAAAAAAATTAGTACAGGTACAACTCTGGTATGGAAAGCAATTACAAGGTTTTAAATCACTTTTTACACAGCATTGTCTTTAAAACCATCCTGGAAAATAAGGATGCTTGGTTCTCTTAACCAGTAGTTATAAACCCAGCAGCTATAAAACCAGAAAAAAAGAAAATAATATGATTAAATTAGATGGCCAATACACAAAACCCCAAGAACTTAATTGAAATATTCAATACAAAAAAAATACAGCATAAAAATTCATTAAAAGATGTTGGAAAAAACAAGCAAACAAAGCATCACCAAACCCATCAACAGCCACATTCTGAACCATTTAAAATGAAATTTATTATCAGATTTTGACTGGAGTTTTGACTTAGTTAAGGACTTCAGGAAAGGATGCCAAATTGATGGCTGTTCTGTTGCTACACAGAAAATGCAAAATAAAGGAACAAAGATTAAATCTGCTGGTTAAGGAAAATTCAGGCATCATGATTGTACAGCTGATGATAAAAGAAAATGTCAAATGCTGCATGAAACATCTTTTCGAAGCAATTCCAACAGGCAAAATACTTTAAAACTTTATTGCATCAAGATTTTACTTTTCTGCCTAAAAAAACTGAAATAGTATTTTGAAAGCTCTTTTGCACAGAACACATACAAGTCTCTGAAGCATTTAAATTCTGAAGATGCAACAAAATAGATGTTATGAGAAACTTCCGCTGGCAAGTCTACCAAGCTTTGAGTTCCAACAACAACAACAAAAAAGTATTTTCAAATACTACAGCTAAGAAAAGTTACAGTACATGTTTATTGCGTGAAAACATCCATTTAATGGATCCATCTGATTCTTTCATTTGTGGTTAGTGGTTCTTATATTCTTGATATAACTTGTACCAGATCCTACTAAGTATTCCATTAATTACAAAACACACAGTAGATTGAATTAAGTAGGGAAGTCTACACAATCTCAACAGAGATCCAACCTGTGACAATGCATGAAATCAAAGTTTCACTTCCATTTTCTTTTAAGATAGCCTGTAGCTACATGATATAATTTCATACACTGTGGAACAACAATGATGAAATTAAACACAGTAGGCAATACTAGAGTCAGAAAATAGCACATCTTTTTACCAGTCATGATGACTTTTCATGCATTAGTATTAAAGATAAGCAATGATGTATGGAAAAGTAAAGCATAAGCAAGAGATAGGAGGAAGAGTTACGAAGATAAATGAAGACGATGAAATGGCATCCTACTTAAGAGCGTGTTTATATATATATTAACTGTAAACAGCAGCTCTACTTAGGGGAACATTTTTCACACTTGAATGGCTTTAGCACTAAATATGAATTACTTAATATATGAAAACAAAGCAAAAAGTAAGACTCCATTCTTCAGTAATGTGAACACTGGTAATGTAAGTGAGGTTGCACGTTTGAAAAATGTTTAAAATATAGGCACATGATTCTGAATTAGCAGGTCACCACAGTCTGTGACATGCAAGCACATGTTTTGATGGGTTTGCAAACTATGTCTTGCTTACTATCAACTCTCTGCATCGAGTTACTGTTTCCTTGAAAGCAGCTGAATTTAGATTTTACAATAATTTTTTTGTCTGTGTTTCATGTTATGACATCATTTTAATACATTCAAATAGTCAAAATGTTCAGAATAAGATAGCACAAACTTGGTGCAGGAGGATATAGATCAGAGTGTGGCCAGCATTGCCAAATAGGAGATACACAGCTTAAGTATTATATAAACTACCTTTCCCCGAAAACATTAACATAGACACCAAAATTGTAACAAGACGTATCAAAAAAATAAGGCACATTTATCTTGATATGGTAACCTTGAAATAGAAAACTCATTTCAGAGAACATTGGTATCTAAATGAGTTTTATAAAAAATCTTGTATTCATGATAATTATGGACATTTCTCATCATACATGATAATGGAATAATTGCACATATCCCAGTGTGTCAAGTAACAAAATGGGAGTTTTAATAAACATTTCCATTGTAAAATTATTTTGTAGGTTCATGTTTTCATATTTACATAACTCAGGTGAATGGTAAAGTATTAAAATCTACCATCACTTATCACAAGTACTGCAGGCTTTCATTTTACCACAATTAATAATCCCCTTTGTGTTGAATAAATTGAAATTAATTGTGGAATACATTGAGATTACTGTCATTTATATAAATGATTGTAAATATTTGGACATTAGCTACTACACAAAAACCACTTTATTCTGTTTTATTTCCAAGCTGCATCAGGACTTTCTACACTGAATTATTTGTACATAAATTCACCAAGGATCAGCAAAGAAGGCTGTTTAAAATCAATCCCCTCTTTATGAAAATTAAAACACCAGAAACATCATTAGTTAGCATTTAACCTGAGATCTGTTGAGAGGTTAACATCCTTAGAAATTTCTTCACTTGTTGCATTAACTCATACTGATGTTGCTATTTAATGGAAAAAAAAAAGAAAAGTAGCTTGCAACATGGCTTTTTGCTGTGTTGGTCAAAACAATTATAGAATGCATGTTTTTCTCACAGTATCCAGAAGCTGGAATAATAATAATAATCATGTGCTTCTTATTGCACATGAAACTTAGAGGAGATATAATTGCAGATTCCTCTTCTCTATCTGAGTATTAAAGGGAGATTTCATTTTAGCCGAATCCGGAACGTATTTATCTCCATCGAACTCATATTTATTTCACTTATATTTCTGGCATCCGGAGGTGAATGCATCAAAGATAAAGATGCGGGTGTAAGACTTTCCACTCTGAATTTATTAAAGAGTTTATGCACCTTTATCTGGAAAAGAGAGAAATAAATTTAGAAAATACAGTGTGTATCTTAAAATTGACTTTAACCTATGATCCAAATGATACATCTCCTTACAAGTATCAGGACATAAATTTTTACACCAAAGATTATGAATATTTTAAAGTACCATGTCTCATATGTGATGAACCAAATTAGATCTTTTTAGGCAGAGTTCACTTACCACATTTCAAAGCAAGTTAGTTAAATCAATATATTAAAAAAATAAATCAGAAATATTTGGATTAAAACTCTTCTTGTTTCTAAACAAAACGACACTTACTCTTCTACTTACAGAAAATCCCAAACCTACTTCAAAATTTGATTACAAAATTTCTATAGATTCCTAACGACACAGCCCATCTGTAACCCTCAGAACAAAGTTGTATAATTTATATTTAGTAATTTTATATATCACATCAATTCTATTGCAATTGCAAAAGAGTCAGATATTTGCAGTGGTGTAGATCAAGTAAGTGACCATAGGCAGACAAAGCACATGCTACAATTTTAAAAGTAACAGTCACATAATTTGTGGATATGTTAATAATACTCAAAAGATACACTTCAGAATATGTAATTTGACTCTCTTTACTCAGTAAAGTTCTAAAACACTATTTAAAAAGTAGTTGAGAAATACTGATCTATTTTATATGAAAACATTTAAAGGAAGTTAATGAGACTAAAACTGACCTAGAAGTTTACTTGTTGATGCATACACGGTCATTCCCAACTACAACAGATCCACCTCTATCAAATGGAAAGCAGCTTTCAAGATAAACTCAACTATTATCCTGGAAGTGTAACTCTTGAGAAATAACTACCTACACTTCACCTATACTTTAACTTAAATGTGAGTGTTTCTGCAATATCTGTAAGGTAAGCTACGCACAGAATGTCAGTATACCTTTCCCTGAGCAGTGGAACAAAGCAGACCCGTGTCTCTGTGTGAAAATCTACAGTCAAATCCCTTTCTGTGAAGAATCAGAGCAGCTTCATCAGATGGCTCACTATCTACCTACAAATAAACAAAATAAAAAATTACTCAAAGTAGCAGAGCTAGAAACAAATTCTAGAACCTCACAAAATTATCATTACCTTACAGTGATAGAGCCATTTATGCCTTAAATAATGTTCAGCCTAGACTGAAGAGTCACATTTCTTTTAACGTTTATAAGACTAAATATAGAAAGAACTAAACAGCCAAGAGAGCGCAGATACACAAAGCATAGAAATGTAAGCTTCTAACCAAGGAGTTTAAAGCTCAATAGATGCACATGTACAGGGCTCCAGATTGAAATGTAGCAATCATAGTTGTATTAATTGGCTTCCCAGAAAAAAATTTAAATACACATTGTGATTATTTTCCACCAACCTTTCCTTTTGCAAAGCTGCCCTCTAAAATCTAATTCAGCTTCAGGTGGACATGAAACTGTACACTAGAATAAAAATATTAATTGAATTTTATGTTTATAGGTAAGATATATGGTGCGTGTGAGCCTCAATAGGCATCAAAGTATAACCCAAGAGTAACCTACAATCTCAGCTTCCTAGTTTGAAGCAAATCACTAAAATCACTTAAGATAAACGGTGACAAGGACAGCAAATAAATGCCTCATATCAGAATCCTGTTTGGACCTTGTACTTCAGAAACCAGTCATAGCCTAGAACTGGTTTGGAAACTTTTACACAAAAACTTCTTTTTTTTTTTTTTTTTTACGGTAAGGTGCAGAATACCACTCTTGTAGAGCAGGAGTAACAGAAAAGAAATTCTTCACGTTATAGATGAATGAGTATAGAAGCTATCTTGAACAGCACGAGCAGCACACAACAAGATGCCCTTCATGCTGTATTGCTACAAGATGCTTGTTTGCCGAGTAATTTATTTTCGGTGATGCATTACTTTATTTGGTTTTTTATTGTTGTTTTACATTCTTAAGCTCTTCACCATATTACATATACAATAAGGACATAAAAAGCGATTGTCTTATCTGCAGCCATGCCAGCTTTTGGGGCTATTTTTCTCTAATTTATTTCTGGTTTACTTCTTTTTGTACTGGTGCTTTTTCCCAAAAGTCTCTGCCATGAGTTAGGTTCATTTCTGGTACTTCAGTAAGTATCTATTGCCTTGGAGAAACCTATGCCAACAAGCATGAGGCACTTTGTGATGCTTTAGCACTGAAAGGTGTAACAACCAAGACTTAACCTAATAGGCTTCAGATCCAAGCCAATTTTTTTCCTAATAAAAGGATATATTGGAACAGTTTGAACCGGCCTCTTTGAAACTCAGCATAACACAGTTTCATCGTATGACAAATTCGAAGTATTAAGTACTCATTCACATAACAAAAACCCGTAAATTGAAAAACCTAAGTGTTTTCTAAGTTCCTCATTTAAAATAGTAAAAATTTACTCAACAATATTTGGAATTGAAATAAGATACCTTGCAGTAAAATACTGACTGGTAAAAAAGTCTGCCAATTTTACAAGTCACTAATAAAACTCAGTTTGAAAGGATTTTCATGAGGAGCATTAGCGTGTAGCCACCTAAAAATCACATTTTTAATTAATAAATGGTGTCTACAGTCAGCATATTCAAACATGTTTGCAGTACTTAATATCATTGATGGCTGAAAAACTTCTTACCCTCTTTATTGGAACAGTAGTACCACTTTCTACAATAAGTAAGGTAATAATGATAATGTGACAAAATAATTTGCCATCTCCATCTATGAAATTCCTGAGTTGGTTTTCACTGTCACTGATGTGACAGTGTTGCACTTAAAAGTAGGCATTTTATGCACACAAAATAATACCGTCTGCCTAAACATCATATTAGTAAAATATTAAAATTCATACTGCAAAGCCTGACTTCCTATGGGGTAAATTGATGTTAAAAATGACAAACCAGTAATGGGTATCAACACATTCTCTGTTACAGTGGAATTATCTTGTAGCAATCTGCATAACAAATGCATTTATGCATTTCAAATGATGACATGAATATTTAATATCTTAAGTTTTTAAAATTAAATATTATCTTAATTAAAAGTAAAAAAATTTAAACCAGAAAGGTAATAAACAATTATTGACACCTTCAGGAAAAGAGTTTTACTAAGTATAAACATCTGTGATATAGCAGTCAACCTTTTAGAATTCCCAAGACTTCATTCTGCACATAGCATCTACGTGTAATAAATTAAGCTGTTCTAACCTATTGTCAAAGCAGGTGTTAAGACTGAGTAAGCTGCCACAGCTTCCACATCTACTTTAACTTACCTCATCTTGTATCATCTCTAGGTAAATTAGATTAAGTGTATGCAAGCCTAAGGAATGTCTGAGCAAGGATGAACCTAATTTACATCAAATACATCTTCTAAACATGACCACACTAACGACATGAAAACCTGTGAAAAAATTCTCAATTTTCAACAAACAATAACATCCTTAATCTTGTTAAACTTCACAGCATTGTTATAGGACAAAAATTCCCTAATTACTGTACTATCAAATCTCTGACTGCCTTTCTTGGAAGAGCTGCCAAAGTTTGATTTGATTTTGATCTCTGAGAAATAAAATGTGTTTCTCACATCAGGCTTCTAGATGGGAAAAAAAATATTTGCTAGGCTTTCTCATAAGCCGTATCCCAGGGCAATGCTGCTAAAATTTTTATGAGAAAGAAAAAACATTTAAATGCCCTTTTTATCTGATTACTGTAAGCTAACCGACAAGCATTGAAAGGTTCATGCAACATGAAAAAAAAAATCATTCTATTTAATATAAAGGGACAAGTGTACTCAGTTGTTAAATCTTGAGGCCCAGTCTATTTACATTAGGTAAAATCTGTGTAAAACAATTAAAAACTGAAGCTGTATTAAGAATTTCCTTAGGCATTGGGCTCTTCCATGGCAAGATCACATATCTTACAACAATAGCAATATTTTCCCCCCTGAGAGGAGTAGAGTTTAAAGGGAAACTAGGAATTCCCTTATGTTTTTTCTCATTTATGCTTTAATGCATTTCCATGCATACTGCTTTTTACCTTAAATCTTAGTAATACTTTATTTTAATTTTATACCCTTTTATGTGGAACTGTAATGATATAATTTCTTGAAAATCAGCTTCAACAGCTAAAGCACCTGAGTAGCCATCTGCATTTCTGGAAAAAAATGTGTTGTGTAAGTTAGCTAGAATTATGACAGTTGCCATTCATATTTTTGGAATATAGAAAAAGGAAGCAGACAGTGAGGAGTGATTTTAAAAGGCCATTTTGGCATGCAAGAAATTATGTGTAAGGCATAGCACCATTTCCGCTGTAGGGAAGAGCTGTTCTGTACCCTATCCTATGACTACTGATAACTTTCACTTTGAAGAGCACAAAGTAATGCTGCAAGCTCAGGAACTGTCAATCAAGTAATCATTGAAATACACAGCTGTGATCATAGCCTCAAACAGTCTTCTACCAACTGGATAGTGGGGCTGGTATAGCCCAGACAAAATTGTAGAATTCACCTAGGAGAAATAACATTCAATTAAAAAAAGCAGAGTCATCCTTCCATTTCACAAGTTTCACGGCCACATGATACAAACAAGGGGAGCACGTTTATGGCTCAAAAAGGGAGAGGGTCTGCCCCTGAACTTGAAATGCTGAAGCAAACAGGTATTGCTGAGCTGGCTGAGCTAAATGAAAAGATTTTACAGTCAAGTGTGGAAGATACACTGCACATGAATATTTAATTCTATACAAAGCTTCCTCCTAACTTTTCAAAGGGATAAGGTCCACAGAATCAAGAGTTATTCCACTTGGAAACCCAAAATAGGAAACAGTCACAGTTGATGGAATATACCTGAGATTGAGCTGCGAACAGAGAAAGTGTGAGAATGCAAACTAACTCTTTAAGATTTAAAATAATGATTAAGGCTAAACATGTGATTCTGTGATTAAAAACTATGATAAAACAGTAGCTAATGGCAAGTTTTGCAGATATTCTGAATATAACCTGAGGTTATTATAGATGAACAGCTCTACCGCAGCCACCATGGAGACTATGAGGAACAAGGGACAACTGTAGTTTCTAAGTATGGCAGAATTAAAAAGGGATTTCATCTGTGGTAACAGCACCGGTGAGCACACTGCAATACAGCATAAAGTTTAATATACCCATGTTTTGAAAGGTATTGAAAAAATTGAGAAGAATTCATACAGGAGCTGGTGGAAGCAGGATGCAAATAGTCCTACTTCTATAGTTTATCAAACAGAAAATGGAAATATGATGGTTATAATTGTGATACGTTCCTCCGCAAGGAAAAAAAATATTGAGTATAGATCAGTTTTTTTGTGGGGGTTGGTGTTGTTTGGTTTTTTTTTTTTAGATTACCAGAGAACAGTTTCACAAGAACCAAGGAGTGTTTTTTTAACCATTTCCTCCTATGAATGTTAAGATGAGATCGATTTTCTTTATGGAATCAGGCGTTAAACACAAATTATTGTGCTCAGAACAAAGTCTAATGACCTTCAGTTGCCTTAAAAGAGTTAACCCTTCTGCTCTTGAACTTTGGGAACACATTGAAATGTGCCCCATCCAGAGACAGAATAATGCACTATGCATATTATGTTGCAAAAAACCCAATTCCTGTATTTCACGTTATTCAAGCAGACCCAAGGCTCTAATTCTTGCAGAATTAATAAAAAACAGTCCTCATGCTGCTATATATCATATAAAAAAACCTCCCACAAACTACTTTCCTTGAATAAAGTATTAGATTAGACCATATTAATAAGCTGTATGTCTGCTCATGAACAGTGGTTTGATCTTACCTTTGACTGAATTGTCCTCAGATTGACTATATGCATGTCACAAGGCATAGATGATGTGAGTGGAGAAAAGGTATTTAGCATCTCTGGGACACCTGAATCTGCATATGTTGTCATTAGAATTACAGGATGATTTAAGAAATAAGAAGTCATGTGGCTAAGAAGTGAGGGAAAACTAACTGATGCCTTCTCTTCATTCTGCAAAATACAAGAGAGAATATTTGTAAAAGCAAGTTAATATAACATCATGTCTAAATTTTGAAACTCACTTTATATATGCTTCCATTAATTTAATAGAAAATTTAAATTTACATAGTGTCCATTTAATTACTTTTGGAAACTTCTGATCATCCACTAATTCTCTTCTAGCACTAGGTACACCTCCTGTTTTGACAAATCACTAGTACGTCTTTCAAAAGACAACATCTCATTTAAAATCGTTCCTCAGACTTCTGTGTTAGCCCTCAATGTGTAAACAATGTAGTTTAGAGAAATAAACTAGCTACTACTTTAGCAAATTGCTCCTAAGTGTTCAGTATCTGCTTGAATACTGACAGCCAGCTAGCCTTTTGCAAGTTTCCTTTTCTGCATACATTTTCTGTCCTTTATTTCTTATCTACTTTCGTCAAATTCATCTAATTTGTATCCTACATCCTTCTTTCTTTTTAAATCTAACTTCCTAAAACTGTTTGTTGGAAGAAATTGCAATAAGCACCTTTGTTTTGGTCTGCAACGCATTAAGATTTTTTCACAGTTTTATTTCAACGTCATGCTGGCAGGAACTGAAGGGATCCTCCTCCAAGATTTTAGAAGCTTTGTACTTTCTCAAGCTGTGTCTTTGCAGTGCTTTTACATGGCTGCAGAAGCTGTTACAAAGCTGAGATTACCAAGTCCTACATATTCACAACAGCTAGTTAAATCTCCATAGAAGGTAGAAAACAAAGGAACTTTAAAAAGGCAATTTTTGGTTTAGAATGTTAGTGAAAATAAGGTAGAAATGCGTGAAAACCTATTTTGCTCTTATTTTTCCTTGCATAGTCAGATAAATCCCTGCTTGTTTAAACAGGTGATTTTCAGGGAAAACTTTGCAGAAAGTTTACCACAAACAGTATCTTGAGCGTTGATATCTTAAATTTGCATTTTATGATAGGCTGAAAATGCAGAAATAAAAAATAAATGAGAGACACTTAAAGCAAAGGGGAGGATTATTTATCAGTTTATAATGGACAACCATAACAGTAACTCCTGTTTTGGGGTGCATATGCATGTATGCATCTTTTTTTTTATACCTCTGCAGTAGCATTAAATACATTTGATGGTGTAGCAATTGAAAATATGCAGAGCTGAATGGCTCGAAGATGAAAATTTCTATTTTATTCTCGGTGCTTTTCCTAGTAATGACTAACACTGCTTGCCTCTTTGGTAGATAATAAGCATTGAGGCTAGTATTTTTATAGATCTATTATGACCCCCCAAATTACTTTCCAAAAATGTTAATAGTTACCAGTTGCAAAAGATTTCTCCTCCATGTGCCTTGCTACATTTATTTACACTGAATTCCATCTGCCACCTTGCCGCGTGCTTGTCATGGTTTAGCCCAAGCCAGCAGCTGAGTATCACGCTGCTGCTCACTCACAAACCCCCTCTCCCTGGGTGGATGGGGTGCAGAATCAGAGGAAAAAGGTAAAACTTGTGGGTTGGGATAAGGTCAGTTTACTGGGACAGCAAAGGGAGAGGAAAATAACAACAGTACTTTTAACAGGATGACACACACTGCTATTCGCTCACCATATGGAGTCAATACCCAGCCCACCCTCGAGCAGCAACCCCTCCCTCCCAGCCACTTCTCCTTCATATGCTGAGCATAATGTCACATGGAATGGAATACCCCTAAAGCTAGTTTGGGTGAGCTGTCCCAGCTGTGTCCTGAACCACCTTCTGATGGAAATTTATTCCATCTCAGCTGACAACCAGCATAGTAAGTCTTGAGTCCTCCAATTTCTCAGCCTTGATTTTATGTTTTTATTACCTTGAATGGTTCACCATCACTGGCAAACTTCCTTGCCGTGATGTTCCAATTAGACTACAAGCAAGCTTGCCCTAAGTATAGCTACAGGTAAGAGTCTTCATTCAAGTGACTGGATACACGCTCTACCCACAGGGAAAATGTGCACATGTGTGTTATTTTAAAGAATTCTATTTCACTCCAAAAGGAAAACAATTTAATCTGTTGCCGTAGATACGATGAAGTCAGTCAAAACATTTTATTTTCAGTTTTCTTACTATTATTCCATCTTTTACTTTCTGTGAAATAGGTTGATTGCTTGGATCTGAGAACTTTAAAAAGGTCTCCTAGAATATGTTACATGAAGTAAGTCAAATGACTTATTCATCCTATTATAACGTTTAAAACAAAAGTTGTATCAAAAGCCCTTGCAACTAGTTCCTCGGACTAGGCATGTTACCTAAGAATGAACGGAAGACAAAACTACTGTCCAGCAACAAGAGTAGCTTGAGATTAGTTTTTCATATGCACTTTTAAACAATGGGCATTCATACTCAAAGCATTTGAGATAGTGATTTTGCCTAAACAGAAATCATGTTCAGTCATTTCCCCCTCTACTTTCAACCACTGCTAACATACACTAGAAACATGTTGAAGTAAGAAGTGCATGCCCCATATCAAGATAGTTCCACTCAACGTCAGGTTTCTCAGATTTAAGGGACCCCAAGAGGCTGGAAAGAGGAAGAAGGGTGAGCCTTCATAGAAGCAGCTTTTTTTTTTTTAAATGCTTTATCTACATGCAACTTCTCACTGTAAGACATCCCAAACACTTACTTGGAGAAGGGCCACAGTTTGCTATGGGAAGACTGACTAAGAATTCATTCTACTAAGTTCAACTTTATGCCTGGAAGTACCGAACTCATTTAGATGTCCCCACAATTTCAGAAAAAGATGTTCCTCAGAAAATGTCAGAGTCATTTGAGGAGAGGAGACATGAGATCTTCCTGAAAGCATCTGTTCCATGAACAGAAAAATACCATGTACATAAACACAAGCATGACATCCATGGGTCAAAGCCTTGCCCAAATCCCAGAGATCAGAAGTACAGGAAAAAGTTTGAGGCAAGTTTGTATATTGGCTGAAAGTAAAAAATCACCCATAGTAAAAATATCACATGAATCCTCAGCCTTTCTAGGAACAGACAGCACAAGGCAGGTCAATCTTCTAGTGCTGAATCCTTCAAAATCTTCTCTAAGGCTAACAGAAATAATGTGAATAAAAAAGGTGGATTTAGTACAAAGATGCAGTAACATATATCGCAGTTGAGAAATCAGGGAAGATGAAAGGAAAGACAGTAGACATTTTGAAAGAATGTGGATGGGGAGAATCATTCACTATTAATGGGCAATAGGTGAAATTCTCAGATAATCTGTAGCAGAACCATAAAGAGTGGCTCCTCAGTTCCTAGATTCTGGAAAGAACTGAAAATTGCAGAAACACACCAACTTGAAGGACTCTGGCACATGCCAGAATCAGAGCTGATTCAACTTGGCTCATTTTTTGCTACTGCTGCGTTTAGATGTTTTATCACAGGCATAAGCATTGTATTTAAGCATTATCTACTTTGAAACTTTGAAAAGCTGTGCTAAGACTTGGGTAGAGATTTTATCTTGAATGTGGTACTCCCACATCTGGAACGACAAGTCAGTTCTGGATGACTGCAGCAACAGAAGTGCCGTCATTCAATGATCTATGTAACAGCAATGGGAATGGAGAGTACAGCAGGTGTTGAAAATTTCCAGGAGACCGAAGGAAAAAGGTTTTACTAACACTGTTAAGACAATGCTATCACAGAAGGTCCAAAAGAAACAGTTCAAATCCCACTCTCTCCTAGGTACATCACAGTCAGGAAAGGATTGGAGTATGACTTTCCCCTCTCAATCTAGTGATCCAAAATTTAAACAGGACTCCAGAAGAGGGATGGGAAAGGTTTGCATGTACAGACAACTCATTTGGAAGAATATTTACTCTATATGCACACTCACTATGTGGGCGGCTTTCAGCAGTACCCTGCTGATGCTAATTCAGAAGATGTAGTCCCACAGCCTCCATCTAAGGTACTGCTCTCTCAAAAGTGGCATTATTTCCTGAACTTCAATGACAGTGTTTAGCATTCAAAGTGTGAATGGAGCTCCAGTGGTAGCCTTACAAACATTACATACTGGCAAGATTCTGACAAATGCCACTGATCCACTGTGTGCTGACTTAACGACCTCCAATCAAAGCAAACACTGCCTTTTTAACTACCTTACAGCACATTCATATACAGTAATCCAATTCAAAACTGTACATGTTGAAATGACAGTGCAATATATGTAAACGAATCCTCATATGGGATCTTTTCTTGTCATGGAAATTAAGGTGAATAATTCTAAACTTCTAGTTTTGAGGGAAAAAAAAAACAACAAACAAGCCACAGTCCAGTACGACCTTAGGTTACAATTTGCAACAGGTTCTAAGAATGGCCTCATCTATTAAAAATGCCCTTATATCAGAAATGAGCTATTTTATCAATAAACGGAGGATGCAACAGATTAGGAAAAGACTCAAAGGATTTTCTGGTAAAAGTTTAAATTGAGGAACTGAGGTCCTTAATTAGAGGGGAAAACCACTAATTAGACTCTTCAGAAATCATTTAGTAATTGAATGGAAGAAAGAAATGGAAAATACTGTAGAGAAGAAAGTAAAGTTGAAACACTTGATAATTGGACTTCAGTTGAGCTAACAGAGAAGCAATTAAATTTTCAACACAGACAAGTAGTCTAAAATTTCCCATACAAAAGTAAGGAAAGGAAATTGAGGCAGATGGAGTATCAAATCACAAATCTTGACAACCATTTACTCCTCCTCTAGACTGTTCTCTGCTATGAACAATTCTAGTCAGGAAAGAAATTTAAATACAACTCCATAACCTCACCAGCATCCAAACCATCTGATAAAACATGCTGAAGTATGGATGCTGACTTTAGATGTCAGTGCATTCAAATAAAATCTGGAAACAGATATATGATCATTTAGCCCCAGCCGGCAGCTGAGCACCTCGCAGCTGCTCGCTTGCTCACTCCCTTCTGCCCCCTCCCCAGTGGGAAGGGGAGGAGAATCAAAAGAAAAAGGTAAAAACATGTGGGTTGGGATAAGGACAGTTTACTAGGACAGCAAAGGAAGAGGGAAATAACAACAATACTAATAAAAAATATACAAAGTAGGTGATACAAAATGCAATTTGTTCACCACCTGGAACTCAAAGCCCAACCTATCCCCAGGCAGCAACCTCTTCTCATTGCCTGGACAGTCCTCTCCATACCTCCCCATATATTGAGCATGGCTTCATATGGTATGAAACACCCTTTTGGCTAGTCTGGGTCAACTATCCTCGCTGTGACCCCTCCCAGCTTCTGCTGAAAATTAACTCTATCCCAGGTGGAAACCGGAACAAGACAGAATCCTGAGCCTGCTAAATCAAGGGATGTAGATCAAAACAGTCTGACACCAAACCACCTGGACTGTTCCTGGAAGGAAGGAGTCTTTCACCCTCTTTCATACTGTTTAAGGCAACAACTTGTATAGACTTTCTCTGTCACAGTTTCACAAAACCAGCTGACATCACTCTTCAAAGATGAACGTTCCTGGACTGGGCAATCTAATCTGTTGAGTAAAAAGACTCTTTAGAGCATCCCTAGTCCCAAACCGTAGGGAGACAGTATTATTAAGCATCCTTCAACCGCAATCTAGCAACTGACAGCTGAGATTATCAGCCAAAGAATCTAAAGCTTCTCAAAGACAAACACAGAAAGAAAAATGGTTTCTTTCTGTATCATCCAAAGATTGACAACCATCTGTATGTCTGATGAGATGCTGCTTCTACACGAGAAGATAGTTGGGTAATACTGTGCTAGCCTGCTTACAGGTGAGAAACATAATGGCAGACAGCATCATTACTATGTGATTTACAACACGTGACAAAAATAAGTGACAGATAAGGACAGATGCCTTAGCTTTAAAATTGCATACATTCTTCCCCAAATGTAAAAATCTTGAACCCTTGACTACGTGGAGTGCTCCTCACTTGAAGAAGGAGGTGTCTGTGAACAGGAAGAGAGTGAGAAATTGCAAAACATTCTTGCATACATACTCCCCTAAAGCTCCCAACTTGCAAGAGAAATTCAGCTTTTATTTGGGACTGATACCAGTCAAATTCATGAAATTGGCATCAAGCAGTAAATGGTTTCAACTTAGCTGCAGCCTTTACACGCAAGAGTGCCTAGCTGTAACCTCACTAAGTGAAAATCGGACGCATTTGCTTTAAATGAACCCAAAATTGCACACTGTAATACAAAAAGAATAATCTAAGTCTGACAAGTTCTGAAAGTCCTCTAGATACGGATCTATCATTCTCTTTCTTCTGAGGTCAATGTCTGGAACTAGATTTTTGTGTGCCTATAAAAACTCCTATTGCTTTTGAGAATGAAAGAAGGATGTTAGATAATGGGGCTTACACCCATAATACAGCAAACAGCAATTAGTCACTGATGAAAACTGGATGAATTCTACTGAGGCAAGTAATTCCTTTTCAGTGTCCAAAACTGCAATGCTGAAGTATCAAAGAAAACACACTAAACATTGCTTCAAGCATCTTTCAAACTGCCTAGTGGTTGAAGAGGCAATTTTTTTTTGGAAACCAAGTAAGGTGGATAGAAAGATCTTTTCTGAGCAGTGAGATTCAGAACACCTAAGACCTCAAAGCTGTGCAAGAATCTTCAGCAGAAGAATCTTCAGGTAATCTCTATAAAAAAGCAGGTCCTCTACAACAAATTAAGACTTTTAGGGAGGTTTGGATAAATTGCAACCAGAAGTAACAGGCACAAATGTGAGTAGTGATCAGGCAACTATCCTGAAATCTTACAAAGGCTTTAAGCAAGAATACTGATACAAAATTATTTTCTCCTTTCTTTCCTGAAATCCTTGGGGGGGGCAGGCAAAAATTGTGAAAAATATATGGGTTAGATCTGCCTGACTTGTATAAAAAAAATATATTTTTGTCAACACTGAAATATTCATCAGTTACATTACAGTTTTGCACATCAAAGCATAAATTCTTTCAGAAATATGTTTCAAGAACCATGATCTGGAATGCTTAGAGTTTTTTGATTGCTATTGAAGTGACCAGCAAAGGAGGACTCAGCTGAGTAGACAAAAACTGATATTACCTCTTTACCTCAGGGAATGGAAATTTTTCTTCCAATTCACTTGGAGGCTGTTACATTGGAAATGCATTTATGCCACACTAGGTGGAAGGGGTCCCTGGAGACTGATTATAGAAGAAATGGAAATTCTGAGGCACTGTAAAATATCCACAGGGCTGTGAGTTGGTTCAGACTGACTCTAAAATCATCACAGATTTTCTGTACTGCTTGTGGATTATTAGCTGGCACTGAGACTGTAGGTGAAAGAACCTCGATGGCAACAGGTAACCAAATCCAAGGAAATTCGGACCCACAGGAGTTCTTCCCAGTCTGCTAGAGCTAAATTCAGTAGTCTCTAAGGCCAGAGGACTCCTTCCAGCCCAAGCTGATAGAAGGGAGCCTACTGTGGTTCTGCCCCTTTGAGACCAGGCAGGAAAAAGGCAGAGCATGTATTCCCAACACACACAGCCAGCCATACGAGTGAGCAGCACCTTTACCAGCGCCCATGCAAACTTGGAGCACTTGGGCAACATGAGCAGAACAATCTCAACTTGATTGTGCCCTCCAACTGATCAGTTTACTAGTCAAAGACCCTCACTTTTGTGATTTGCAAGTACACTCAACAACCACAGATCCCTCAAAATATCAGTGTGGACTTTGCATCGGTCTGATATCCCAGCCTGGACCTTAGGCCTCCTAACCACCCACCAGCTCAGATTTCACATCCTTCCAGGCGCTGGCTCCCTGTCTGCCTGAAGCTTGCTAGCAGTTTACATGCACACACAGAAAATGCAGGTCTTGCCAGCAACTGGCAGCCAGTTGCACTGATCCCTCAGTCCCATGATCTGTCTCCAATAGTTGACAGACAGACCTCTTACTGTAGTTGTTTCCTAAGTCTTACCTGAAGTTGTCTAATGGCTTGCACAGATTCAGAAAAGGTTGTGCACAGAAACCAGACTTCATAAGAATACACGATAGGCTGTGGGGATCAAGCATGGGACTGGATCAGACCCTTTTATGCCCCTTCTACCCCTACTTGTCCCAACTGTCCTCCTCACTTCTCCTCTTTCCCCTCCTACGTCCTTCCACTGAACATCCCGTAACAAGCACCTTGTTCAAACAAAAAAAACAGGTACAAAAAAAAAGTCCAAAATTCTCTCCTCCCTTCAAATCATGTAAGTCCTGGACCCTTTTAGGCAATAATGCAATAATGCCCTTAGTCTGTATAAAGTAATTTCTGCTGAGTGGTCTTGCTGGGTTTTACACAAGTGAACAATCTAATCTTCCTCCTTTCGTGGTCTCTGGAGCAGCCAGTTTAGTGTGCTCCACTCCTCCCGGGTTAGGTTCTTTTGCTTCCTCCACCTATCACTGTTCCTTCGATGACTGTGAGGCCCTTGAGTTTAATTTAGTTAGTCTTTAATCAGATGTCATAATCGCAATCACGTTCTATAAACGAGCTGATTGGAGAACAGCTGCTCACTGGTCTAAAGAAGAGTGCAGATGGCAAAGAAAGTAACTAGTCACCATGATCATAAGCACATCAGCATAATGACCAAGGTTGACAAATATGCAGCCATCAGTATAGTTGGATGAAAGGGATCACAAAAGCAGATAGACAGCATGACATGCTTTTCTCAGCAATAGCTGAGAGTAATAATAGAGTTATAGCCTCTCCCATCAATTTTATTTCGTGTCTTCTAATTCTTCTTACAGTGTTTATACTGTTCAATAATGGTGCAGGAGACAGGAGGATGCCTAAATAACCCATGCTGGAGTTGGGGAAGAGACGTAGTGATAAGATTGTTTCCTGTCAACTGGGAAGAACTCATCCTGTTCCTGATGATAGCACAACAGTGCTTGGAAATTTTCTGAGTTCTGCTTTGATGAGGAATAGGTCACCCACCAAACTGATGATAAAGACATAAACTACACAATCGACACCTCCTAATTTTTGTCCTCCAGAGGCTATCTGCATTGGAAGTCCCCTGCTTATGTGAAGTTCTTGCTGCTCATGGAAACTGCTTGTTCCACGTGTAAGGAGATTATCCCTTGAGATTTATTTCACTTGAAAATATAAGCAGCAGTAGCTGGGCTTGCAGCCTTTCTCCTTTAGAAACCTCTCATGTGGAGAGTTGGTGGTGTTCAGACTGGAGAACAGAGGGGTCTCCAGGGAGACCTTATAGCAGCCTTCCAGTACCTAAAGGGGGCTACAAGCAAGCTCTAGAGAGAATGTTTACAAGGGCCTCTAGTTATGGGACAAGGGGTAACAGTCTTAAGCTGAAGGATATTTAGATTAGATATTAGGAAGAAATTCTTTACTGTAGAGGGTGGCAAGGCACTGGAACAGGTTGCTCAGCGACACTGTGAATGCCCCCTCTGTGGAATTGTTTGAGGCCAGGTTGGATGGGGCTTTGGATACCCTCCACCTGATCTAGTAGAGGGTGTCCCTGCCCATGGCAGGGGATTCCCTTCCAACCCAAATCATTCTGTGATTCTAAGGATCTTGCACTACCACCAGAGCTTGCAGCAGGAACAAGTAGGCCTTTCTAGAAGGGCAATACAGAAAGGTTTAAATTTAAAGACCTCAAGTTACACCAGCTCAGAAAAGACCTTAAAGAGGTCTACCCTCCCGCTTTGGTGAATTATACAGGCTAAAAGTGGAGAAATCAAACTTGAATATTCTCCAAGCTACTGAAGTAAAATACTTTCTTGCTAAACAGGCAGGCAGGTACACACAAACGAAGACAAATAAAAATAACCAAAGGGAAGTAATTCACTGTAGAAATGTATGTACACACAAAGCCAACCAACCAACCAAAAAAAAACCCCAAAACACCAAACACCCCAGAAGAAAGACATAGCTATAAGCCCAGAAATCAGAAGGCGGCAGTCCTCTGCTTCACCATGAGCCAGCTACAAAGAGTGGCTGCTGCCCTGTTGTACCGTGTGAACACTCACTCACAGCTTCGGACTGTATCACATGAATGGAGCTTGGAGACAAATCAGTCTTTATTCAGAACCTTTCTGCAACACATCTTGTCACAGTGTCAAGAAAATTAACATTTTAAAGAAATTAAGCGGTAAGGTGCCCTGGCATGAAAAAGAGGACAGTGCTGGCCTGAAAGCAGATAATATTTGTAGATAATTAAGAGACAGAAACACTGCTCTTGAGGAGCAGACACAAACTTCCAGCTTAAGAAATATAGTACCATCTATATAGTAGTAAGAATAATTTACATGTAGTGTCTTAAGCAAAGCTGTAAAGAACTCAAACATACCTGAATCTCTCTTCAAATGAAACAAGAAATAAGTACATCCCTTATTAAATATATGTGGCAAAGCTCTAAAGAAGATGCCTTGTGTTCTGTGTGAGAGGAAGAGACGGAAATGACTCTATTTATTTATTTGTTCAGTGGCCACCATAAAACCCCAGAACTTTAAAGTTCAAGTTTTTGTATATACTTAACAAGTTCACTACGGTAGTCATAACTAAAAACGCTATTAGAATATCTGACATTGTCACACATGGGTTTGAAAATGCTTCTAAATGGTAGTAGGCTATCCAATGGCCAATGTTGAGTTTCTGCTTTTTTGAAACATCACATTAATATGCTTATTAAGGTGTGGTTACACATAGCATAGCAATGCACAGTATAGCATATAGCTACAACATGAAATGTGCACAAGCATCACAAACATGCACATCAAGAAAATGGCAAACGCAACCCAATAATCAGGCAGAAATGGCAATATCACCAAGCATATATTTTCAGAGAAAGTAGATACTGAGAGATATTTAGTAAGTAAAAAAGAGTAGTTGTATGTCGTGGGAGAAAAGGAGTTTGATTATCTGCCTGCCACATATTTGTGATTTTATTAACTGCCTGTATTATTGTTTCTTTCAATCACTTCCCCCACACCAAGGCAGCCATTCGAGCCATTGAATTCTGGCTCTCTGCTTGAGACTAGGCTATAAATCCAGCTATATAAATTGAGCAAGTCAAGGTAAGGTATGAAATAGGAATCTGAAGAAGAAAGTGTGTGCCTGGCATGTCACCTTTTCTCTAGCTATGACACTGATGAAATAAAGATATTACCACTTCCTATAAATTCTATTTCTTTCATACTCTTACACTAACATAACACACTAAGGCCCAGAAAGTAAAAAGCTATCAATGCTCATTTCTAACAAAACTTAAAATAAATGTAAAATAAAGAGTATATATTTCAAAAAATAAAGAAACATTTACTCCGTTGACAAGTATTGGTATCTGTACTCAGTTTCATTCTCAGCTAAATAATAATCTCTTCAATTTTAACATGAAATGCCTTCACTTCTTGCCTAACAATCTGAGGAAAAAGAATGAATCTTAGGAGAGAATTCAAAATGATATGCAGAGCCAAAAAATGCTTGCAAGGACAAAATGAACATATAAGCAGAACATATAAGCTCATCCAGAAGGAGGAGCAATGGATGTCTACAGAAGTTGTATCAAAACACAGTAACAACATACCTGAGGTCTGAGGGACAGGGCTGTCAGTAATTCTGGTGAGTATAATGTAAAGAGGAATGAGATTTGTTCAGCTCTTACTACATACATCGCTTACTTAATGAACAATACAGCGATTCTGCATACACCTTGTGTAGTATCCAGCTCGGGCAGGGGGTGGGGAATAAAGAAAAAATCTTCACCAAAACGTATCAACCTTATGCCTTTTGCACAGAGGCAGTATCAGCAGGAGTACTGACTCCTGGCTAGATGAACTAGAATTCAGGAGCCAAAAACCAGGTAACATGAGGATGCGGGACTTAGTAGAATACAGGCTACCTGAGTATGCCAGTCATTATTAAGAGCTCTATATACCCACTGGACAGGTTGGTCTTACACTTCAGAACAGTCATCTGGTTTGACTCTGCCATTAAAAAGTACTGTTCAGGATGGGGTTGGGGATGGAAAAATGTATTTTGGAGAAGTAAATTAAAAGAAACTTTTGGTTCATATTGTCATAAACAAAAACCCCCACAGTAATTACACCAAAGTGATGCTCATGTGTTTTAATTAATTTTAAAGAATTGCACATTCTACACTTCAAATATTCTCCTTTTATGGGTAAAGTTTCCCAAAAAACCAGAAAAATCCCTGTTCCTCAGAACTGTATTTGAGGAAAGACAGAATGAAATTATTTTGTAATACACTTTCGGAAAAGCTTGTACTGGCAAAGATGCCTAATGATCTAAACTCCCTCCTTCTGCAGCTCCCATAGTTCCCCAAGCCAGTAACAAAACAGGGCTTGACAACAAAATTAGGGTCAGTGTATGAGTCACATTGCAGCCAATTACATATATAAACTGTATATAATTTCTTCATAATTTTACTGACAGGGCTATTTTTAAACTATTGAAACAACTACCTTCTGCGTAACCATGCAGTAAAGAAAAATACATTTGTACATTTAACAAAACAGAAAGCAATCTACTTCCCTTTCTTACTTTAAGACATCTGAAACAGTTACATGAATCAGAAAATGTTACCGATTTTGAAAAATAAAATGCTAGAACACTCTAAATATAGCAAGGGGGAATTCCATATGTAAAACCAGTAAGATAATGTTTTCTTAAAACATCTTGCTTGGCTCCTGGGGGCTGTGCACACTTGTATGAGTTGGGCCAACAGCACCTCTTTAACTGTTCCCAATCCCCCATTGCTTTGATCCCCCTTCATTTCAAGTCCCTGTAAGAACCAACTGTCCTTAGAGGTTTACTCTGCCGAAGCTATTTAAAACCATTACAAGATCAGTAAGAAGGGTCAGAGGGGAGGAAGGTAAACGCTGAAACACAGGTACCCAGAACACCTCAAATATTTTTGATCATAGCAGGTAACTATCCCTTCTCCTTTGAAAGATTCTCAGCAGTTTGCACAGATCTTTCAAAAACAGATTGAAAGGAAGATTTTAATAAGAAAAAGGAAATACACTATTATGCTACTGAGCTGATGACTGATATTCCGAACAAGCTGACAGATGTATGCAAAGACACAGGTAAATGTTTCACTAACCAGATAATGCCAGAGCTGTTTAGGCTGCCTTTGTTCTAACTGAGGCATCCTCAAATTATTTTCCAAAGGAGTGTTTTGGTTTGAAATAGCAGTGCCGTTCTGAAATTAAACTTATGGTCAACCCCCTTAACCAGGTCCTGGTTTGCAGAGGAGTCTCAGTGTGCATAGACTAATTTTCTTTTAGAAAGCAGCATCAAAGAAGGTCCCCCAGAGGGATGCACCAAATGTGCTCTAACCCTTTACAACTCCATTATGGTCTGAATGAATGACTAATCCTTTGGACAGTTTTTAAAGTCTGTTCTGACACAAAACCAGACCAGCTTTCAGTAGGAACTGGACTAGAAGACTTCCAGAGATACATTTCATGGTTCTATGGAAAACACCAAAACTGCACACGGTGTCAATGCAAGCACCATGGCACTAACTAATTTGATGTGTTCCTGTTGTTTCACATTATTTGCTGCTATAAACACAGATTTCCATGTCCAATAATTCTTACTTATCAGCTTCTAATCTAGTTTAATACAACACAAATTACCCTGGACAGTAAAGAACTGTTCTGTGGCCGTATATATTTCTGCAGATTTCTTCTTGTGAAGGGAGATTAACCTGTGCGATGCTCATTGCTGTCAAAGCTAGACTGCTGCAGAAGTCAAGTTAACTTCTTTCAAGTTAGCTCAGGTATATGCACACCACACTGGCAGACGCAGTTAATATACTGCCTGTGTTATACAGGATGAGGAACTAGAAAATCCTAATGGCATGTACAACCTGAAAAAGTAGTGTCAATCATTAAGTGGTGGAAATTAGCTTTAAGCTCGATATTATCAAACTGCTTAATGATATCCATTATAAACCAGAATTAATTCCAATTTATCTGCATATTCATTAGCAGCTCAATATACAACTTCTCATCCTTGGCTATGTGATGATTTTAAAATACACTCAGTGTTGTCATCATGGTTCTACTGCCTCAGTATGAAGATGTACTTCTTATTTTGTTTTTCTCAAAAATGATACAAAAAAAAGCAAAGAGAGAAAATGCAAAAAACTAAAAGAAAATTGAGGAGTTATTCAAAAGACTAATACAAAAAAAGGTTAACTGAGATGATCTGTGAAAGTTAAAAAAAAAACACAAAAAACCAACAAACAAATCACCCCTTCAACAGGTTTCAACTTTCCAGAATCATAATGAAGTGGGAAGGTTTACATGTTTGACATCTAAATATTGCCACGTAAATCTTATTTCCTAAGAAAATTAAATTTGTAAGTTGTTTTCTCTTTCCACTCATTTATTCAAAATAATTCGCCAACCTTTGACAGATTCAGTTAACTTTGTTAAGAAGCAGAAGTCTCACTAATTAGTAATTTTTTAAAAGCTTCCTCAATGAGAAAAAAAAATAAAAAGAAAAAAGAAAAAAAGAACACACTTTCACAACAATACATCAGTCGCGTTGAAGTGTGAGTGAGAGAGCAGACACTGTAGGTATTTGTGTGAGGAACATTAAAAGATTAAGTTTTTATGATGAGAATATGCAAGCAAGTTAACAAAGCTTCCTTGGAAGCTGCTTCCTTAGTTCTACTGTTCAAGGAATAATTTCTTTACAGAGTTCACTGCTGCTGCTGCAAAAGAAATAGGTATATATATCTTAATTAGCCAGAAAAATCCAGACAGTGAATCCTACCAAATCTGTTCCATGTCTTCTTTCCAGCAGAAGTCGGAAGATATTAGCTGTAATCTTGTTATCTTGGACACCTTGTCCAAGGCCACGGTTGTCATCCTGCATAAGTCGACGATCCATAATCACTTCCAACTGACCTGGAAAGGCAATAAAAGGATTATACTAGTAACAAGTATATGTAAAGCTTCTATAAACATAAGAAAAATACCCTGAAATATAATTTATAAAGAATCACAATTTTTCTCTTCCGTATGGAAGAGTAATAGCAGATCAGTATTATTAGGACTGACTGTGAAAACAGTTAACACCTTTGGGCTTTAGCTGTCTATAACCTTTCAAAAATTTTTCATAAGCCTTTCAGTGGACGTTCTTGCACTTTTTTAACATAACAGTCTAAGTAGAAGTTTAGCATAGAAAGTTATCACTGTTAACTATTATTTGCAACAAGTACACTTGGCACATCAAGCCTCAAGGAAGAGAATCACCCCAGGTAGCTGCAGCTGTATGGAGAGACCTGTAGAGGAACTGTCTTCATGTTACACAGTGCATCTCCCAAATATATTTTTTCTTTTTTTTTGTTTTTGTTTTTGTTTTTGTTTTTGTTTCACAGTTGGAGGCAGAAGGAAAAACAGGCAGGCAATATGAGCATATAAATACTCACAATCACTCCTTGTAAGGGTATTTTCACTTGTGGGAGTAGGAAAAAACTGCACCAGATGAAGATCGATTATGAACTGCTGCGTTTATACTGAACTGTAGCACTGCCATTCAAAATAGCTCTTTAAGCATGATGTTAAATCATAAATAGCCTTGTGGAAAATGACATTCATATCTTTTTAAGTTTGTATCTCCAGAGGGAAACCAGTTCAGGGCATGTAATTAAGGCTGTTGCCGTTTTTGCTCACGGAATCTTCAAACAAGTATACTTGTTTCTTAAATAAAATTGGAAGACTGAAGTACATGTCTCCTGAATTAGAAATGCACAATTTAAGCTACTACAAAAGGCTGCAGAGTAAGGTAGTTTCTTTTATACTTCTTCATTGTTCTACAAATATTTATCCAATTTTCCTATATACTCGTTCTTCCCTTCCCTCAAGTAAAAACAGATTTTGTGTATCCAGGACAGAAGTCAGGTGGCAATAAGCAAGAAACATACTACTGTTTTGAACTGAAGTATAAGGCTAGAATTGCGCCTCAAATTCATGGCCTTTGTGGACTGCTGTACTAACATGGGCTGACAGACAACAGGTATAATTCTCTGAAAAAAAACTTTATTTGAGTGTCTCCTCATTCTGGTAGCAGTACAGACTGAACAACTGATCTCTGTTTCCATGCCTTCAGGCCATTTATCATAGCTTTCTCTGCTGTGAGGGACAAGATGGCATCCCTTTTGGAATTCTTAATATGAATTGATTTTTCTTGTCAACATATTCACCAGCTCTTTCGAAGTACTCCATTAAATTTGTGAGGTATGATTTTGCTTCAGAAGTATGTTAATTCTTATCCTGGGTCATTTCTATCTTTTATTTCACTCATTCTAGACTTCATAAAAGCTGCTATTGTTTTCCTTGAGAGGGAAGTTAAGCTATATTGAATATACTTTAAGACTAGTGCTTTTCACCTTAAAGCAAGCAAATCAAAAAACATGATCAGCATCAGATTATCCATCTTAAGTCCTCTGCTACCACAGTAGTATGAAAAAGAACAAACCACTGAAGTTTTGCTGCTTCATTCTTGAGTACCATCAGAGTTCTTGAGTGAAAATTACCTGGTTCTGCCAATTTATTGCTCACTTTTGTCTTTTTTGTAATTTCTTTCCTCTGTCTCTAGTTTGAGACAGATCTTCCACTGAAGATGACAGAACCTGATATGGGAACAACCTCCACCTCCTCCCTTACTAACATACTCTGAAACTTGTCTAGAGTTGGAGAAATCTATTTCCTTTCTTCAAACACTAGTAGGTATGGTAATCTCTGAATGAACTATCTCAGACAATGATGAAGGACAGGCCTTTATAGTATCTGTCATGTTATACTTACCGTTTTTCAAACTTGCAACACCTAGAGACTGAGCTGAATGAAGTGTCAAACGAACGCCAACATCTTGGATATAAGCCATTGTAGTCATAGGATAGATATTTGCTTGAAGAGGCAATTTGCTCATCGTCAGTCTGGGCTGGATCTGCAGTTTGAACACGAACTTCAGTAAAATACATTCTTTTTATGCATTTAAATTTCAAAGACCTTTTCAGACATTTATCCCATGTGCTTTAGAAGCACAACTGGCACCGAAGCATCCACTCCACTGTATTATTCAGCTTTTTTGAGATTTGTAGCTAAAATTACCACTTTGGAAATGATAACTTCAATGTACTTTTAGATCAAAGAATATTTTTAAAAACCTGAAAGATTCATCAAGGGAACACACAAAAAAGAAATAATCACAGTTATAGAATGAGAGAACAATTCTTCTCCTCTAGAGAGCAAGCAACGAATAGATTCAAGGTAGCAGAAAAGGAATTGTTGGTTTGTAATCGGAATTTATTAAAGTGTCAGTGGAATTCATGAATGGTACATGACAAATGAGTAGTAGTATTACAATTTTTTTCATGTTTAAATACTGACTTTACCATCTCCAGCAAAATGCAGTACTACACACTAACTGGAAAAACAGTAGTCTCTTACTCAGCAAGTATGGTTTTCAATGTATTTGCAAAACTATTTTTAGCAAGGAAGGAAGGTAAGGAAAAGGACTTTTTCTTTCTTTGATTAGGAAGAGAAATTTTTCTTTCTTCTGTGCATGCTGCGTAGTCCAAGTTAATAACTTATTTCACTTATTTCGCACTTGTTCCATCAGATGCGTTACCAATAAAACAAGTTATTACACTCCAAAAGCATATCACTTTTTGCCACCACAGCAGCAAGCAGTTGTTCGCTGAGTTTATGGACCTTATGCACATCTAGCATTGTGCTACCCAAAGGGTTCGAATTAAATAGAGGGGAAAGAACACATGCAGATATACAAGCAACTATATGGCTTGTCAAAACAAGCTGTATTACAATTCTTATGTTAAAAAGGATATAAAGCAATATTTACAAACTCCTTGAAAGAAAAAAATTGCTATTTCATCTGATCTAAATCAAGTTTTGTAATGGATAAATTTTTAAAGCTTTTCTCCTTTTAAATGATTAGTGGAGCTCAACATGGTATTTTGATTAATATGACTGAAACTGTTTACAATTAGAAGTATTCAGAGTCAAAAAATGAGACCCTAGTCTTTTACAATTAATAGACAATAATTACCTGATATCCATTAAGATCGGTATAGAATCTGTTTTGACTGTTTATGTCAGATGAAATTCTCATTGCAAGCTCACGATTATATTCTCCTCTAATATCCACAATATTGGAAATTTCAAGAGACTGGCCTTCCCAACCTGCATGAGAAAGACGCATTTAAAACCTCGCAATTTTTAAAAGCGATTGTCACATATGTAAGAGTGACTATGGTCCCAGAACACAGTGACCTAGCTTTCCCCTTCTAGTTTTACTTTTCTGTTGTATCTTACCAGATATTTGAAGCCAGTTCAGATGAGTGCTATATGATACAGCAGTACTTCTGATTCAGTACTCAGTGAACAGACAGTCAGAAACCTTCACCGAGTGGAACAGAAGCAATTTGTGGTAAGAACCAAAGTGGGTTCTGGTAAATCAGCAGGAAACAGCACATGACTGTTAAGTGCCATCTTTTGTAGCAGCTAATATGCTGAAGCAAGACCTAGCTATTCACTTCTCCCCATGACTCTTAGCAGTTTCCGCCATTCACAGACAAGGATGAAGTTACCAGCTTCTTGACAGCAAGTGTTCCACTAAGCAGGAAACCGGTCAGCTTTTTTAACAAAAACAGGGAGAATCTTCCTTAAGGACAGTGAACTAAGAAACTGCGCGCTGGTATGATCACAATCAGGATACAAATCTTTGTTGACAGAGAAAAGATGCCTACTTATGAAAAGAAGGATTAAATATCTGAACATGCAGACATTCAGTAAGAATTTTTTTCTGCAGTGAAAACAGCACTGTACACTACATTACAGCACTGAAAATTAAATACCTTTAATAATAACCCGACCTTTTCAAACAGTTAAAGGCACAGTTTGTACTGGAATCATACAATTATTCAGCATGACCGTTTCTACCTTTTCTGTCGTCTAATGTGACTAATAATTGTGAAAAGAATTCCACCAAGCAGAACAAAGATATGAAATATCTCTTCATAGTGAGATGAAATTAGATCATGCTTGTCTGCTGGATTGTAAACAGAAGACGGTAGAAGGTGAGGGACTCATTAACCAACTGAGTCCTTCAAGACTTGAAGACAGTATTTTAAAATCTTCAATACTAAATACTTTTTTTTTTTTCCCAACCGTTCACTGCATGTCCACTCACAAGACCTAGTGGCATGCTCAGGAGTTTGGGCTCCTGAACTGTAGAACCTTTTGCAGAAGGGCAAAATACTATTGAATACAATTCCTAGATTGCTAAGCACACAGACACAGGTTAGCACAAAATCTTTTTCCTTCTACACATACAGTTTTCAAATTTTTTTAGCAGTCCTGTTTAAGAGCATGTTGGAACAGTTTCCTTAGGAAGGTCTTTATTTTGTCAAATTCTAAAACAAACACTCTGAACCTTTACAAAATGGAATGCTAAAAGTGTCCCCCTGCTTCAATTTTTACGTTATTCTTTATTATGTAAATGCAGTCAGGGTTGTGACTTTATCACCTAAATGTCAAGCTCTATATTTGTTTCCTCATCTTTTTTAAAATCAGAATGCCACCTGCAGCAGTGCCAGCAACTGTTAAAATGTTAACATTTACCAATGGCTATTATACTACAGTGCTAAATGAAAAGTATTCAGTTCAAGTAATCACTTCTGTTTACCCAGACTTAGTTTGGAATAAGTGGTTCTATACTCCATTATTGATGCTCTCCATCATAGATTTTCCAACTATTTTAAAGAATGACTATTAAAGCATGTGCACACTGTACAAGGATACAACATTTTAGTTTACAATTTTGAAATGAGCAGACCATTTAATTACTCTCAGCTCTTGTCTACTGCATAATTTAATGCAAAAATACAATTATGAAGATAATGGAAAACAAGAAAAATAAGAAAAATAAAATGAAAATAATGAAAAATAAGAACTGTTGGATAAAAAGATTAACACCACCATGCTGATATCGAAATCAGATGTCAATGGAAGCAGGAAAAGTTAAAAAGTTAAAAATCAGTTACTGGTCAATTACTGAATGGAGTTATCAAGTCAGAGTATTTTCTACTCAAAATCAACAGAATTCTAAAGCCAAAAGTTGAAAAAGCAGCATTTCACCAAAATTGCTGGAGAAGCTGTAGGACTTGGAAGTACTGTCCAACATATGGATTAGCCACATGATCAAGCTTTCCACCCCCTGGCAAGCAGGCAGGTTACAACCAGAATATCAGGTCTTCATTAAAAATAAAATGTATGTATGTAAATATTTATTTCTCTCCACATGCTTTGTTACTGTGCATATCTAGTAAGACTTCATGATACCTTCTTTTAATTGAAGTAATACTTTATAAATAACTTCCCTTATAAAGTCCAGGAAACAAATCTCAGCAAAAAACAATACTAAGTCATCAATTTTTAAATTTTGAAAAAGTCCACTTCATGTAGAGAAATTAAAATGAAAACAGCCCATAAAAGTAAACAGACAAACCGTGTAAAATAATTGCATCATTTTTCCTCAAAAAAGCTGGGAAAATGGTTCAGGACTTCACCACAATGATGGGATAGGTAATAGTGTAAGTACTGAAACAGTGTGATGAATTAAAAATTGTCCAAAAAAAACCCCCAACCTGTTGTATTAGATGGAGAAATCCACTAAAAACCAAACAAACACAAACAAAACAATCCACCAAACAACAAAACAACAATCTCACCCTAACCAAAAGAGAGAGTTTTCAGGCCACTTTCAGGCTTTTTCCCTCCTCTTCACTACAATAAACATTCTCCTTCAATAACTTCCCTCCTTGCTAAGAAGTTTATTGAAATCCACACAGCAAAGTAACTTTGTTTTCGCATTTTTGGCAACCTAGTAGCATATCTTGACCTCAAGGTACCTTTTTCATCCAAACTCATTTTACATATTTGTCACATAAAACCAAAAAACATAAACTTGAATATAAACGTTTCTTCAGGATCTTCAGCAACAAATTACTATACATCTCGGTTTGTATTCATAAGGAATTGATCTAGAACTACTGTGTTAGACAAGCTGGCATCTGAACTCTGATCAGTATAAAGCATATGGGTAAACTTTACCAATTTCAAACTTTAAAGTATACACTTACATCATAAAAAATGAGACATCTGAATCAATTTCAGCTCTAAAGAGGAACATATTACAACTAAAAAAAAATCAAACATATCAGTTCTGTGCAACTGCAAAGTAGGTACTGCTGGTAATACTATTTTTGAAACATAAAAAGAATAACGAAAAGAGCAAGGGAGACCTTGAATGTACTTACAAGGTCCATTATTTGTTTTTGAAGGTGTTTAGAAAAATAATTAAATATTATAAATAAGATTTTAAAACCCAGGCAGACAATTTTGACATCTACAGTAAAAGTAATGCTAATACAAAACATGTTTAAGTTCCTTCAAGCATTGAAAATATTAGCCAATCCTTCTGTACTTCAGAAAAATTCCAGTAGAGTAGATACAAATAGATGAACAACTGAAAATGAATGTTTCTGATTCAATTATAAAAAGATACACTTAAGCATTTTAAGTCAGATTTCTGTAGGAAATTAAGTTTATACAGATCCACGGTGATTTCCTCCCCCTTTTACATTTTCCATTTCATCGAGTTTGAAGGGTACAGAGTTTCCAGATTACTGTTTCCCAGGAAAATTCTGAATTGGCTAGTAGTTGAACAGTAGAGAAACAAAAAAATGAAAGGCTTACTGAAGAAAAGCAAGCAAAACTGGTATGAAGCTATGCCCTAAGAGTCCATAAGCTAGTGTTCAGTACTCGTGCCTCTCAGGACACAGGCAAATACATACAAAGAGGAAGCTCACAGGTAACTAAAGCATGCCTACAGCTGTGGAGTAAACCAGACTTCACTATTAATGCCACTAACAAGTAACTTTATGTTCTTTGTAAATTTAGAGAAAATGTTGTTGTACCTCCATCAGTAAGTTGAAGCTATGGAAAAAAATACATTTTTACATCATCTCCAATATGTATCTGATTTTTTTCCTCATTTTCACAATTTACAGCTATCTACAGCACTCAGATGACCCAGTAAAGTTCAGGACCCCCTTGCAGGTAATTTGTACTGTAAAATGTCCTAATACTGAGAAGCACCTTCAACAAATCTGTTATGTTTAAGCATGGCATCTTAATGACTAGCATGATGCTCAGAAAGGGATCATAGTGCACTGGACCCTGTGAAGACCCAGTCTGACAAATTCTGCACTAGTTCAGAAGTATACTTAAACATTAAATAGACAAGTAGGAACCAAGACTGTACTGATGAAAAATAACTGCTGAGAGAGACAGAATTTCACAACTCTTACCCTGGACTTTATATAGTCGCATGGTATGTGTCACGTGGTGGAAAAAACATACAACTTCTGAGAAAATCTTTCCATGAGCAACTCTTATAGTAGGTGGATCTGTAAAAATATAAGGCTACAAAAAGAAAATCGAAAGTTAGAACTATTTAAAAGTTTTGCATAAAAGCAGTGTCAATAAAACAAAATATTTTATAAATATTAAATAATAATTTTTTTAACTGCTCTATATCCAAGTCTAGTCTAAAACTTGGGATTTAAAACATAATTCCTAATCTGAAATTTGCCAACTTCTCACTAGAGCCTAACTTTTCCTTTAGCTAAAATTAGGATAACCCTGATTACGAATCTCACAGCCCTTTTATGAGGATTAATGTATATAAAGCCTACAGACAGAGTTATATATTAATATTGCAAATATCTGGAATAAGCTTTTTTGCTAGCAAAATTATACTTGCTAACCAGTAATCAAATACTGTAGTTACATAATCTGTGGCAGATGGTTTAACGGTCTGGTTTGCTCACAGTTTCCTCTATCAGTGGTACACACTGCGTGAAGAAAGCTGCCTCTACACTGTCTTGTGGATCAGTTTGCATAACCTTTTTAAAGTGAAAGAGGAAGCTTCTTCTTCATCAAATGCAGCTACAGTTGCCAGGGGAGCTCCCTGGAATGCATGATAGAGCAGGGAACCATTAAGAAATCTCAAGAGGGACACCATCTTCTTACCAATGTCTCTCAAAGACTAGCAGAAATTTCACATACATAGTCAAAACAGAGATGAAGAAGATTATTATTCCATGTAGTCATGGTATTTTGAGTCTCAGCTAAGCAAATGACAACTTTTTAAAACACATGATCCCAAACTGAGCTGTATACACAATACAGAAATACAGGGATGGCTCTAAAGTAAAAATGGGTTAAATATTAAGCACGTACAAAGTCAAAAACGAAAATACAACACATGTAACAACTACTATAGGGCAACAGCAATAAAAACTTCACTCAAAAAACACCCAACAAAATACTTGAAAAACATGTTATGCAGAGGGATCCAAGCAAAAAGCTCTTAGAAGGTGGCTGTCCTCCTCCCATGTATACCAATGTCGTAAGAAGGACAGGGCATACACTTTCTACTCAGGCAAGGAAATCAAAGATCAAATGTGTCTTGATGAAGAGAGGAAAGCAACATTATATACATACAGACAAAACATGTCAGAGAAGAACAAGTACAGTTCTTGTTCTTGATATCCTCCAATCTTCTCTGAGCATATAACTATGTATATTCACAGAAAAGATTTCAAGAAGTATGTATAAAAAAAAAAGGAAGGAGACTTTCAAAGACTAAAAGCATGCTTTTCTATTCACTTATTTATTCGTAAAGCTTCAGAAAGAATGCTGTTTAATAAAAGCTTTGCCAGAGGTCCAACAGGCAGCTCTGCAAATATCAACTACAAAAATACTTTGCACAGGAATCTGGTAGAGGAGTCACAGGTGCTCACATTTTGGTGAGATGAGTTGTTTTAGGGAGAGAGGGATTTTTCTACTGATAATCTTACAGCAATGTTTTATCCAGCTAATCAGTATAAAACCCAAATGAGGAAAGAGTCTTTTGGACTTCTTAACAGTTGACATGAAAAATAATGAGATACTTCCAAGGAGTCTCATCTTGTCAATAAGACAGACAAGTATTGTTATCTATTATGCAAAATCCATTTGCTAGCTGAGAAATACAGCAGGTTTACGGTATTAGGAGGTCAGGAAAGCCAGGTGAATTAATATGCTGGGATAAAGGAAATTTGAAGACCAAATCTTAGGTTAGAATTTGAGCTGACTTTTGTGTTCTCTTATTTCCACAAAAGAAAAATTACAAGATCAGTAAGTGTAGATTGAATCTTCTCCTTTGATCTGGCAGAAGAGAGCACTACCTATCTGCTTATCTATCACACATAGAGAAGACAAACTCATTTAACCTGTGACTACATACTCCTAGAAGTATATATTTAGATTAAAATCCCACAGTGAAACTGAATTACTGACAGGAAGGTGTAATAATCAACCTGTCAAAAATCCTACCTGCACGTTAGGGCAACATGAAGTTCCTCTGGTAAGCAATGAAGGACTGCAACAGCAGCTAAAGAAACTTCAGAAAATTAATTGAGAAACCTGAGGTCTTCAGGTCAAGCAAAAACCCTCACCAATTACTACCTAGGAGAATACTACTTACACAAACAGCTGCCAGAGAATTACACTGTGTTAGCAAAGTAACACCTATCTTATGGGCATATTCCTGTTGTTTCTAAGAAAACTTCTCACTAAGGTTATCACTGGAGCTATCCAGGACCAAACCAGCAGAAGAGTGAGGTGGTGGATGAGTGACAAAGGAATGCCAAAAGTTGTGCACTTACTAAAAAAAAACCAGAAAAAAATACCTGAAGCATTATTTTTTTAAAAACAGAAAGTAAAAAAGAATACTTGGAGGAACTGTTCCATTGAGCTTGTTAGTATAAACATGATGGTGACTTTGACAACGACTGCCAAAATGCATTGTTGTCATCCAACTAGAAAGTTGAAATGAGATGCATTTAAGAGCTCTGCTTCCAGGATATGGCCACAAACACTAAGTTCACACACCAGAGTCTCCAAGCTGCGCATGTAGTCACATCAGCTCAGCAGCTAAAGATAAAGGCAACCATACTTACCGTTCTGAACTATATGCAAAGATAAAGTGACAGAAAAGAAAATGAATTGTCATTTTGCAGATATCTTCTGAAACTAATGAATTTTTTAAAATCATGATTTGTGATTCCACTAGCATATGCATTGAGAGAAATGTATCAAAATGAGTTTGTAAGCCTCTAATTCAGACACAGTGCGGGGAAAAAATAAATGAAGAAGGAGAGTTACAAAGCCACATGCCATCACGTGGTTTTGGGGGTTAGACAAGTTTACTGTGAGAGTGGTGAGGCACTGGCACAGGTTGCCCAGAGAAGCTGTGGAGGCCTCCTCCCTGGAAGTGTTCAAGGCCAGGTTGGATGGGGCTCTGGGCAACCTGGCCTAGTGTAGGATGTCCCTGCTCATGGCAGGGGAGTTAGAACTAGATGATCCTTGTGGTCCCTTCCAACCCAAACCATTCTGTGATTCTATGATTCAAACTAAGTTCTTTCTAATACAAAGAGTGGACATATGATGTATACATGAGTTCTCAAGGACGCTTGTTGCTTCCTGATTGTTGGGCAAACAGGAAAAATGAAGAAAAAAGATGGTATTGAGAGAACACGGAAGCCTCCTAATTAATGTTAGTGCCTAGAAAAGCACTAATCCTATAAAGTGATTTCTTGATAGTCATCTGGAGACATACTGATTTCAGAACCTATAAAGAGATAATTGACCATGTTTGCCACAATGAAAACATCTCAATGAATCAGGCTTTTAAGCGGGAAAGCACCTTTATGCATTGAATATGCAATTATTCTAGTAGCATTCCAAAGATCCTTGGTAAGATGTGCAGAGACCTGTGAAATGATCCTGGCCCTGGATCTGCAATATAAAGATACTTTTGATGTAAAAGCCTGACTAAGATGCAGAAATAGACCTCTTACAACTCAGATACAAACCACTTTCCTTTCTAAGTGGAAGGAACCAACAGCGACAGAGCTATTTGCAAAACTGATTGGACAAAGTCCTGGTCTGAATTCAGTATTTACTCCACTCTGAGTGGGAGCCTGGACTAAATGACCTGCCAGGGTGAAAGATTCTACGATTCTCAGGTCTTAAATTAGGAACAAAAGCATTTAGGTCTCTATCCAGTGGCAGTCTCAATACTCCACTTCCTAAACAGTTAAAAACAAATAGTCGCTGTAAAATCTGGTCGTCTCAGCTTCACTGTAATGAGTTCCACTGTACAAGAATCAGCAGCCTGCCATGGAAGGTTTTGTTGAGCCTGGAAAGCAGTGTCTTCAGAAACAGGATAACAGAACTATGAGTCAAAGTGTTGATCCAAAACTGGGGGTTCGTTTACCCGGTGTGCAATATGCCAATATACACACAAAGCAAAGGTATTTTGTCGCATGTTTGCACAGCTATGGGTGGCTGTCCCAAGATATCACACTCCAAAGCTCCAAATCAGTGGTTGTTGATACATAAAACATTAACATATTCATCTTTCTAATACATATGCATTGTTACTCTATTAAATGATTGGTTTAGATTTCTTCGCTTAGCATGCAAACTAGAACGCATGCTCAGTTCTTCACCCCACCTTTATTTTTTGAGTAGGTGGTATAATTGGGGTAGGTGGTCCATGGGTCGGTGGTCGTGATTTCCCCTGCTGGAATTACCTTTCCCCTAAGTTTTCCTTTTCTTTTGGCAAGTCCAAATAGTTCTTCATGGTTTACTGACTGAACTAGTAATATATCAGTTAAACTTCAGCTTTAAACAATCACCACCTGCTTATCAGACAAAGGTATATTATTTAGCTATTTCTTGCCTGGTCTTAGACCAGTAGGGGTAGGGCTACACAATGGACTTTTGCAGCAGCATGACAACTTGATTCATACCGCATTTTACATTTAAAAAAAACATTTTTCAGTACTCATGTTCAAGAGAAACATGTCAGCCTCTCCCGAGAGAGAGGGAGAGGATGAGAGAGAGGACCAGAGAGAGGAAGGATGGAAGGACAGAAGGCAAGCTAGAAATTTTAAGGGAGAGTATTTGGAGCAAAGTAATATCCCATAGCTCCCTAGGATATCTTAAAATACTTGGCAACAATTTGGGTGCCAAGGGGTGGTGATAACTGGAGACATGGCTTCTCTTTAAGGTTTAGTGGTTTCCATAGAAGCTTGTATGGCATATTGCCCATATAGCATGGGCAATAAGCCTTTGTCCTTGTAGTCAAGTGAAGCAGTACTAACCATTTTAGTGTGGCCTAGAAATTTCTGGCAGTGCAGCCCACTGTTGGTGGGGAAGTCAAATAAACTATGCTAAGTAGAAAGTTTTCCAACACAGATTGAATGGACTTGATATGCCTGAAATTTTAAAATGAAGGCTAAGCCTTCAAGAAAAGTTGCTTCTCAATAGCAGATTACCCTTCATTTCACAGGGTTTGATATTAGACTGGGTGTTTGATATTAGACTGGGGGAGGGGAGGTAGGGGGAAATCAAATACTATGAGCTCTTCAGAACTGTGTTTTAAGAATTATGTGGCAGAAGAGAGACAGTTGTAATTTTAATACTTTTTGTCTCCAAACCCACCCCCCATCAATATGTGGGAGGGGGTGTTTGTCAGATTTTTAAATGATAGAGATAAAGCTTAAGGAAAATACATAGAACCAAGGAAAGAACAGACACTTCAAAGGCAGCTGATTCTTGATGATTGCGAGCACCCTCCAGGTAACAGTGCCTGCATACCTGCCTTTTCCTGCTATCAGGCATGCAAAAGCCAGGGAAGCATTAAGACTAAGGATACTATACTTGAATGGGGATCCTCTGCTCTTTTGAGATGGAAGATCTGAAGATGGGTACAGTGGGATACTGTAAATGGATAATCTCTCTCCTTTTGGGCAGTGAAACATCCCAATCTCACAAAAATGTGGAAAGATAATGGTATCTTTTCCTTACGTTTGATGGCCAAGTGTTTAGGTAACTCAGATATCTGGTCTTCTCTGAGAAGCAGAGTCAACAGGTAATCCTGACAGATTAAAAAAAGACCTGTCATGAAGAAAGTTTCTTGAACCTAGTGGCAGCAGCTACAGTTATACAAGTCAAAGATTATTGTCAGTAAAGGAAGTCCAACCATGGAGAAGAAATATGAAAATAAAAAATTTAAAAAAAAAAGTAGAAAATCTCTAGCCCTAGAGATCCTGCAGAATAAAAAAAAAACAAACACCTTTTCTTATATATTCTTTTAGTACGTAAGTACCTACTTAGTACATACATGTGTGGAAAGACACAGCTGACTAAGGAAGAATCAGAATTTCCCAATCTGGGTTTACCAACAAAGTCTGCTTTGATGCTGAAAATTTGATTTATAAAACAAGAAAATGAACTACGTGCATTGATCCCACAAACACTTAGCATCTGACTCTTTGGAAAAAACTGCTTTGTTCTACTTCTTACTGATAGAGAACATCAGTAGGTCATCATATACTGACCTGTCTTGAACACACAGAGGAAAATATAGACATTTAACTGTTTCAAAGTTTAATGAATACTGGGGGTTTTGCTCCAGATCTAATAGATTTATGGAGTTGGTCATCCTTCACAAAATCACAAGAGATAGAAACATGTTTTCCCTCCATAGGCATGGCGCCTCTTTTTTTTTTAACATGTTTGTTGTGAGATCCAAGGAAGTCCCTTCCGAACCTTGATAACGCTGTCAATCAGTTAAGCAGCACTGATGTTTTAAAAAATCATGTCTTTTCTGTCTTTTCCCCTGCTACCTTGTTTTTCTTTCATTTTACACAAAATACAAAGACACAGTAGGAGCACTGCCTTGTCTCCAGAGAGGCAGCACAGAGCCTCTGCTTTGTGTCATTGTTCTGGACTTCACACTGGTGTCCTGACCTGAGGCTGCCACTGAACTACTTTCACACTTCAGAGACAGAATCATCCATGGTCAGGATCCTATGCCAGACAGGACCCTATGCCAGAGTGCCAGAGACTGTTCTTACTTGGGGCAGCCTACCTGCAAATGTTGCCATGGTATCACAGACCCTTAAGCTGAGCTTATGTCCAGAGCAGTGACAAGGCATTACAGGTATTGTACCCTCTGTTTAATACTGTGTAAACTACCATCATTAACCCAGGTCTCTGCTGACGTCCAACTTAGTGCTGGTACTAGAGCCTTATCACTTCCAGGCAAAAATGCACTCTTTGCAATACTCAGGGCTGGTTTTAGGTCAGCAACAATTAATCCAAGGAACCTCTTGAAAGATTCAGATCCATGCACATTCTAATACACAGACCATCGACTGCAGAAAACATCACATCCACTCGTAACAGCCTACTGATGACCAGAGCTGCACTGCATGTGTCAAGTGTTCTACACTGACATGGCTTTAAGTTGTGGCCTACAAAACCTAGCATGCAACAGCACCAAGTTTCCAAACTTAAACTGGCAGAAGAAGCCAAGAACGAAAAGGCTATGGAAATACTATAGTAAGACAGACAAACTAGATGAAGAAAAACAATTTCTGAGTATTGCAGAACTGAAAAGAAAGGAACCAAAAGACTTAGCAGGTGACAAAACAACTGGTTAACAGAGGCAAAGAAAACATAACTGTACTCACACCAGAGGAAAATGACCCAGTATCAAAGGCGATTATTCTTGTTAAATTTTGCAGTAATACACAGGAGTTAGTGGGATAGGCAAAACAAAAACAAAAATAAACCTAGACAAAAAAAATCAACTGACTGTAATCTATCATATCACCACTCCACACAAGGACTTGAAAACGTTAGTCGATCCACTTCACACTGAGTACCCTGAACAGATGGCATTTCTTTTAAGACAGAAATCATTACTTCAAACTGTTTTAGAAACTACTATAGAACTACATTGTTATTCCCAGTGGGACAATCTAATGTATGTTATTAAAATGCAAGCCAAATGAGCCTTATGGTATACTAACAAACAAGAATTTTAAAAGTATAATGATTTCATTTTTATTGTATAAAATGTTACAAAAGCTGAACACACCACACTTTTCCATGAACTACCAAATATGTAGTTTAATTTCATTTTTTATAAAAGTTCAGATGTATTTTATTTTCTACTTAAGCTTGCAGGCAGGTGACTGATATCCTCTGTTCAAACCGTAGCATTTTGCTATCTAGATTTTTCCAGATTGTTTTTATAAAGCAAATAATTTAGAAGTGTAGTTAAAATTATGTAACTGTTAGATTTAATGATTATTGTTTTTATAAACAAAAGGACAAAGTATCATCTAAAATAAAATTAGCTTAAATGTGACCATGCAGCTGATGAAAAGTAAAAATTAAAAAACGTAAGTGATATTGTTCAGGTATTCACAGATCAAAAACACTGACATTTAAAAATTAAGAATAAGTGAACCTTGTTGAACATAACCGATGCAATTATGGGACTAAATATACTAAATACTAAATGGTATAAAACTGCCAACTCAGAGACCTCAAAATGCATGCTGCTAGAAGAGACTGCTGAAAGGAAACAGCTGCTACACTGATTTACACACGTAACAAAAAAAATTACCCTTGCTTACTTGTTCAAGTGGTCAACACAGAAATCCCAGTTTGCTTTACACAAGTAACTTTCACTGTGCGAAACTGGGCAGAAGAAATATGCTGCAAACTAGCTAGTGTTCACGGTGTTCATTACTTCACTTTCGCTTTCCGAAATATCACCTTTAAAGTTCCAAGAGTGGTACAGTAGATTCCATGTGGTAATTAAGTCAGCATAAGAACACTGTCATTTCTGAATTTCCAATTTGAAAACTAATAGCAGTATGCTGTTGCCCTCCAATAATTACGCAACTAAAAATACTGATAACCCTAGACAATCAAATCAGAACAGCTCTTGCTACTCTGTCTTTACATTCATCAATTGGGACTCAGTATCTTAATTACTGTATAAAACTACGCATGCCAATATCAGCTAAAAAAGTACTACACTCTGAACCGGAAGCTCCTCTTCCACAATAAATAAATCTTAAGAATCAGAAATGCTGAAATGAATCAGTATGTTCTACACATTTTCACCACAGGAAGTGAAAGTGAACTTATTTTATTGATGGTGAATAGTTACATCTTACTGGATTTCTTGCAAAGGTATCATCAAGTTTTTTGGTGAATCATAAATGTTCTGTGTCTTTTTAGACTTTCAGATTAATGCTGTGTTTTTACCCAAATCTAGGTTTATAAAGTATGAAGATCTGCCAGTCATTTCAATAACTGATGTCATTATTTCTAGCCATACAGCTGTATTTCAGTGCTGGGGAAAACTAGCTCCTCCAATCCTTATTTGCAGAATGCTTCAAGGTACTTCAAGATCAGAATCTCTCTGCAAACAGAAGATTTACCTTGGCATCTCCATCTGGTAAGAAGAGATAAGCTCCGCTTTTATCCCGGTTACTTGTAGTTCCATACCAAGCAAACTCCACCTTCATTTGATGATTTTTACCATCATCTTTGGTATTTATTTTCTAAGGACAGAGAATCATGTTTGAAATAGTTGACACATTTAGAATTCCACAAATAAGAACAAAAGTTCTTAAAAAAGTAAAACATAGTCTTTCAAAATATAATGCAACACACCTCCAGTAATCCAGACATTCCAGAAAACCACAGTTTCATGTAAGAATTTTCTAAGATTATATTATCCACAGAATTCTGCATCTCTTTTATCTTAAAAAGCCTGTCTGGCTTCTCCTGCCTACTGTTCCTCAGGTATATATTATAGTCTGTTAAAACTGCTTCTGAACTCTGAACCTCCAAAAGCTGGTAAACTCCAAGCCCCAGAGGTGGTAGATGTGCCACAAAAGAGATCTGTTGAGAGCAAAGAAAAAGTCATTAAAAACATCAAAGTATAAATTTTTGTACTAAATTTATGCTCAGAGTAACTCCCCTTTTGCTTCAATAATTTTAGGATGGCCAAATTTTTCCCATGTCCCATAAATGAGTATGAAATTACAAATGACAGTTCAAGCACGTTAAGAAGAATTTACAAAAATGTCTGCATTGCTAACTTGCTTAGCATCAAGATCACTGTTATATTAATGCAATAATGATTTTGAATCTTGTTAAAGAATGTTAGCCATGATTGTGCAGTTCTGAGCATATTTGCTGTGCATTAAAAAATGTGTGTAGCATATCAACTGTGTACAGACCCTACTTATAACTTAAGCAGCATTCAAAAATTCACAAATTTAAATAGCAAAATATAAGACAACTGTGTCATTTATAGTCTCTGGTTATTTAGGAGTTATAAAATAATTTGCACAGAAGAGTAATACATAAGGCAGATCTCCAAAACAATTTGCTTAAAATTTGAGGTACAGATATGTAATTTTATTTCTTCTTCTACTTCGGGCAATTAACAATGCTAACTACCGTACTGGTTTTAGCTGAGATAGAGTTAAATTTCTTCACAGTAGCGCATATGGTGTTATGTTTTGATAACAATTGTGTTGGTAACATAGGGATGTTTTAGCTGTGGCTGAGCAGTGCTTGCACAGAGCCAAGGCCTTTTCTGCTTCTCACACCACCCCACCAGTGGGGTGGCTGGGGGTGCACCAGGAGTTGGGAGGGGACAGACAGGACAGCTGACCCCAACTGGCCAAAGGGATATTCCATACCATGTGGTGTCATGGTCAGCATATCAGGCTGGGGAAGAAGAAGGAAGGGGGGAACATCTGGAGTGATGGCGTGTGTCTTCCCCAGTAACCATTACGTGTGACGGAGCCCTGCTGTCCTGGGGATGGCTGAACCCCTGCCTGCCGTGGGAAGTGGGGAATTAATTCCTTGTTTTGCTTTGCTTGTGTGTGCATTTTTGGCTTTGCCTATTAAGCTGCCTGTATCTTGACCCATGAGTTTTCTCACTGTTACCCTTCTGATTCTCTCCCCCACCCCACTGGGGACAGTGAGCAAGCGGCTGTGTGGGGCTGAGGTGCTGGCCTGGGTTAAGCCCCGTTGAAAGACAACTGAGACACACTTATTGAATTATCTTCACGGGAATATTATCCTGAAACAAGTTCAACTTCGCTCACAAGTAAAAAGGAATCAGACTAAGAATGTAAACCTGAAAGCAATATAGTACTATTAGAATAATACAGTACTATTTTATCACTAAGAATTTAACAAAATACAGTTTCTGATGAGTGATCATTGAGCACAATCTTCTACAATGATATGTGATTCAAAAATTCTCAGAAACTTTGTTTAAAACCAAAAATAAGAGGTGGACTGGAAGTCATCTGTCTAGCTTGAGTGAAGAGTAATAGAAATTACTATTCAGCCTATATTTGGAAGTCAAAAAAAAAAAATAATCAGATTTTAACTGTTTAAGCCATTGCACTTACAAAACCTTCCAGATGGAGTGCCTGAGCACGTATAGATTGTGTACAGACTCTGTGTACAGACTATCACTTGAAGAAAAAGCAGCTTTAGAAAGTTGGGGGAAAACACACACATCTAGTTTTTTCTGTTCATACAGCTGAAACTGAACCTTTAAATGTAATATATCATATCACAAAAGTTTAATAACTTACCAGTTTAAGAAACCTTAATGCTAAATATATATACACATTTCTTTTTTCTTTGAAATGACTGAATTAATGGTGTTACCTGTAGCAGACAGAATTGCCAATATTCTTTCCATTTTTTTCAGCTGTGAAGCTACAATATCTATTTAAAAAATACTTTAATACTTATTAGTTAAAGTGGCATACCTGATATGCTTCATGTGATATTGTAGTTGCTCCATCCCAAACAGCACTAATCTGGACAGTAACAGGTTTTCCCAAAGGAGATAATACTTTAACTCTGGGTGAATTCACATTGACTGAAACCACTGAAAATCGCTCTTGTTCTGTAGGATTATGCATCAAAAGGTACCTGCAAAATCATATTTGCTAAATTGCCTTTTGCAAAAAAGCCTCCTCCTTCAGGTTTAATATAGCACATAAATTTTACATACAGAGCATTAAAACAGTGTTAGAACAACAGGTACATACCACAACAAATATATATGCAAAACATAACCAGGAAAACAATGAATACTTCACATCAATTCTTGGCAGATCTTTTCTTAATGATGTAATTTTTCCAAGCAATTTTGAAAATACCTTAGAATAAAATACACCAATTTCCCATCTTAACCACCTAAGAATTGCTACTAACAGTTGTAAGCACAATCGAGATATTTTTCAGGCTGAACTATTAAATTCTTATCCACAGTTGCTTTCCCTTTAACATAATCTAGAAACAACGAAATAATGAACAAAACCTGCTTCACACACATATATCTGATATGTTCTTTAAGGCAACTAGCTTTTCTTTGCTAGAAGGGCAAGTCCAACATTATTTAAATTATACCAAAACTCCCTACAGCAACTGTCTGTATATACACATTGATATCTTTCTATTAGATACATATGGAATAACTAATTTTTAGGTAATCTTATGCCTGTTCTTTCATTTGCATGCAGAGTATGTTACTAACCAAAAGAATCAGCCCTGAAACTGAGTAGAGCAATTTTACTAGCCTGTGTATTTTTTTTAATTAATTTTTAATTTGTATGTTTCAAGGTACAGAAAAATGAAGTGACACTGCAGCATTTGTGCCTCATGTATCTGTAGGACTGCCATTAACTACTTGACTTTTCATTGCCAAGCTCAAAGAACACACTATTTACAACTGTTCCCTGAAGTTTCCCTCTATTCATTTCATCCTTTTAAAAAATGGTCTTTAAGAATGAAAAATGTTCTTGACAAAATTTCCAATAACTTCTTAGATATATAGCAGAACCAATATTCTATCTCCAACCTTCTTGTCCCTTCCCACTGTAAAACACAGTTTACTTCTTCACAAAATCTTATCTTTCATCAGTTTCCACGATATCCACTTCTTTCTTATCAAATCTCTCCTTCAGTATTTCTTCTAAGCAGATTCTCCTCACTCTCTGCTCCATTTTCTATGCAGATTCCTCAGGGTTTTGTCAGTGGTTTTCCTTCTTTTCATTTCATATCTTAACCTTCAAATTTAATCACCACTTTCACAGATCAAACCACTTCATGTAGAATTGTCTCCTTCCACCCAAACTAGAAATCTCATTCTGTCACCTCAGATCTTTAAACTTAAACATCACCTGTAGGTTGAACCTCTTTCCATAATCTCACATTCTGACTGTAAGTCTTTCAAGTTCCTTGTCCCATATATTTAGATGCTCTGTGCTCCTTTGTTCACCAGCCTGGCACTTAGTACAGCTAAGGTCTTGCTAACCAGTTACATGTTAAACAACTAAACCCTTTAATCTTTTCTCTTCGCTTTCCCAACATTATCTCTAAACCAGCGTGAGAGTAGCACTCCTCTACACACGTCAGAGGACTGTGAGGTCTCACTGGCACCATAAAGTCTGTCAGGCAGTGAACAAAACTGTGGAGATGATACTCTGCAAATGATGAAACAGAAATATTTCAGCACTGACAGGCAGCAACAAAACGCTTAGAGTTAATAAGGAAGTACAAATTTAACTCCTTATTCAGAGAGAGAGGACTTTTACACAATTGCGGTGTAAAGTCAGAGAGGCTAAACTAATCTACCACTAAACTATGAATCCAATACAGACACAAAAGGAAAACTCTTCATTCCTCGTATTGCTGAAAAATCTCACCTACTCCCTTTCCATTCTGCCCTTTGGGGTTTTTTTCTGTGTGTGTGTGATTTTTTGTTTGTTTGCAACACTACTTTAATTTTAACAAATGCAGTTTGGCTCCCTCTTTTCTTCAGCATCAAATTTACGCTGTTCATCTTCAATTTCACTGCCCTTCACTGCTACCCTACTGCCTCACAAACAGTAGGAAAGGTTAACTCCAATTTCTCATTAGTTGAATAAACTAAAATTAAAGGCTATATTAGCTTTTTTTAATTAAGAACCTTTGGATTACCTGCCATAGAGAGAATGAGCTTCCCATAAAAATTCTTTCCCTTTTAACTCCTTAGACAAAGACTCCTGTGGTGAAGTATTACTAAATCACAACTTCTGTGCATTACTATTTTCTGTGCGCAATTGTGCATCCAACTGTGGTCAGTTGCCTTCGAGCACAACCAAAAGCTGTTTCACATGCTCCTTTTTTGACCCATTTCATGTTGAAACGACTCTGAGATTACTAGATAACACAATAGTGTAACTGTATTCTTGGTCAGCTTTCAGAGTTTTCAGAACTTGTTCAAGACTTTGTGAGAGCCTGCACTAGACTCCGGTAGGTCATTTTACACTTCTGTTTAATTGAAGATGTCTTCTGTTCTGGATAAGATTTTCATTTAAATGTTAACATACTTTTTTTGGTAACAGCTGTGGAATGAAAACCAAACCAAACCAACAGCAGAAAGACCAAAAAAAAAAATATGAGTGAAGTATTTTTTTAAGAACTTTTCATATACTGGAAAGAAGAGTGTAAGAATTGTGCCAGAAACAATACAGATCTAAGAGATGATCCACACCAAAGCTCAGAATAAATCATAATTCTCATCCATCAACAGAGCATTACAAAAATCTTATTTAATTTTCTATACAGTGGAATTCCTCAATTCTTATGCCTCCAAGCAAAATGCTGGCTTATGCATACAACTAATTTCTAGTAGTATTATACATCCTCATTAAATTTAAATTATCTGCCAAAGAACATATTAATGTAAAAATATTTCCAGAAACGTTGTTCACTGTCCCATTGATATAAACATTTCACAGCTTTAACTAGTCGCATGACAGATTTACTCTTGACCAAGGACCTTAGAAACTGCCATATTATCACTGTACTTCACCAGACTACTTTTTTTCTAAATATTCAAATAAAACAAAGCTCCTGTACCGAGGTATGTACATTTTATACCTTCTTGAATCAATGTATTATAGGTGCATTATGTGTACGCAGAGTAATAAGGCAGTCAGATGAAGCTAGTAATGACAGGCCAGATTTTCAGCAGTTGAAACGCAAGAATTTTGCCCAGATGCTAATATTTTGGTTTCAAATTTTATTTCAGCAGGACTGAAGTATTTATATGAAGATATAATTCTTGTTCATATACAAAAGCATTGACTAATGTAATTAAATCCCCTTAGTTCTGAAGTACCACTCAACTCCCACCTTTAAATAACATCCCACTATAACTATTTTTATATTCCCTATGAAAGAACTGCATTTCACTTAAGCTAGATCCTCCACAAATGTGGAGTGTAAGTGCCTAATGTAATCTGGTTACATGACACAGAGAAGCAACTTAACCATATTTAAAGGTTTTCTATTCCACATGTTAAGGTAAAAATTGGAAGCAGTAAGTAATTTTTTCCTTTCAATGCTCAGCTCACTGGTCTTTGGCAATAGCACCAAGAAAATTACAAAAGCTCATACCTTTGTTCAAATAAAGGGGCAGGTGTTTTAATGCCTACTGGTAAATTCAGATGAAAAAAATTTACCTCAAAAAATTTACTTTAGAATCACCATTATGGTAACGTGTAAGCCATCATTTCTTTCATTTATTCAAGAAATCAAAGAATTCTGTAATTATTTTAAGGTAAATTGTACTGAAACAAAAGGAAATAATAAAATTTTCTACCAATAAAACTATGGTCAATTTATTCACACGGAGACCTTGTATTCCATCTGTGCACTGGGAGCAGGAGTAAACTCTCAGACCCTCAGAAAACAAGAAACAGGTGTGGATTTGAGCTTTCAATCCTAAACTGTATGCATGTGCAAATATTTGCAATTTCAGAAAAGCAAATCCTGCCACCTGCTTTTCAGACACTTTTGGTAAGTTATACTTTGACTTTTTTACCCCATACATTTCTGGGTCTCTGAAATGCAGAATGAACTATTTTATATTCACACAAGCATGTTCTTTTTCCCTATATAACCTATAATATGCCATTAATAAACCTTTCTATTAAACACATACATTCAAGCACCAAATAAAATTTTCCTGTAGTAAAAATTTAAGTTGCTGTGAAACACTTTCAGCTGGAGCTGAAAAAAAACTACTCCACCCATGCTTATGTTAAAAACTTTCTTTATCAAATTATCAATAAAATATGTAAACTGATATAGCTATATTCACAGGCAAAAAGTGAATAAAGCTGATTCAGATCTCAGATTTAATCTTGGTCTCCTAAAGAATGCAAACTTTGTTTTTTAAACTGAAAAGTGACAGTATTTCAGATCACTGTTCTTTTTGTTTCACTGATGTGCATGAACGTATGGGCATACATATATATTGGTACATACATACATTTACTGGTAACACCTGCAACACAATTACCTTTTTTTTTTTCCTTCACTAACGTGAGAAACCAAAACTCATTACTAGCAAATTTCAGAGGATGATCAGTGACAAAGGGTTATTTAGAAGACCACCTCTTCAAGACACTTGGACTCATAACAACTTAGGACAACAGCATTCATTACTCAGTGGAAGACCTTTAGTCAAGTTTGCTTTGAAAATCAATTGAGGCACTCTTGCTCAGACTGATCAGTTTTACCAGAATCTGACAAACCTTTGCAGGTAGATTAGAACATTCCCCATTATAATGCATTGGAAACAGTTCTCCGGGCACATACGTACAACTTCAATGCAAAGTTACACGAATAGCACCTTTGAAACTGGGTACTTACTGTCCTTCTTTTATTATAGAGGCTAAGCTAGAAAACAGCTAAGTGGTGAAGAAAAACAACTACAAGTAGATCCAAAATTGATAAAATATACAATCCAGGTAGCTAAATGATACACTGTATCAACAATCTTCCACTGAAGAACAAAAAAGAACAAACTGAAGTATCTAAGTTCTCCTGAAATGTCAAAGGAGTGGGGAGAAGTGAAAGGGAAAGAAAAATCATGAATAGGCATTAAAATGCTTTAAGCCCTAAAGGAAAGGAATTGAAGTAATTCTTCATATGTTAAAATTCACCAGAAGGTTAGAAACTAGAATTCAACTACTAAGGTATTCTGTGATCTTGGCAGCTGACGGACTTAGATGGACTAAGATTTTACAGTTCCTAACAAAACTGAAATTATCTAAACAAGGTCATCCCACTCTCACATTTGAAACCATAAAAACTCTCCAGACATCAAATGGGAAACCAGTAGAGAACCAAAACTGCTCCATACCTGAAAATATGCAAGAAAAAAATACTTCAAAATTTGTGAGTCAGTAGATAGTAATGTTGTTTAATTATTAAACACCGATGTATGTGAGGTGGCAACAAAACGACAATTAGTACTTAAACTGCATAAAGCACCATTTGCCATGATAGATGCTAAAAATAGCATAAAAAACCTCCAAACCTGAATTATGTGACCTGTGATGCATGCTGGAAGCTTATCAAACCGAAAAAACAAACAGACAAGCAAAAAAAAAAAAAAAAACAGCAACCAAAAAAACCCAAAAACCCACAAAAACAGAAAACCCAAGAAAGCACTAATTCCATGAAGTGATGTTACACAGGCCCAGGGTAGTTCATGTCTTTGGGAACAGTGGTAAATAGAATAAAGAGAACCAAGACCATCTACTTGTAACAGGTATTTAACTGTACACTGCAAAGAGGTACAACCTCCCCAGAAGAAAAGAATTCCATGATTCTTGCATTGAAGCCCAAGAAAATATGTGATACAGACTTACTTTTTTCCAATTTTTTAATAGAGAATAAAACTAAAAATAACTGGACAAAAAAATTATCTCTTGTTAAAAAAAAATTGTTTAAAAAAAATTGTTAAAAAAATCAAAAATTAATCTCTCAAGCTCCTCCTTGCTTGAGAGTACCACGGAAAAAAAACTTTGAAGAAAACCTAACCATAACAATTCCTTTTTCTTAAGAAGAAAAAGTCTGCTGAATATTTGATCAAAACTCTAGGTAGAAAAAAAGTTGTATCAAGTTACTTAGTTCTGTTCAAAGCTCTTATGATCTCTCATATAAGAGTGAAGGCCTCAGTCAAAAGTATGATTAAAGCAACATTTTAAGTACAGGTCCTCTCATCTACTTTTTTCCACATCTGGCCAAGTTTACATTTCTGCTATGAATTATTAAAGGTGGAAAGAGCCTACAAAAGAATTTTTTTTAAAATAAATTCCATATAAATGCCATACACACAACTTGAAGTGTCCTTTAAGCAATTTATTTTATTATCTGAAATCATCTGATTATGCTGCTCCTCTGGTTCAACAAAACTTGAATATTTTCTAATATCTCAAGCCATGTTCTTAATATTCCTTTAGGAACAAGACTAATCAAAAGCCACCAACGCAGGCTCATGACCGTGACACTCCCCTTGACAGCAGATTAATGCTTTTTCTACAACTCTTCTATCACTTACTAAATTGAGCTTTAGAAACTCTGTTTCACAGCATTTCAAAACACCTTTCAGTCCTATTCAAAATTTATTCAGCAAGAAAGTTAGGTAACAGAGAAAGTTCTGGAAAAAATAATTCACTCTCGTGAATGAAAATCACATTTCCCCCTCTGTCACTTGAACATTTATTTCTGAAATGTAAAAAGTTCTGATTTCATCCACATTACAGTTTTTCTAATACATGTTACTGAAAACATTCAAAACATCAATCTTGAACTATTGTCAGTGACATTTGGCCCACAACTTTATTTTAGTTGCAAAAAATAAGGAAACAAAGAAACAAAGAATGTGGAAATCAATTTGTCGGTTAATTTTGAGTTTAAAAGCCTATAAGCGCCTGAGGAATTATTTAATGCATTTTTGAAGATATATGCATGGATACTTGTCCAATAATCCAAATACAATTTTATTCCTAGTTCACATTGAGAAAGGAAGGAAAAACAGTAATACTCATAAGATGGAATGATTATGCATCAGAAGTGTTTTCTTTTGTTATTTCGAGAAAGGAAAATACAGTTCCATGTCAAACGATACCAACTAATTTGCGGAAACATGACGTCAGGGATTTGGGATATTTCTTGGCTGGATGGCCGGGCCCAGAGAGTGGTGGTGAATGGAGTCAAATCCAACTGGTGACCGGTTGTGAGTGGTGTTCCCCAAGGGTCGGTGTTGGGGCCCACCCTCTTCAACATCTTTGTTGATGATTTGGATGAGGGAATTGAGTGCACCCTCAGTAAGTGTGCAGACGACACCAATTTGGGGGGGAAGTGTTGATCTGCCAGATGGTAGGATGGCTCTGCAGAGGACCTGGACAGGTTGGATCGCTGGGCAGAGGTCAATGGGATGAGGTTCAATGTGGCAAAGTGCTGGGTCCTGCACTTTGGTCACAACAACCCCAGGCAGCGCTACAGGCTTGGGGCAGGGTGGCTGGAAAGCTGTGTAGAGGAAAGGGACCTGGGAGTGCTGATTGATGCCCGCCTGGCCATGAGCCAGCCGTGTGCCCAGGTGGCCAAGAAGGCCAACGGTATCCTGGCCTGTATCAGGAATTGTGTGGCCAGCAGAAGCAGGGAGGGGATTGTCCCCCTGTACTCAGCCCTGGTGAGGCCGCACCTCGAGTACTGTGTCCAGTTTTGGGCCCCTCACCACAAGAAAGACATCGAGGCCCTGGAGCGTGTCCAGAGAAGGGCAACGAAACTGGTGAAGGGTTTGGAGCACAAGTCAAATGAGGAGCGGCTGAAGGAACTGGGCTTGTTTAGTCTGGAGAAGAGGAGGCTCGGGGAGACCTTGTTGCCCTCTACAACTACCTGAAAGGGAGTTGTGGTGAGCTGGGGGTCGGCCTCTTCTCACAGGTAACTAGTGACAGGACAAGGGGGAATGGCTGCAAGTTGCGCCAGGGGAGGTTCAGGTTGGAGATGAGGAGAAATTTCTTCTGGGAAAGAGTGGTTGGGTATTGGAATGGGTTGCCCAGGGAGGTGGTGGAGTCACCGTCCCTGGGGTGTTTAAAGAAAGGCTGGATCTGGTACTTAAGGACATGGTTTAGTGGTTAATAGGTGGTGGTGGGACGGTTGGACTAGATGATCCTTGAGGTCTCTTCCAACCTTAATGATTCTGTGACTCTGTAAATACTGGATATATACACATACCTATACTATATGTGCCACATATATGGAGAGGAAAGGGAAAAGGTGGAAGAGGCAGAAGAATTTTCCCAGAATTTTTTCCAGAATTTTTCAGTGTTAGGAATTATCTTGACCTTTGCATTCCTAAAGGGAAGTGATTTGTTGCCAACATTTCTAATCAGAAACGTACCTACCCACAGTAAAAAAAAAGTTAAAAGAAAATAAATGTATTGCACTGGGACAGCTCTTTCATCAAAAGAGATACAGAAACACTCTTCCTTTTATAGTAGATCTATCAAGTGCCAAAATAACTTCTGTCAGAGGCAAAACCAACCTTTTATCCTAAACAGGAAATTCCTTTTGCCTGTACGACAAACTGAGCACAAATTGCTGCGCTTGGGCATTAGGGAGAGCAGTTATAAGCAGAGCTGTTCTCTCATTAGAGCAACTAGTTCTCATACAAACATCAGGTCATTCAGGTCACTGGAAGGTCTTGTACGCCTTAAACCCTTCCACTTTTCTCATTTATTCCAGTTGGTCAAATAGAAGACAGTATGCAGAAAACAGCGTGGCCTATAACCTTAGGTCATGCTGGGTACTGCAAAATAAGCTGTTTAGCTATGACTATCAAGGCTAAATTAAAAATAAAAAGCAAATCTATATATTAATTAAAAAAAAAACAAATGAACCCAAAGCAAAAACAGTGGACTAGAAGGTTGCTGTAGCTTGACCTCTTAACCAGAATGAGAATTCAGTAGGACAACCTTTGACAAATACTGCAGTCACTATTCTTGAAAGCGTCCTAAACTTTTTATATTGCTCTGCAGCTCAAGCACCCAGTTTGCTAACATACAATTAAATTTTTAATGACTTCACATTAAGCCACATTTCTTCCCATTATGTCTCCCTTTCTTCCACTGCAAGTACAATACACTGATTCTCTTTGTAACAAACCTGTATGTATTTATAGATTTATGTTCATTATCAGCTTTTTCAAACTAATCAGGTAATACTCTTTCAACATCTCTTTGGTCGCTTTCTTCAAATTAGTACTCTTGTTTTCTTGTTAAGTCTTCTCAAAGTCTCATCTCTCAAACTATGCTTTCTAAAACTAGACACCATATTTTTGATGAAGCCTTCATCATCCAGAGTATAGCACACTACTTCAGCTGTATTTTACACCAGAACATTTCCACTTACATAATCCAAAAGAAAATTGCCTCTGACACCACACAAGTAACTCTCTCAATCTGATCTTCTGTAATGCCTAGTCTTTTTCTGCTTCACTAGTGTCAATTTGGTCAATCACCACATTATTTCTCCATATGGCAAGTAATACTTTCACGTGCCTGTTTAATTTCATTCTTTGACCACAAAATATTGGTTCCCATTTACTAAGATATTTTTAAATTCTAATCCTATATAAGGTGTTTATTCCCAGTATGACTTCAAGTTTTAGAACATATTTACATTCTACTCTATTAGCACAATTGATATGAATAAAAACGTTTGCAATGTTATGATCTGAACTAAAGAATTTCTTGCTTGTTTTTGGCCTCACTTTGCACAATAAAACTCCACCCTGCTGAGATGGATACCCATGGATCTAAGTTGAATAATATGTGATATCCAAGATTTATCAATGATCATTTAAACAATAGCTGGGCAACTAGTAAATCTATCAGCTGAAAGTAGCACTGGCAAAAATGCAGTTATAACAAACTGACTAGAAACTAGATGGAGGTGTGGAATTAAAACACCATGCCAAACCTGGTTTTTTTGCTTTCCAGTTTTAAATAAAGGGTATCTGATCTACTTCAATACTCCTGTTTGACGTACTGGCTTTTTAAAAAATTTCATCTGCACATTATGAGAATGAACTTTCAAAAAAAAGAAGCCGTACCAAATTAAGTCTCAGAGCAGCAAATGAAACTACAGTGAAAGTGTGGTTCAAACTGCATCAACACACCTAATTATATTATGCACTTAGTTTCAATAATAGCTACAGCTTTAATGTACATTTCCTCTGAGTTAACAGTAGATGCTGAAACTATTAGGCATCATAACTATACAATCCTGGACATTTAATTGAATAGAAAAGTCCTTTGTGAGGAAAACCTTATGATTGAAGAGCTGCAGCCTCAGATATACTGTCACAAGTAAACATGAAATTTGAGGCAGTAGGAATATGAGTGGCTGAATAAAAACTCCAGTAAAGCAAATAGTTTGACTGTATTTAGTCATAGAAAAGCAAGTTCTCTCCAAAAGGAGATTCCCAAGGGGCTTTTCATTGACTGGATAAAGTCTAAGGAGGCTTTGCAGCTTACTTAACTGGGTAAGATAAATAATGCTAATAGGGTCCTCTACATCACATCCAGCCAAGCTTCTTGTAAATTTAAGAATCCTAATTTGGAACTGTCACAGATGTAACACAAAAAAAATTAATCAATTTACATCGAAGCAGCAACTCTTATAATCCAATTAAATGGTTCATTATTTATTTATTATCTATTTATTATAGAGCAGAATATTAATCTTATCATATATAGACAAATACTAAGATTTTGCCTCTCCCTAAATAAGATACCTTTTCCAGTTTGTGGGGGAAAAAAGAAAAAAAATCCTGCAGAGGAATTAGTATGAATCTAATATCAACTTGAAGCTACAAACACGTAATATAAATTTGTGTTGCTTTCATAAGGTACAAAAACAAAGGTGGAAACAGAATCTGTTATCCACAGATCAGCTTTTCATTATAAAACCAAACTCATGACATCAAGAAATAAAAAAGAGATACTATCAATAAGTAAGAAAATTCACAAGAATTCAGTAGGGTTTCAACTAACGCAATATAGAATTATGCTAGAACAGAATTTGAACAGGAAGTTAAATGCACAGTTTAGAAATAGAGCTATGTTAAAATTACACATTCTTTCTAAAAGCAGTAATGGCTGACAGTTCTGACTAACATACAAATAAGTAAAAAACAATGACACCGTGCTTAAAAAAATAAGTTCCGTTATCTTAGCTTGACATTTCAGGATTCTGAATTGTTCCAGGAATGCCCTTCCTGATGACAAGCCCAAAGTCATACTTTAGATTCATTAATAAAGGTGAGAGAACTCACACACACTCCTACCATCCTCTTTTTATAACTCTACAGATATATCTGTAAATATCCATTGCTAATGCAAAAGGCAGAGAATTAGGCAGACAATAGGCACATATTCTATCCCTCTACTCTCACAGGAAACAGGACCTTTGACTGGCTTTCTCAAGAACAAACTATGGGACACCCTCAAGACAACAGCGTTGACGATAAACACAGACAACAGCACAGCAAGAACTATAAATTTTGAGAACACAAGCCCCAACATCAGCCTAAGACATGACTTTTAAAATGTTATGTACCTACTACATATGCCACATACATATACTTCCTGTGAGCTGGATGGATTGTAGTGGCACACGTATCCTAACCTGAAGCACATAACTACTCTCCAATTAAGGATAAAAGGATGAAGTCCAAAGCCACTATTTTAAATTTGTCTTTTACCACAAGGTTGTGAGGTGTTCTAAAGTCCAAGATGGGCTTGAAGCCCCCTGACTTTTTCAAGATCAGGAAGTACCTTCACTAAAATCCTTTCCTTCTTCCTCTTGTAGTGCAGGCTTTATAAATCTGCATTTAGAAGGAAAAAAAAAATCTAGTTCAGACGAGAAGAACTAAGTATGCCATATCATCAGTCTGTGCCTTGAAAGTCTTAGACTAGCTACAGTATTGTCTCAAAGCAACTCCAGTAAAAAAGGCTGAAGGGGACAGTGCCTGGAAAAAAAGAAATAATACACAAATATATACTGAAAATGTGTAACTTCTACTTCCAAAACAGCTTCAACAAGTACATGCATACAGTGCAGATCTTTCAGTTGTATTCACTTCTTTACTAGCATATTCCTTCACAAAGATCACTTTCTGGTTTTTGAAAGAGAAACCCAGGGTTTTTTCCTCCCCCTGCCCCACAGTATGTTTAGTTAATCTATTCTTTCTGTATTGCACATGACACTTCCATTACAGTGTTTTCAGAGGAACCCAGAAATTTATTGTTACACCTAATAGTGGGACTTTTCAATTTAACATTATAACTCTTTATAGCAACTGAAGCATCAAACACATTCACAATCCAGTTGTACTGGTACTGCCAATCCCAACAAAAACTGTTGAAATTCTGTGCACTGAACTAAATATTCTAAATTTGTGCAGTTTTGAGGAACTGCAAAGATTCTACAAATGTTACAAATTGTATCAACTTATTTCCAGGTTTAATTTTGCAGCTGTAATTTCAAAGACAGTCAGTAAACAAAAATATTTAGAACAGACCATCATTGGTTTATTAACAATAAGAGACCAAAAACTCAAAAAAGCTGGATTTATAAGAAGTTTTATGCACTGAAAAAGTAATGATTAGAAGTTCGAAATTTAACAACTTTCAGAACAACTTGAATTTAGAAGAATCACAGTCAAAAGTGAGTTTTGAAAAATAAAGATTAATTCCACAGAAAGCCTGGGAGGACAGTTAATTGTGAACTGAAGCAGTATTTTTCTTCTTAATAATGAAAATTTATAATAACTCAGAAAATGAACCACAGTTCTGTTTTAAAGAGCTATCCCTTACATCAAAACAGACATTGATCCCTTAGCTTATTTGTTGTTTTGTTTTCAGAGTTCCCAGATAAACTTTTAGCGACGTGTCAACTGCCAGTGCAGGGAGCCAGTTCTGAGATAAGCTTGTAAGTAGTGTAACCAGCACAAGAAGTAGAAAACTCGCACAGTAGAAATGGAATCGCAGAAACACTGCTGTGACCTTACAGAAAAGGTGGGAATTAAAAGATCAAGGTGCTGTGAACTCTTCCACACCCCTCACTTCCTCTCCCATTAGACACTGCCAATGCAGAATTTGCTAGGTTTGATCCTAAAGGTAGTTGCACAGCTAACGTCTGCCTATAAAGCAGAATGAATGTATTCTAACTTTTGGTTTTGTTCATTTTGAAGTCACCACTTCTGCCAGAATGATTTTTACTTAAATATTTGTTTCAAGCTTGCATTAACTGATGTTTCAGGATTCAGACACCTGAGTTACCTTGTGTCAACCAGGTATTGCATTGCCTTACAACAGCTTTTACATCACAAAAATCAATAGGGAGAACACTATTTAAATACCCATTCAAGGTAGTCAAAATGACCGTGAGTTTACTACCAGCAGAACATGTTCATGGCAGTTACAGGTCATTTGAAATCTAGTAAATTGGTCAGGCAGCTGAACACTGAGATGAACACTGTAAAGTAATTTAAAAAAAAAAAAAAATCGGGCTGTATTCAGCCTAAGCAGCCAGGGTACTGGAAACTAAATATGCAGCTCTTCATATAAAATTTCAAAGGGTTTTCTAAATGTTTAACTACTTACACTACTGCACTGAGAATACAAATACTTAATTAAAAGTGCTATTTCATAATAGAAGAAAAGAATCTTAAGGTTTGACTGACTGACCATTCATCCTGTCCACCTCTCTTAAAGGTACTAATACAGAGGTTTCACTTTAATAAAATCGTAACAAGGTTGCGCATATTGCTATCATTATTTCATCCAGTAAAGACCCCAAATTGTTCATTTTGTGGGGTTTTCTTCTCCCCTGGGGAACAAGTGTGCTTATTAACAATGTATGAACTGCCACAAATACTTCTGGCTTCATTTTAAATGTTACTGTACTCATTCTTGTTTCTTTTAAACATTGTTCCCCTCGTTGACAACTGAAAATACCCTCATTTCAACTGTCTTTTTTAAAAACTGTTTTGGTATATAACTAGAAACACAGATGCCTCCAAAGTCATACAAGCATAAAAGGTAATTAAAATGTCTATTATTAAAATGTCGAATGCTGTTGGAGCCCTTGTAACTATCTTGGACAATTGTTCACATTGGTTGCACCAACATGGGTAACACAGTTAAGAAAAACAACAACAAAAAACCCACCACCAAACTTCAAGTTGCCAAAGGAGAATGTTAAAACATTAACCCAATCCACTAACCTTCTAACCGTATCAGAAAGATATAGTTCCTTTGGTGTGATGCTTTAATCAGTTGCTTCACATGTCAGGTTTCCCTTTTGGCCTATGATGCCAACAAAGTTTCCTTCTCAGGGAATTAATCCTTGCTGTCATCTTCTGACCAAATACAGTAACATACACACTGTTCTGCCAAGGATTTTTCACTTTGTTACATTATTCACTATCACACACTAAACTTAATAACATAGCTTTAATTTCTACATTACAGTGCTCTGCTGAGAAAGCCGTGGGTACACCTGTCAAGTGAATTTTTGACAAGGTAACCAATTGCAAAAGGTAAATCAGAATTTTCTTTCTCCAAAAAGATCACAAATTTTGGGCCTAACAAGATGATGACAACTTATGCCAAAACCTTATTAATTACAACCTTATGCCAAAACCTACTCTTCGGTATTGAAATAAGGATAATACCACAGATAATTTTTAATCCTCTATTTGGAACAATGAAACTTCCTTTTATAAGGTGGATGTCACTAAACTGTTTTCTGCTTTGACAGATCTTTGAAAAAATCATTGATTACAGGGTATCCTACTCAGAATTAATGCCCTGGGCAACCTGAATATTGGAACGAGCAGAAAACGTGCCTGCTAAGCTATTAAACTAGCCTGATAAGAATATCCTATAATTCCTCTATGATTAGCTGACAAAAGTAACGTGGGCAATTTATAAGTAAGTAGTGTTGGTTGAGCACTTAAAGTAATCCTAAATCAATGACGGAAAAAAGAAATCTTTCAGTATCATTAGTATCTTCAGTTCACATGGGATGCCTGCACGCCTTACACCATGCTTGTAGAGTGCAATGGAGCTCAGTACTGAAACTCCCCAGGCAAGGAACATGAAAGTTCAGAAATGAAGGTGGGGACGGGGGGGAGGGGGGGTGAAGAAAAAAAAAAAAAAAAGCTACTGTTAGGTCTCATTCACTCCTAAATTCAACATGTGCCAAACGATACTACTACAAAACCCAAGTAGGTACAGAGAGTCAATTCAGTTATTTTTTCGCGTATCACATTCCCTTGCAATGATGTCTCCAGGAAACACTGAAGACAAAAATAGCTAAGAAATCTTGCCACTCATACTGTTGACATACCCGTAAGCCAACAGCTAAACTGGATAGCAGGAGGTTCAAACCCATGTCCTTCCCGCCACCCCTCGAACCTGGTGAGTCCAAGTCTTTTGCCACTTGGGAAGTGTGACCTCAGGCAGACTATTCCCAGGAAGCAATGATTATATCAAAGGACAGGGCTCTCGCAAAAGTGCAACGCAGTATCTAATTTATCAGCACACTCGCGGGCTTTGTCTCCCTAGACACGCTGTAATAATTGTCAATTTCAGAACAAGACAAAAGTAGTTCCATATCTAGTTGGATATTGTCTTGCGAAAGCTTTGTTTTTCAGCTGGAAGTAACAATTTTTAAAAAAGCGTGCAACTTCATTTATCAGATAAAAGAGGTTTAGTGTAATTAAATACACCATAACTTCAGTTCTTAAAAGCCCGATCATTAGACCATGTAGTTGTCCTAAGGTGGCAGAGTCACAGTAAGATTTAAAATACTCTCCATACATATTCCATGGAAATTAACACATTACTTTTTTTTATAAAGCTACAGATTAATAAAAAGATGGCAATAGAGCACTACAGAAAAGAGATGCACAGGTGGGGAGGAAATGATAGATACATCAAAAGGGGTACCTACTTAGAAACAGTTTGAAAGATACTTCAACTACTCAAGGACCTGGAGCTACTTTGTACCAGAAAAATGATCACTGAAAGAGATTTATTTTTTCTTTTTTTTTCTTTTTTCCCATGTAATCAAGTTGTACTAGCTCTCCTGTACAGTCTGCCTGATCAGTTTTCACTACTGAAAAACAACTTTCACAAGCAGTGAAAAGAACACAACTAAAAAACATCAAAAAGGAAGGCTGGATGAGAGAGACAAAAGCATACTACCTACTACTTTCCTGATGAAAAGCAAGTTAGATTTTAAATTGACAGTATCAATTCAGTAAAATAAGAGAAAAAAAATAAATAGGAAAATGATTGAGCAATTAATCAGATTAAAAACCCATTATCTTATGAGCTTCCCATCAGTAGTGTTTTTCTAAATGTATAGGTGACATGAACCAAATTTTTTAAGAATAATTAATTTACAATACAGCTATTTTAAAAAATCTTGACATGGAAATGCAAAACTGCAAAAAACTAAATATTCAGCCAATTAAAGAAAAGTAACACCTTGCCAGTTACATTGACTTAATTTCTATCCCACATATTGGTATATCAGAAGACATTAGCAGAAAGAAATCTAGAGATTTCATGTTACAGACATAAACAATAAAGACTATTATGAATAGAGGATAACCAAATAATAAGCTTTTGATGAGAATCAGTATTTTCAACATGTCGATGCCTCAAAATGTGCACTGAAAAATCAGTTTCTGTTTCAGAAGCTTAAAACTCTGAAGTTTAAGCACCGTAATCCTTAATAATAAAATTATCAAACTGAGTTTAAGAATACACTGAAATTAGCATTCCACATCTTCTCAGATGCACAGTCATAATATTCACATACTAGATTTAAGCAAAAGTTACTTTCTCAGCTTACATAACCACTTTTCACAAGGGTAATAACATTAGTGACGATTCAGACTACAAGCAGCAATAAAGTTAGAAGCCTAGAAAGTCTAAGCTCATTTTTATAAGAGGAAGCATTGAACATACAGGTATTCAAATGAAAATTTTAACAAGAAAGAAAACATTAAGTAGTGTGCACCTAAGCATTGTTTTGGAAGTGCTGCCAAACAGGAAGTCATTACAAAAAACAGGTTTTCAGGTAGCAGTATCAATATTACCTTGTAATCTTTCTTCTCCCCTTCTTCCCCCCCCCCCTTTTTACTCTGTCTCCCATAATTCTGATTATATGCTCGTTCGAACATTAACTGCATCTTATATGACTGTATGGTTATCTTCACAGTACCAGACAAGTTAAAATCAGCAATTATTTACCAGTGTTATCTTCTTAGTAAGTTAAGACAAGTTTGGAGAACAGCCATAAAAGGCTGCTAGGATAATATTAATTTTAAAATAGAGAAGCTTGACATGTATACCTACTTAATGTACATCTAAGAGGGGAAAAAAAGGCAAATGCCTGAAATGCATAAACACCAAATGCAAAAACTTGCTCAGCGTACTATGCAGAGAGATGAGTGGAACACTGGATGCAAACAAAAGGCCTATCAGGGAATGGAAGGGGCATGGGGGAAATTTGAACAGCTAACCTAGGCAAGGAAAGCAAAAGCATTAAGGCTATCCCTCAAATGGCAAAGAAAGTCTGCATTACAACTTGCCTCCAGCCAAGTGTTTATATACAATACATGCACTGCTATCCGAGTGAAGATATCTGAAGGGATGTTTTGAAAAGTTAAAAAAATTAAGTTAAATAGCTAGGCACCTGAACTTTTGACCATTTTGGCCACGCTTAAGATAATCTATTTGCACTGATTTAGCACTACAAAGCCCGAATAAAACTACTTTTAAAAAAAATCATGTATGTCTACGTGACTGCTCTAGAGACAAGGTTACATTAAAACTACATATAGATACACACTATATATATATATATATATTTAAGTTCAGGGGACTGAATGCAGCTTACCCCAAAAGCTCACAAGAACCAAACCTTGCTAATTTTTTCAAAGAAACTGATTATAGAATCTAATAGTAACAGTTAAGTCTGCTGAATAGTATGACACATTCATGAATCTTAAATCTTCTGTTCTGTAAGCAAAAACCTTGTATTACTTGATTTACACACACAGCAGCTCTCATACCCACACATCTTACTCACTTTATTTGGACTAGTTGACTTTTAATGAATGTTTAAGTTATTTCAGGTTGGATACTAAATGCTTATGGGGATTGCAGGATGTCAGTTTCAACTCTAGAACTACACATAAATAAAGTAAGCTCTCCTAATACAATAGAAAGTTGGAGAGAAAACAGTGTCCTAGTTTATCTTCTAATTTTACAGACAATCCAACATTTATATACTGTAATTTTTAGGCGTTATAAAAACTAAATTTTTTCTCACCATGTTAATTGAGCCAGCTGTAATTATGTTTAATTAGAATTTTCTACTGCTGCTCTCAAACATAATTTATTAAGGATTGCAATGCTGAAAAAGGACATAGTAAACAGACTACTGAAGTTGCTACAGCTCAACTACCAGTATATGAGAAACCTGTGATTTCTTTCAACTGTGTTCTCTTTCAACTAGACATATAGTATCAATAGTATCAGCATCAGATGCTGGACTACCTTTTTACCTTTTTCTAATATATTTTTTTAGATTATCTTTATTTTGAGTGGAAGTTAAAAAAATAGAATGGCATAAAAACCTACAAGGCAGTGAAAACACACACATTGCTAAAAGAATCTCAGGCAGTAAGTAATACATAAATTATTTACCTTGGTTGTGATGTCAGCTTTATAACTGCCTTTCGTGGCAAAGAATCTTGGGAGGACTGAACATCATCCTACAAGAGAACATCTTTGAATTTGTTTTTCAATACACTTGAAGATATAATATATGAGCTTTGTCTATTACATAAACTTTATGAAGTACAAAACCATGCTAGCCATATTATAGAGAGGCCTATTTTAGTATGTTACACAGGACAACCAACCACAAAAATTTATAACCTAAATACTTCCGATTGAAAAAAGAAAAAGGTTTACTTTGACCAATTCATTGAGAATCCTTCTCTTTCATTAAATGTCTCTCATCACACAACATTACCAAAGTGTCACTCCCATGTTTTCATTTTTGCATACAAGACATAATTGCCAACTTCCTTCAAATTTTGCAAATACTTAACATATAATTTTATTAACTTTCTCTTGCTATGAATTTACTCTCTGAAACCCTAAACTTCTGTATAGCAGGATTTACAGTTTAGTTTTCTGTCAGATCTCATTTTTCAAAAGCCAAAATATGGAGCGTACGATTTTTACATAACAAACTACTTGAAGAATTGTTTTATAATATTGATGAATCTTTATTTTTCACTAGTTTCGCTCTTTTCTTAAATACAATATGACCTTGGGCTCACTTCCAGTGAGAAAAAGTAGAGACACGCCATTGACATCGCTATTGCATTAGTCTTTAAGAGAACAGCCAAGCTGTTGATGTACTGGCACATTCCTATTGGTTCAAAATTGTAGACAAATTACAGACTTTGCAAGTGCAGTGCAAAGCTCCTAGTTTCTCAGAATACTTCAAAATATCCTCAAAATTATGTTTTTCAAATCTAACTATTGCCCCTTAGATGAAAAGTTTTCTTTCTGCACTTGAAATAAGACTAATATTCAGGGATCTCTAAGTTTCTTCTATTTTTCAGTATTGTCTTCCAAGCAACCTAGTTGTTGTTTGTTTACTAATGTAGAGTCTGTAAAACTTACATATGATGTACAAGATATTCAGTCATCAGCTGAGAAAACCATGATGCTTTTGTGTGTAACTAATAATGAAGAACAGCAGAAAGACAGTGCAGGCACTGTAATTCTGGAATGCTTCCATCATGTCTCATTTCCAATTTCCTTTTTTCTGGCTTCCAGAACGGTGATTTTCCCTTGGTTGGGTCTACTGTCTACAGGATGGCTGCTACAGTCTCTTACTCTGTTCCTTTGGCCATGCGTTTTTTTCCTTCTTCACTCCCCCAAAGACAACAGCCGTTCATCATTTGTCCTTCTCAACTCTCTCTGCATTCATTCTGAATGTCCATCTCTGAGCAATTCTTGATGTCAGCTTCTATCAGCCACCAAAATACCATGATGGTATCTCAAAACAAGTGCCTTTGAACCTTCTACTTGCTCAAGGCTTGCAAAAGGTTTTTTTGTAAATATCCTGACATTGTCCCATTAGCATTCTACAAATCCCACATTAAAAAGCTTTTGTTGTGGTAAACAAAGTACTGTGGGAATACTAAGTTTATGACATGCTGCAGTTACTGTATATCATACACATAAAAGACAATCTACTTCTGTAATCACCTTTTCTTCTGTTTTATATTGATGCAATAAATTCATTGAAATAAAAACTTTCTTTTTCATTTCTACTTTCATAGTGGTAACAGTGGGTTTGACTTAGTGTGCTCCTAAGCAATATACAGTTTAAACAGCAATTAGTACTTCTACAATCCAGTGGTACTGATCCAGACTCATAAAGAACGAGAACAATGAAAGGTTAATAAAATGTAACATCACAACATTGTCCAATATAGTTCAGAGCAGAAGTGAAAATTTCATTCCATGAATGACTTCAAAATATTCTTACTTTACGAAGGTGCACATTCATGCAGCATGCATGTATATATTAGCAAAGTCATAAAATGTGTAAAGAATTATTTTAACATTTTTTTAAATACATGTGATTAGAAAAGTCATTCAAGGTATGACACACCTTGCACAGCTAAGCCAGCAGAATGTATATGTTATTTATGTTTAAAATGTGATGTAATCATACAATAAAGACTGTCTTAATCCTGCTATGTTTATGCACAAAGAAATTAAAGCATCTCATTTTCTATTTCTGGTGTATGGAATTAGGTAGACTTCCTAAATCTAGCTATCACAGCAGAGCGCTTTTGTTCAGAAAGTGAAGAAATTAAAAATTTTGAAAGGACACAATATTAGCAAGTGTGTTTATTCAAGGTAGTCTTCACCATAAAATAGGTCTCAAAATGACAAGTGGTGATCCGTTGATGACTTTATCATCAGTAAATTTCTGGTTAATTTCAGCTAAGGAAAAAACCACAATGTCTTGTCTAGACCTGGTCTTGCAAATTTAGCTTGGGCTTATGTTCAAGATGGACATTTGCCTCTTCCTACATTTGTTAAGTAATAAGCAAAGCTAAATTACAGGACTGCATACCATTATGTATTCACTTATCATCTGCATGTCATTGAAGTCACCAACAAATTTACACCCACAAGAAAATCTGAACCCCTGATTCAGTATGTGATTCCAAGTGGAACAAAATAAGCCCACTTACTTCAGATATGTGGAGTTTTTTCAGCACTAACTGCTGAAGTTTTCACTTTCTACTTTCCAATATCTTCACTTAATATGAACAGTGATAAGTACTGAGTAGGTATTAACAGCAAATTTCAATCTGACTTTTCCCAGTCCACTCAAACTGTATTTAAAAGACATAGTTCACACTTTATTTTTGGAGAAAATCAAGAAAGATAGCTCACCATCTTCAAGAACGGAGTTGATGTGTCGTAATTATAAGTAACTTTATCCTTTAGGATAAGAATATGAGCAGAGTCAACTATCACTTTCTTCAAGTTCATTATTGAATGGAAAAGCCTGTTATGAATTTTAAAGTCTTAGTTAGTTCTCAGTTGTTTTCATTCAATGTGATGACATCAACGTTTAAAAAGATTAAAGAACTCAAAAGTATGAATAAAAGAAAAATAAATGTAATTTTTAAGATCAATATAGCATGAAATTAAGAACAGCAATGGCTGAACAGATGGCAAAATGGAGAAATATTTCATTATATTCCTACCTTGCATATTCAAAATGAGGTACATCTCCACCCCACTGTTATGCTACTAATGTATAGCCTCAAAATACCAAGTACTTTTTCAAAATTATAATCTTGGGAAGTTTCTACAGTACCTACAGTGGAGGCAAGCCTGAAACGCTGATCACAAAGTCAAGATTGCCTCTAAGAAAAACAATTCCAAACACAAAAACAATCCCAAACCCAAAAATTTACATTGTAAACCTTCTGTCAGTTAAAGCAATGGAAATAATGGTAATAGTAATTCTCAGAGAGTTGTGTATTTATTTTTTTAAAGTGAAAAAAGCCTTTATGCTACTCTCTCATAACCAAATGCATTGCACATGTTTATACCTTGACTATACCTATGCTTTAATAGATAAAAAATTAATTAAGTTATGGAATTTAAAAATACTTGCCAGAAGTTTAAACCAAGAAATGGTATTTTAGAGGCATTTAAAACAATAATTTATTTAATGGACATGCTTTACCATCAACCATCTGCCATCATCTACCTCAATCAAATTTATTAGAGCCTAACATTCCAATGTGTAACAATTTTTTCAACAAATGCATAATTGAAGCACATATCTACATACACAGACATATGTATGTATGTATGCATATGTATCACACACTCTTCTTCAAAACATCTCCACAAAGTAGCCGGAAGAATAATTTGTTGATACTGAGAAAGCAAATACCCACCACATATAACAGCAGTAAACAACAACAGACAAATTAACTAGAAGATTGGCAACAGAAAAAATATTTCCTACGTTGAAGAAAGGTAGGTTACAGAGGGTGTGGGATTTTCCAAGGAATATATGCTTAAATTAGCATGTCTCTTGATCATTGCTGAGCACAGATAGATATAAAATGTTCTCCTATACAACAGTTATTGAGGAAAATAATAGCCCTGTTATTAAAGAACTCTCTGTATCATATCTACCTAGCTTCTTTTAAAATCTCAGAAATTTTGTTTGGACATCAAATTGTTACTTCAGAGGATTAAAAAAATTATTTCATAGATGAAGAGCACAGGTAATCAAATCCAATTCTCCTGTAAAACACCACTACACTTTCAGCACTGAGTGTGTTGCTAGCTATAGCAAATCTGTATCTCTGAAACAAATACTTCTGTTATAAGAAAACATAGGGAAATTAAGATTGAAGCGTATGTATTTGTAATAAATTACCTAGTGCCATAATCCACAACTACCCAATCTTTAGATGTCCCTGTAATAGCATCATGATGCTGAAAGAGTCCAAGGTTCCGCCTAGCTTCTGTCAGCAATTTATAGTTATTCACTGAAGGAAACACGCTCATCTTCTCAGATTTACTGGATTGTACCAAAGCCAAGGAGTAGAGGATTTCTGCTGCCCTGGAATTGCAGAGAAGAATCAGATATTTATATAGGTTTAAAAAGCAAAAAGCAACACACATTGTATCTGAAGAATAAACTGGAGTTTTAACGTCTTTCCTCATGCCTAGTTCCAAACCTTAATCTTGTACTTTTTAGCCTGTTTCTACCTTCAAACAGTTACAAATCACTGCTGCACTTATCATCAACTTGTTTGACACCTTGTAATCTTCCTGCAAGACTTCAGAAATAGAAAATGGAGCTTAGAAATAAAAATATGACAGTACAAAGTAACATACCATATTTACGAATGTGGGAGGTATACATATCTGATCTTAAAATGGTAGACTGCGTTACAGGAGACAATTCCCATTTCAAAAAGCAATTTATTAAACAAATAAAATTATTTTAGAGAAATATATTAATCTGCACATTTTATATAATACCTATTCTGCCATGTATACTTCAAGCAAACTAAATTCTCCTAAAGACTTCAGTGGTTCATGCACCTGCTTGCTACACATTCACCTGAACATTGAGAACATTGGATTCCAAAACCGTTATACTGAACAGAATGCAGAGCCCTGCTCTCCAACTTCTTATGCAAAAGTCTAGCACTAAAATATTATCATTAGGTTCTCACTTGCTTAATGATAATCTAAATTTATTTAAAAAAAAACAACAAACTCCAAACCCTATAATTGCCAGTCATAATGAATAGCTAACAAAGATTACTGTAAAAAATTCTGGGAAACCATCTGGTAACTTTTTTTTTCCTATTTTCTTTTCCTAAAATGTTACAGTTCTGGTTTTATAAGTCTGAATATTCCTTTTCAAACTGTATTTGAGCTTAATGAAGGTTTCTCAGGTGTTTGAAGAAACCAAGAAGATACAGGTTAATGCCATAAAAAGTAAAAAAAAAATAAAAAATCATATGTTCTTGATACAAATGTCAAACTAACTCCTAGGTATAAAAATAAATTAACAAAAAAAAAAAACCCCACACACAGAAAAACCACATTAGCTTTACACTTACCAAAGCTGTAACGACAAATTTTAAAAACATTCTCAACTTAGGTTTTCAGACTGTGCACTGATATTAACTGTTAACATGAAAAAATCCTTTCGATTCAGTTTGGTCTATTTGTCATTATATATCACATAGGTGACAATTACGTAAAAAACTGCAAGCAGCATGTATCAAACTAAACTTACACTATACGTATAACAGCCCAATTCATTTTCATATTGTCAATATTCGAGGAATAGGATGACATTTTGCTCTTACAGGTAAGATAACTTATGCTCAGAAGCTACACACAAAAACAAGGTGCTAAATGGTGGGGTTTTTTTCATTACTAGTGCACTTAATCTTAATGGCTCTGATTTTAATGTTGCTTAGTGCAAAACCCTACATCTATGCATTCCTCCTACTTTGTTCTATTACAGCTTAACTTGAAAGGAAAACAAGTATATTGTAGTTCCAAGGGCATGAGATGCACATTCATCTAGTAGATAAATGCTTCCGAAAGCGTTTTACTTTTTTTTAAAAATTTGACTTAGCCACTAAACATTGACCCAACTGTAACTATAAAGTAGACAACACACAAAAAATTTTAGCCCTCAGAATACAGGTTAGATTTACCTCCCCAAAATCCACCTCAAATTTTTTTTTAATAAGGAAATTCATTATTTATAAACAATGTAACAACCTTAAACCCAACAGAAAGAACATTCAAATGAAGCTGCACAGTAAATACATTTTCAGTTCATACTGCTTCCAGAAGTAAACTTTAAATCCATTTTGTCTATAAGGAACACTTGGAACTCTTTTGCCTTTTGCCTTTCATAAAAACAACTGACTCTGTTTTACAGATCCACGCTGTACCTCAGTTCCTTAGATGCAGAATTTTCCTTTCAAGTCTCAATATTATTCTAGAATGATTCAATGGTCAAGGTGATAGACTCAGAAGTGAAACCACAAGAAGTATTGTAATAGAGAACACTTCAACTTGTAAGTACGCATTTACCTCTAATATCTTTCCATAAAAGCTGTATAAAGCCTTGGTTTTCTCACCTCTATTTCAAACTACTGCAGAATACCTGAAGTAGTTACCACAGATTATTCACTTTGTTGTAATTTATCACTGTATCTCTATCTGATGGGACATTGCACATCGACCAAAATTTGGTTCATGGATTGCTCAAAGTCTACACTAAGTTACTTTTAGGTCCACCTTAGATATAACCTAAATAGCTATGAAATATTTTTTTCAAGAGTTTCTGAACTCTCAAGATGTGCTTTTTTCTATCGACCTGCAGAGCTAGAAGTATCACTGTGGCTCTTGTTCTGCTTCTGAATTACTTCAACAATCTTTTTTGCAGACTTACTGTAATTTTTCCCTGATTACATCTGCAGAGAATGAAATCACATAATGAATTCCTGATTTGCCCCCAACTGTGCTGTTGTTCTTTGCATCTCTCCATTATAACATAAAACAAACTTCTAGTCACTTATTTTATCACCCTTCAAGCTACTTCAATCCATCCATCTCTCACTCAAGATTAAAAAAATGAATGATGTCTCAAATCAGTAAAGATGTCAATCTCCATTAAAAAATTCTTAAATTTTCATGCACTTTCTTTAATGCACAAACCTGAAATTTTAAAAAAAAACAGGAAAAGCCTAAACAAGCAACTCTTTTCTTGCTTAAATGGGCAGGCATCATAGAAGGTCCTGAGGTTGAGAACACTGTTGCCGCTACTAAGTAGCAGCGAAGTACTTGTTAAACTGGTACTGCTGGAACTTAAAAGCATTCTTCCTTAGGAAAGAATACACGCACACACATACTTATCTCCTGTTCATGGTTCATTCCCCCACATATACCTGCACACTAGATAGATAGATGTAAGTTAGCTCAAAAAGAACTATAGTAAATTTAATTGAAAAAAGGTGTCAATAAATACGATGATAATGTATTTCCTCTAACTTTAAACAAAGTAAAAAATAAAAGACAAATCCCCTAAATTCTGCTCTTCTCACCCCCTTGAAGATTCTCCAGGTCTCTGAAAGCAAAACTGACAAAAAACCTGACATAAACTGACAAGAATACATCTCTACATTTTGTTACATGTTATGCATAGAGGTTAGTGAAGGATGCAAAACTTCTCAGGCACATTTCTAAAAATGTGCTTTGTTTTAATTCATAAAACTGAAGGTTTAGTTTTCTTCCAGAAATTTAGGAAAAAGTATGAAAAACAATTAAGTAGGGAATTTAATTTATAATTTGCCCTCTTTTCTATACATCTTGTCTTTTTCAACAGCAGCGTTAAATAAGGCTGTTTACACTGAAAACCAAAGATTCTTATGATACGCTAATGAGAACGGTGCTTATTAGTATTAACAGCATCAATGCAATAAGTAAAAAATAAAATGCTTCTAAGGAAATCATAATTCTAGTGATGCTTGATACTCTAGTCATAAACTATTTCTATAGTCGTCAGACTTCCTAATTACTGTTAGCCTTACAAATGCCCTCTTTGTAATCTGACATTCTTGGTTTTGTACATGTTAAGCACAACACCCATACATTCCAAAGTTCTGATTAAAACACAGCAGAAGTCACTCCTCTGAGAACTTCTCCTTACTATTTTTATATTCTTCTGCCAAAGGGATCTTAGTCTTGCTTTTTGTCATTCCTCTCAGCTTTGGTATTATTTTTCTTCTCCTTCCTCACAGTCTTTGGCTTCTTTTCTCTCTGCTTTCCCATTTGTGAAACATTTCTCCTTCCTGGTCAATGCAATGCCCTTCAAAGTTATGTTACGTTTTCTCTTCCCTAACACCTTTCTATTCTCAGGCCCTTGATCTCACTTCTCCTCACACATTTCTTAGTCTTCCTGTTGCTTTAGTTTCTTCTTCACTAATTTTCCTGATTTCCTCAGGGGTGTCACTCTGCACTCTTCAAGCACGAGAGAAGGCTAGGAAAAGCCACTTTCATTAAAAGAAAAACATACTACAGAGCACAGAGTAGCTGTGTCCCAAGTTTGAGAAGCCTTCATTTTACAGTGTGAAGACTTGATTTTTGGAAGAAGGAAAATAAAGTTTGCTAGATAAGGAGGTTTCTATTCTGAAAGGTACTTTTATCTGCCTCCAAAACACTCCCAAAACCCTACTTTCTGCACCTCTCTTGCTCCCTGCAACTGCCACTACAAAACAAAATAAAATTGTAAGAAATCCTTAAGGAAGGACCTCTCAGCACTACCGAAGTTCTTCTCTAGCACAAAAAGGTCTCAACAGCACACATACTACAATAGGTGTATTCTTTCTGGAGCCTTAAAATACAGTTAAATCATTTTACAATGTGTCTTATCTACAGCTGCTACAAAGGAGAACCACTTGAATACTCCACTACCAAATTCAGCAATATGTTTGTTCTTTAAAGAAGATGCAAACACTTTTCAGCAGAGCAGTACCTTACAATCTGAGAGCACTTGGCACACAACATTCCTGACTACTTCTCAACTGCCTCTAACAACCCTGTAAAATTTCACTTTTGTATTCTTTTCTAAAAGAGAAGCCATAATCTGACAGTTACCCAAATAAGATACCAAAAATAAAAAGCATACTACTTGCTATTTTTTATGGAATCAGGACTTGCTGATCACTTGAATAGTATTTTAGAACAACCTATTTGTTTGGATGTCAAAAAAATATCACTGTATTTCTGTGAATTTACAAAAAAAAAATAATCACCGTGTATCATCTAATCCTCGTAACAAGAACCACATTTGGGGGCCACTTAGATTATCCTTATTGTAAGAAAACTCCACATTTCAAAATTGTTTTTCCATCTGTCCAACAGATTTAGAGTACTTATAGATTCATCTTTTCCATGTGCAAAGACATGTTATGAATTTACTGGATTACAGTATTTTACACAGAATCACAAAATCACACAAATTTTACCGTAAGTAGGATTCCACGACTCTATCCAGTCTTTTATAGAAGGGTCGTGATGTAAAGTATCCGCTCCAGTAATGATGATCTCTGTCTGCATAGGTGAAGAAGTCTCCGCTTAAAACAGGAAAAAATGAACTGCTGGTCTTCTCACCCAAATTACTTTCTTTGCGCAGAGCTTCAAAGTAATCTGATAAAGTTCCAAACTGGGCCTGAAAGAAAATTAAAATTACTATAATACTTCATTTCCTTTATTTATACAAATGAAAAGAATGAATGTACTTGGTTTCATACACATTTCAGAAATATCCCAGTCTTCCAGCACATATATATCAGAAATCCTGTCCTAAAAAGCTTTAAAATTTCCCTCCACACTTTTCAGAGAAGCTGAATAGCTCTTCTAAAAGTATTTCAAGTTCATTTCAACTCAGTACAGGAAAACACATGGACCTGTTGGGAGCGGGTCCGGAGCAGGGCCACAAAAATGACCACAGGGCTGGAATACCTCTGCTACGAGGACAGGTTGAAAGAGCTGATGTTGTTCAGCCTGGAGAAGAGAAAACTGAACATGGGAGAGAGAATGATGTCCATGTTGCCAGCGCCAAGAGGTGCTGTTAAAGAAGGCATAGACAGGAAACTGGACTTTGAATGACGGTGGAAAAACAACTCATGGAAGTGGGAACAGCACAGAAGATCACATTACCACAAGTATCCTCACAATAGAATATAATGAGAATTCTTCAAACTTACATTAAGACACTTTTTTGGGGTTGTTTTTGGTTTTTATTTTTAAATTAATTTTAAAAACAAGCATACAAAGTAGCATGCTACAATTTACAACACCAGAAAACAAGCTTTTTAAAAGAAGTGAGTTGGAATATAAGGCCTCTTACTGTGACGGCAAAGATATACTATTTCAACAGTTAAACACCACCAAACAGTAGACACTCAAATCATTCAGAAGATCCAGGTATCTGTAAGGCAGATACAGTATGACTCGCCTCTTTTAATGGAAGTAAACCAAAGAAAGAGACATATTGCCACAGAAATCCCAGTATCAGTGATCCTTGACTTACCAGGCACTTTGCCTTTTCCCTCACTAATACAGACAGCTACAAGACAGAATTTGGAAGAAAAAAAAGTAAAAATCAATGGAGCAAGAGAAATCAGGTATAGGTGACCTCCCTTCCTCTGTCTGCAGAGGAAGAAAACATCACCAGAGGAACCAGGAAAGTTGAAGAATACCCATTCTAATGTCAGGTGAGTGGAAACAGTGAAATAGCCTGGCAAACTCTTCTACAGGCGTATAGAAAGTCTGAGCTTAATTGCTGCATAATAGATGTAAAGGAGATCGCCAAATGGGAGACTGAAGGCAATCCCTGCTTAAACAATCTGATCTCCTTCTATGACCTGGTGACCTGTCTAGTGGGTGACGGAAAGGCTGTGAATGTTGTCTATCTGGACGTTAGTAAAGCCTTTGACACTGTCTCCCACAGCATTGTCCTAGAGAAGCTGGCAGCTCATGGCTTAGACAGGAGCACACTTTGCTGGGTAAAAAACTGGCTGGAAGGCTGAGCCCAGAAAGCAGTGGTGGATGGAGCTAAATCCAATTGGTGGCCCTTCAACAAGCAGTGTTCCCCAGGGCCAGTTCTCTTCAGTATCTCTATCAATGACCTCAATGAGGGGATTGAGTGCATCCTCAGTAAGTTTGCAGATGACACCAAGCTGGGCAGGAGTGTCGATCTGCTTGGGGGTAGGAAGCTCGAGAGAGGGATCTGGACAGGCTGGATCGATGAGCTAAGGCCAAATGCATGAGGTTTAACAAGGGCAAATGCTGGGTCCTCCACTTGGGTCACAACAATCCCAGGCAATGCTATAGGCTTGGGGGACAGTGGCTGGAATGCTGCCTGGAGTAAAAGGAGCTGGGGGTGCTGGCTGATAGTCAGCTAAACATGAGCCAGCAGTGTGCCCAGGTGGCCAAGAAGGCCAACAGCATCCTGGCTTGTATCGGGAATAGTGTGGCCAGCAGGACAAGAGAAGTGATCGTCCCCCTGTACTCAGTGGTGAGGCCGCACCTTGGGTCCGGTGTTCAGTTTTGGGCCCCTCACTACAAGAAGGACATTTTGGTGCTGAAGCGTGTCCAGAGAAGGGCAATGAGCTGGTGAAGGGTCTGGAGCACAAGGCTTATGAAGAGTGGCTGAGGGAACTGGGGTTCTTTAGTCCGGAGAAGAGGAGGCTGAGGGGAGACCTTATCGCACTCCACAACTACCTGAAAGAAGGTTGTACCCAGGTGGGATTTGGTCTCTTCTCCCAAGTAACTAGCAAAAGGTCTAGAGGAAATGGCTTCAAGATGCATCAGGGGAGGTTTGGATTGGATATTAGAAAAAAATTTCTTCATTCAAAGAGTGGTCAGGCATTGGAACAGGCTGCCCAGGGAGGCGGTGGAGTCACCATCCCTGGAGGAGTTCAAAAAGCCGATAGACGTGGCACTTTGGGACATTGTTTAGCAGACATGATGGTGTTGGGTGGTGACAGTTGGACTTGATGATCTTAAGATGTCTTTTCCAACCTTAATGATTCTATGATTCTATAAACTCCCTGAGAGCAAAACAGTATCTTTAAAAAAAAATCTACCTCATACTTTAAGGACCACAGAATAGCTGCTGGCATGAGAATCTCTATGCTAACAGACATATCCACTAGATAAACATCTCAAATTTGTCTGAAATGGTAAATCTCTTGCAAAATCAGAAAAGCCAGGTAGGAAGTCCCTTGTGTAAGGTGTAAGGCATCTCAGCACTTAAGGAAGAAATGTGAACTCTTCCTTTATACAGTCTATGCTCTTAGCAAGCTGAGCATGACCTCTTACTTGCCTGTGGAATTATAGTTCTCTAGGGAAAGTGCAGCAAGGTATGAAAGTTCTCCACCTAAGCTCATATTTCCAAAGACAAATGACATCATTTAAAAACAACCAACAACAACAAAAAATAAAAATACCCACAGCAAAAAAAGCCAAACAAGTAAAAAGACCCTAAAACTCAAAACCAACAGAGAAAGGAAAAAAAACCACAACCAAAACCAAACAACTAAATAAATAAAATTAAAAGGAGACATGCTCCAGTGCCAACAGAGCTCCAGCTAAGCAAAGTTCCATACGTATGAAGTGGCTGAATTACAGGATTACGTATCTTTTTGTCTGGGTACTAAGAACCAGAAAAAGGATTGGATATTTCTACAGAAGCCCAAGGGCTGGGGTGATTCCCAAGACATTAATTCAGATGGGCAAACCAGGACTAATGAAGTGGCCTCCTAGAGTCCTTGACAATGGGGTGAGCAGAACCTTTAAGACAAGGATCTTTCAGATGCCTCAGGACAGAAGTGGTCCTTGAAGAATAACCTCAGAACTGGAGCCTTCAGTTTTTGCCCCAGAGAAGAAATTGTCCAGCCCAGGTTAGTAGGAATGGAGACTACAGAAAGTATGCTGGTGTTAGTATCCAAAGAGGAACTACCTGCACATTACATCCATTTTTGATGGGAGTAAAGCTGGTGATAGCAGCAAGCTTTAGATTTAAAAGATGGACCCTAGATTTGAATAAATTAAAGGAGTACTCTCCGTGTCTATTTCCCTCCACAGAGCTAGCAATTCACCTCACTTTAATCCAGGAATTCCTGGGAGACTTGCTGAGCTGAAGCAGAGCAGTGTAGAGTATGTCACCCACAACCCATAGGAAACAAATGCAAAAGCCAGCTCTCAGACAAGCTGTGATCCCAAGAGATCCCAAGATCTTATGCAGAACACAAGTCCAGAAGTCAGCAGGAAGAATTAACACACTCCATGCACCACTCAAATCTGCAGACAGAGGAAAGGGAGGAGGTCTCAAAAAAAGTGAGGTGAAAAGATGCACACAAAAAACAATACATGAAAGAGACCAGACCAGGCTTAAAAAGCCTCAACGTCAAAGCAGCAACAGTGTTTTCTCATGTGGTACTGAACAAAAAAACTAAGGTTGTGGTCTCCTATTTCTTATTCCCATGCTAAAAGATGATGAAAAGGTGTCCAAGTACAGAGAACATCTACAGTGCACGAAGTTGCTAAAGTACTCAGCTTTCATATTAGAATGTATGAATGCGAATATTAAGACTCAAACACAATTCTTGATTTAATGTGGTATCTCATCTGATAATTGTGTTAGTATATTCACTCCTTTCGTAGTCTGGTCAGTCCTTTAGATTTTTACTGTATTCAACAACATGTGCCAGCAATGGTGCCTCTTGGATTTTCTTGTTTGTTTTGGGACGTTAAACCAAGAGGACCCAAGCAAAGCAACAAAATATGCTTGAACTTCTAATAAGAAAATACAATAGTTTTAAATAACATAGCATGTGAACCTTAAATAACAATGCCTGAATCCTGTGAAAACAAGAGTCATATAAAAATAATCAAACCTAATAGCTGCTCTCTAAAATAATCTAGTTTGGATACTATTCATAGTTTTCAAACAGGTATTAATAGCAAAGTTTTTGTTTTGGAGGGAGAGAAGGTGGGGTAATGGTAAAAAAAAATGCAATCTGCTGTTAAATGATATACAAAGCTCCACAGTTTAAAAAGAAATAAACTACAACTTCTTTTCATGAAGAATCTCAAAATACTGAGAAGTATTGTTTTCTCCAGAAACCAGAAAAAGCACTGTATTTACCTTAACATGCCACTCAGGATGAGAATTCATATAATCAAACAGCTTCTGATAATTCTGGAACTGCTGATCCCATTCTGAGCTCTCAACATATCGGAAATCATCCCCTAGTGGAGCCAACAGAACTTTAGTACGGAAAAGTTTTGACTTCTTCCTGTATTGATCTAAAATCATCCAAGCCCTTAAGAGGGGAAAAAAATTTAAAAAGAGAAGAATAAAGCTCAGCATTTGACAAAACAATTTTTAGATATCAAGTTATGCATTAAGGTGATCCTAAACAAGACATACAAAACTCTGCGATCTCACTTTGTAACAAGAAGTTGGATGCAATTCCCCCCAATGGGACACCACATTCAACATACTATTGTTGCAAACACTATGCTAATTAAATCCTCCAACAAGCTTATCAAGCTCCATCTCAAACAGTAGGTCAGTCTTCATCAATTTGTTCCTGTGCCAAAACTAACCTTCAGTTTAAATTATGTTTATCTCTTTCATATTTAGATAACAATCCTAATCCTCTCCAGCCCTTATTTACAATAATAAGCAAGCTCTTCTCATCCCCTCTGGTAATTCTCTTGGATACTTTGCTTTATATCTTCATGTCCTTGACAGAAAAACTGTCAACAAATTAATCTTTGAGGAACTCCAGCCTTGGGAAAAAAACAAACAAACAAACAAAAAAATCTGGAGGAAGTTCACTACTAACCATCACTGTTCCCCCTTAAGCTAGGTTCTTACCTGCTGTTAGAGCCAGTCCTTTTAAGCTTTAAGCACATGCCCTGAAAAATTAAACCCACTGCTTTTCTGCTTTTGTCATTTAAAAAAAAAACAACCAACCAAACAAAAAACCCCACCATGCATGCACACACAGAAAAAAAGGCAGTGAAATTATCCTTTGGCACCTACTAACTCTTTGATGGGTACAAGATCAGTTCTGTCATTAAGTAGCAATGTACTAAAAGTTACAAGTCTGATTTCTAGGTTACTGAAAAGGTCCATTTCTCCCCCGTCTCCTTCACAACCACAATCTCTACCAAAACTTTAGATGCTGTTGCTTTTAATTAGAAATTAAAGTTATGAAAATAATTTTAGTAGGGAGTATGTACCTGTGTAATCATAGCTACATATTTAATAAAACAGGAATACAAATTACTTTTTAAAGAGCAAAGGGCAGCAAAATCCAGATTCCAGTAAGCTTTTTGTTTCTACACCTTTTTAATAGATCACAGAATAGCCTGGATTGGAAGGGACATTTAAAGATCATCTAATTCCAACCCTCCCGCCATGGGCAGGGACAGCCTCCACTTGATTGTGTTGCTCAAAGCCTCACCCAAACTGACCTTCAACACTTTCAATGATGGAAGTGTTCCAACTCATACTCTTGAAGATCTGTTATATAAACATTTATGTGAGAATTTAAACTAGTCCAATATATCTGAAACCCGTATTTCTTTGACTAGCAAGTCAGGGTTTATTTTTTTACCACATTATAAAAGTATTGAGTAAACACAAGGTCTGACTGTGTTCTGCATGGAGAAAATACGGCACATCAGCTTCAGTTAAGGATCTACATGGTTCCACTGAGACTAGAGCAGACTCATCTAGTGGCTTCTGCCCACCTACAGTTTGGTTTATAGTTCAGATTGCAAAGTATTTATGCTTGAATCAATATTTTCCATGACTTTCAAAAGGTTGCAGATTTAAACATGAAGACTTCCTCTCCATACAACTAACAAAAATTGGCGCAACTCAAGACTTTGTAATTCTGCCTTCTAGGAAGCCAGGCTAACTCAAATTTTCCACACGCAGCCTACAGTTGGAAACATACTTTATTTTAGAGCCTCTTCAAAAACACAGGACTTCAGTTAACAGGATATTTGACTTTGTCATCTCTCTTCAAAGTCCTCTTCTAGTTTCTTTCCAAATCTACTGCAAAACTCATCAGCGTTGCTGTTCTCCCATTCTTCAAAGTACTCCTAACCGTAGGACTATTAAGTGTTTTTAAGAGGGCAGCAGGATATTCCCCCATTGCAAACCAGTTTCAATTGCAAAAACACCAAAGAAAAGTCAGATTTCTCAAGTCAGGTATATTCTTTCCAGTTTCCCTCAAATAACTTCTTAAATCACTATTTCATACAGGAGTGAGAAAGCATCATCAGCAAGCCCCAGACAAAATTTGCTGAAGATGAAAAATACTTCTGGAGGAAAAAAAGAAACAAACAAAAAATTCCAACCAAAAAAAACCAACCAACCAAACAAACAAACAAAAAAACCCACAAAAAAATGGTGCCCCAAAAAATCCCCAAAAACCCCACCAGATTCCACTGAGTCTCACCAACACTTTCCCGTTCTAGGTCCCCAGCAAGATGTATTAGATACATTTTGACCTATGTTTATCATGTCTACCTGAATGAAAATTCGAAAACCAAAGAGATCAGTCATGATAAACTTTTTCTAGCACTATAATTATGGATATAGTGTATCAGCAGCAACTCCATTTTAATGCCTTTTTTTAAAAAAATGGGTTTATACAATCAGAAGTTCTTGGAATTGTACACATGCATTACGTAGTTCCCAATATTTAGAGTAACTCCAACTGCACTCTTAGTTGGCAACACTGAAGTATATCAACATTGTCAGTAAGAGCATTAAGAATATTTTTCACCTTTCTTTGAGAAGGTTTCAGATTATCACTTAACACTGATGACCTTTCACAAATGAAGAAAAACCCTTTGTATCACAATAGTGTTCTTTTAATGCAAAAATTCCAAATGCTTGCCTAAAACATATCAAAACAATTAACATGGCTGGTTTTGCCCCTTCCCATGTCAAAGGAGGAGGAGCAGTAGCCACCCAGAGTCTGTGGGAATCACAAGAAGTTTTGTAGCAGGTATAGCAAGTCCTATGTGACAGGTTTGATGGTGGTAATGGCTTCACAGTCCCTACTACTTCAGCCCAAACAGCCCATGAAGCATTAGGGACTCTGTCTGAACATCAGTTGCATGCCGTGCAATGTGATCAAACACATAGGCAAAAAAGGTCAAGGATAAAATTGTATGCTTGAACAGTAAGGGGTGAAGGTCAAAGTCCATTTTCTGCTTCTTTGAAGCGCATAACTTTTCTGTGCATGGGAAGGAGAGACATAGACCTAAACAAGCTATGCTTCCTCCAACAAAACAACTAATTCCTATTCAAGGAAAGAAAAAATAACAGCTGTTTTTTCTTGCTAGTGTGAAAAGCTAGAACTTCAGCATTTAAACATATGGATAAAGACGCAGCTGCAAAACAGGGCAAGTGCAACAGCAATCTCTATAACCTAAGCTGTTATGAAGTGTAATTAAACAAGTACAGGCTTTCAATTTGGCTGTTGTTTCATTCCTTCCTACCAAATCACAGTTAAAGTGGCAAGGCAATGATAAATCCAACAGCTACTAGTTTTAAGTTTTTAATTCAGTATTTCTTCAGTATGTGTGTACAGCCATAACACTATTGAAATCAAAGCAACAGTCCTAGTTGATTATTCAAGATGTGTTTTATTAATTTTGTTGCAGTGTTAGCACTGAAGAAAGGCCAGTGATCTAAACCTTGCCTTAATCAAGTGTGTATCATGTACTTTTTTCAGATCCATGTAATGTAAAACTCCTGCATTTTTCCAGTCATAAAAACCAAAGCAGTCAGAGATGAGAGACAGATTAATTGGTGTGCTATAAACCTTTACCATGGAAAGCTTATGATGTAGATTTTCCCGTTACTTCTGGATCTCACACATTTCCTCATATAAAACTTGTGTTGTTACAGAGGTCAGATCAGAGAAGCTTTTGGTTGCCCATTATATTTCAACTTTATCGTGAAATACAAATAGTGTTTTTACTTCTTATGTTTTATTGGATTTATTTGAAACTATACTCTCAAAGTATGGTTCCTATGTTCCTTCCAGTATTCCAAATGTAAGTAATCATAGACTCATAGAATGGCTTGGGTTGGAAGAGACCACAAGGATCATCTAGTTCCAACCCCCCTGCCATGGGCAGGGACACCCTCCATTAGACCAGGCTGCCCAAAGCCCCATCCAGCCTGGCCTTGAATCGAGGCTCCCAATTCAAATATCATGCATTTTTTTTTATTTTTCCCTGAAGTATTATCTACCCTACTGCTGTTTTAACTCCCTGTTAGACACCAAAACTGTTTTTATCTACCGAAAGTTGATGCAAAAGATTAAATTTTAGAAAGCGTATTGAAATTATGATTTAACTTGCTCATATATTCACTACATACCTGCAGCATTTGTTTTGATCTTTGATTTAGTATGACACGGTAAAAAAACCGTTTCTTTCACAAGATCTACATTGGATTGTCAGGCAAATGTTGCACCTTGGAAGTGCAGGAACAAATTAAAATCTAAATAAAACCCACAAACGTTAAAAAGCATTCTGATCAGGATCTCTACATTATAGCCTGGTCTGTTGTTGATGGATAAAGTGCTCTCTGCTTGCCATCGCTGTAGGTAAACTGCTCTCCTTGTCATCGCGTTTGTTTATAGCCCAGCGTAACTACTGCTGCTCTGCTGTTCTTTCCCTCTTCCTTTGCTGGCCTGTTAAACGGTCCTTATCTCAGCTCGAAGAGGCTTCCCCTTTGTTGTTCCCACTCTCCACACACACACCCCGCTGCCCCTCNGGCTGGGGCTGAGCGACAAACAATTATTTGTCTCAGCTAATTGGGATACATATTCGACTTCCCTTTTTACAGCTTTGATTTAAAGACACATGAGCTTTCCTTCACATTTGAAGAGCGCTGGGTGTGTCAATGATTGCTGTATTAGCTCTACTGTTCTCCTGCCAACTTCAGCTTCCCTTTTTCTACTTCCAAACAAAATTACTTTATCCAACCATCGTTCCAATTTCTACCTTAAAATATGACAATTGTGATGCATTCTGCTTCTTTTTGGTTTAGTCTTCGACAAAAATTTGCAACTGAATTTTACTGACAAAGTGAAGCTTCCAAGATGCTTGGCAAAATTTATACTCAGAAAAAGGGCATGCAGAGAGCCAACATCGTCAACATATCGTCACTTCAAAACTTCAGCATCAAGATGAGCCGCAGAAAGTCACCCTGCTACCCTTAATACATTTGTTTTACTAAAAATCTTGCAGCAGTTGTAAACAACTACCTGAAGTTCCAACTCTTGAACTTGGGGATGGATTGAAGGCCTAAATATAGTAACAGGACCCTCAAATGCAATCTTTCTCCGAAAAAGCCTTTAGCATTTATATCCCCTCCCCCCCCTTTTTTTTTTTCCTTCCTCATATAATTGAAAAGTAATTTCATAAAACTGTAAACTTGACTCTTACCCACAGCAAAACAACACAGTGTTTCTATTTGAAAAACAAAAATAAGTTTAATGTGATTCCCTGCCTCCCAGCTCCCACCCTCCGGACATGTAAGACACAGGACTTGGATTCACTTTAAGCGTCCACTTCAGGAAACCTCGGCCACAGATTGCAAAGTTTTCAAGGATGTACCACGGAAAATACCTCACTGTTTGCAGTTACAGCATACTAACACCATGCTGTCCCTCAGGTGGCCAAGAAGGCCAACGGCATCCTGACCTGTATCAGGAATAGTGTGGCCAGCAGAAGCAGGGAGGTGATCGTCCCCCTGTACTCAGCCCTGGTGAGGCCGCACCTCGAGTCCTGTGTCCAGTTTTGGGCCCCTCACCACAAGAAAGTCATTGAGGCCCTGGAGCGTGTCCAGAGAAGGGCAACAAAACTGGTGAAGGGGCTGGAGCACAGGTCTTATGAGGAGCAGATGAGGGAACTGGGCTTGTTTAGTCTGGAGAAGAGGAGGCTCAGGGCAGACCTTGTTGCCCTCTACAACTACCTGAAAGGGAGTTGCGGTGAGCTGGGGGTCGGCCTCTTCTCACAGATAACTAGTGACAGGACTAGGGGGAACGGCTGCAAGTTGCGCCAGGGGAGGTTCAGGTTGGAGATGAGCAGAAATTTCTTCTCGGAAAGGGTGGTCGGGCATTGGAACAGGTTGCCCAGGGAGGTGGTGGAGTCACCGTCCCTGTCGGGTATTTATGGAAAGGTTAGACGTGGTACTGAAGGACATAGTTTAGTGGTTAATAGGTGGTGGGGGGACGGTTGGACTGGATGATCCTTGAGGTCTCTTCCAACCTTAATGATTCTATTCTATTCTTCCACTGGCAGGAGACACATTACTGTCTATTTATCAAATTCACAAAAACTACAGTAAGCCAGTAACATGACTGTAACTAAACAGGTAACAATGTTCTGCCTAGCATTCAGAGATAGTAATGGAATCACATATCATGAATAGAAAAGGAAAAAATTTAATGCATCTTCCTGAATTATAACTGTCAATTATATTCTGAACTTACGAGCAAACACTAGGTTAAGTAATAGGTATTATTTTCTTACAAGAAGTTTATTTTAAGAACTATATAAACTCCCCAAACTATGCTAGATATCATCTTTGACCAACGTATTTTTTTTAAAGTTATTCCCTTGCAGAATACGTAAAAACTGCACCTGTGTTGAACATTTCCATCATGAATGGCTTCTGGTGGAACTCTCCATGGACAGCTTACTCTTCCTCCAGGGAGACGTTTGAAATCAAACTGGCAGCAGATTTTTGGATCTGGACCACAAGTATGAGGAACATCATAGCTGTAGAAAGGCATCATATGACAAAGGATATCTGTATGGGATCCCAAATCTGGAATGAAATAGATACAGCATAACTTTAAAATAAACCCTCTCAGATTTACCAAAAACTAAACCAGTTTCATGTTCTTAAACCAATAATTGTATTAAGAACATCAGATCAAGACAATTCCTTGCTTTGGATACCTATACTTGGAGTCTACCTTTATATGTACCTTACCCATAATGAATGAGGCTGAAAAAGAGATACAACCAAGATTGGAATGTTCCAATCAAGCACCAGCTAACTCAGAAAGATAGAAACAAAATGTTATGTTTGGGTTTTTTTAATACAAATAATGACATGTATTTCCAGAATTTCAGAGGTGAACAAAACAGATCTTTTATACTTTGAATCAAAATGAACCAAAAAAAAAAAAAAACCCAACTCCAAACAAGCACAAAAAATGCCAAACCACCAAAACCAAAAAGCAAAAACCACCTATCAAAACCCAAACACCCTGCTGTCATGACCTCATTCGGACAACATTTGAATTGGTTCATTTTGGCAGTATGTTGATTTCTTAAAACACCTAACTTCAATACCTTCACAGTATGATTCTATGTACTTGTAGATAGATTCTGTGTGCCTGTGCACAGAATTACATAGAATTCTGTGTCCTTCTGAGACCATCTTTGCAATCCTAACTTTTACATCTAGTTAGTCCATTCCCAAAAGTTTAACCCACCAGGAGCAGAGATCTACACACATTTTGTCAAGTCTCAAAAGACAGCCTTTCAAAATTTAAAGAGAAAGTGAGTTCTCATAGAACTTAAAAGAACCTGTCCTGGGTTTGGCTAGGATAGGGTTAATTTTCACCAGAAGCTGGGGTGGGACACAGCCAGGACTGGTGACCCAAACTGGCCGAAGTTTGTCCATATCATGTGACATCACGCTCAGCATAAAAGGGTTTGGGGACAGTCTGGCTTTGGGACAGGTCTGAGCATGTGGTCTGAGCTGTCCAGGCATTGGGCGAGAAACTGCATTGTGTACCACCAGTGTTGTATATCCTGTTACTGGCACTGCCGTTGCTGTTTCCCTTCCCCTTTGCTGTCCCAGCAAACCGTTCTTTATTTCAACCCCCGAGGCTTTGCATTGGTCTTTCCCATTCTCCTCCCCATCCTGGCGGGGGTGGGTGGTGGTCCCAGTAAGAGGGCAGCTGCATGGAGCTCGATGTCGTTGAACCATGACAGAACCTTAAGTGTACTCATCTGGTAAAACTGTTAGGTGCTGATTAGCTATTTCCAGCACTTATGACTTAAAGTAATTTTGTGCTGAAAAAAGTGATGAAAGCTGTAGATGTGTCACAGAACTTGGCTTCTGTCAACAATACATACGAAAATACTCTTCAAAACCTTAACAGTGTAAGTCTTCACAGTTCCAATCCAGACCTTTTGTTTACAAGCTTCTATTTTACTGGTACTTATTACTACTGAGAAGGTAATATTCCATAGATATATGCATTTACTTTTCAGCTACAGGAGTTCTCTTTATCTCAGGTACCACATCTACATTTTATGCCAGATAAGCGTGCAGTGATCTTTGATATGTAATCTGTTTTGAAAAGCCTTCCTTTGAAGCCCAAACACTATACCATACCATAAAAGTGATTTACATATGTAACTATTTAGGAAAAAGGCCTGACAATTAAGTATTCTGTACACTGACTAGTACAGAACCTCCAAAGAAAACACTCAAAGTGCCAATATCTGACAAATTCTTTCACAGTGGTACGTTTTTCTCAAGCCAAGCTCATTTGTGCAGTAGATTGCTTTCTCTGAATACCATCCTTCCTACAATTTCAGATTAAAACCACAAAGGAACTAAAAAGCTTCAAAATCACCACCACCTTTTAAGAGTAAGTACTAAATATGCCTATTTGACCCTGTATTGATAAAGGAGTGACATATTAGCTTACTTGAAAAACCACAAAGAGCAAAACCTCAACTACATACACTCAGAGTTACTGGAATGCTGCTACAGTACAAAGCAAAACAGAACATTCATCTAGAAAAGTACATTCATTTACAGACACATCAGATTGCTACGGTATGATTACTGCATTGCCTAAGAAAACATTCATATTCTATATTGTATAAATAATATCAAAACCCAATTATATTTAAGAATAAGGTTTTAGATGAGAATTTCATTGCAAATCAAAATGGTGAAATGTTTTAAATCTGTTTTTCTGACTAAATGTAACTTACAAATTTCAATTCCACAAAAAACTACTGTAACTAACGGCACTGACTTGTCACATCAGATGAGGAAAACTGGTTGCTTCAAAGTTTTTTCCTTAGTAAGGGTATAAACAAGACCAGTATCTCAGTCTTTCAAATATTCAATTTTGGCCTTTTTTTCTCTCAAAGAGAAATGCTCCTTCTCCTCCACTTTATTTCCATGTAGTAGGAGTAGGAAGAAGGAAACAAAGAAGTGAGAAAAAGAATATCCTATCCCATTTACTTTTTTTATACATACTTGTAAGAATGTGGGAGAAGGGAAATAAGAGAAAGTAAAAGCACAAATGAAAGCAAAGAAAGAGGAAGATCAGAGTAGAAATGGCAATAATAGAGTTTTTATATTTAAACCCTTTCCTGACATGCAGCTACCCACATTCCTTTTCTATTACTTAAAAAAAAAAATCCCCAAAACTTAACCTAGATGAAAGTTGTTGTTTCTTTTTTAACAGAACAGCTAGACAGCTGTTTTGTAAAGATTCCCACAGTATTTATTCAAGTTCTCTCCATGTTACCTGTGTAAATTAATAAAATAAATTGGCATAAAGGAAAAACACATACCCCAATTCTGTCTCCAAAAAAATTCTAGTGTCTTCTGTGTTGCAAAATGTTTTTTAATTGAGTAATGAATTCTCTGTACAAGCATATTGGAAAATCCTGCGCGTTTCAGAAGGTAGGCCATTGTTGGTGAATGCCCAAAAGGATCAACTGCCCAACCTGACTTTGGTTTTACTCCTGTGGACAAAAGAAAAGTAGTAAGAAAGAAAGAAAAGTTTTGCTTTTCACTCAAAGAAAGCTATACCAACGTAATTCAAATCAGAGCACTTAAGGTAAAATTTCCAAGACGACAAATTAAAATATACAGTTGAGTATTAAGCCTCCTGCAGAACACATCCCAGAATTAACAAGCTTGAATTAAACAGTCATACAGTTAACAAATAAGAAAAAAAAAAAAATCAAGCATCTTAGAGGCCAACTGTTCTGCTCAACTACATAAAAACACTGCACTCCGTTATTACACAATTTAAATCGTGTCTCAAACATGTTTACATGGCATCATAATGAAATACATCTCCTTTTTCATTTAAAGTAGTGTACAGATGTTATAATTGGAAAAGAAAGCTGAATGAAAATGAATGGATGGAGATGGATTGATGTGTTGTTGAACTTTCACTGTTATTCAGATTATGTTAACATTTGTTAGGTTTGGAGTTATCTTTTCTTTTTATTTATTTGCTTGTCAATCATTAGAATCACATTGACTAATACTGTCTTTTCACTGAATTTCATACTAGCAAATAAGCTGTATCTAACTCTTGTTTAACTGATTCTTCAACATGGTTCCTTAGGCACATTTTTAGTGTCTTACCAAAAAATCAGTAGCGAGTGAATGCATTACTCTTTTATAAGGCCTTCCCTCCCCACCACCTCCAAGCTGTTTATGGAAAATACAATCTAATAAAAACATAGTGAAAAAGCTTTCCAAAATAATTTCAGTTAATTGGATGAAGTAATGTTAACTTATTATTAAAATCACTGTACAAGTATTTTCATTACAAAAATGGTTATCTCAACTAATGGAGCATTATGTCTACTTACAGAACTAAACAAAAAACCTCCCAAAGCCGCCAACAGGTCAGCCAATGTTACTGCAGTCAGTAATTTTTCAAAGTTTCAAAACTGAACGAGTCTGCCTTATTTTTTTTTTTAAATATGAACAATTCTAAAATTACAATCGGTTTAGGTTTTATAACTACTACCAATACTACTGCTACGACAACTACTGTTAAATTTCCTGTTTACTTTTTTGAAAGCATTATGTAAGAGAACCTAATGAATACACAGCCTGCAGAACAGATCCAAACACATGAAAGGAATATACATTTTTAAGTTCTTTTAAGCCTTTTGTTGTGGCAATCAGAAACTGTAATACCAGAAACATGTCATCTACAATTCAGCAAGATCCAGTGTTATTTTTCTTTATGCTAATATACCATGCACATCTTTCATTGATCAAGACAAGATGTTAGGACATAAAATTGTTTAAATATACTTCACCCAGGAACTTCTATCTGCAAACAGTAATTGCAAATAGTAGACTCAATCCTGTAACTTCCATTAAGCGGTCTGATTTACTGTTTCAGGAAAACAGAGTAAAGAGAGCCTTCTAAGCACAGCAAAAATACAAAATAGCTTCCTGTATTAACACATTCAAATTTTAGATAAGCTACATACCGAGGTTCTTTTCTAGCCATTGATGTCCTACTATGAGTTGATCAATTAAAGAAAAGTAATGAGTAGAGGCTTCATCAGGCATGACCCATCCTCCTGTTACTATTTCAAATTGTCCATCTTTTATTAACCTGAAAAATAAGTAAGCTGGGTTCAGAATCCTGTATATGAAAAAGATACTCCGAAAAATAAGTTTCTGAATACCCAATAGTTATTTACCAGGAACACAATGGCAAAATCTAAATTGCTTATACTACTTCCATCACCAGACTACCATTTTTTAGTCAAACAGAGAAAAATAGAACAGCAAAATTTTTAATACCTCTGTGCAATGAAAACTACCAGCTCTACTGCATGTGCCACAATATTTGACTTTTTTAAAATCAAGAAGGCAGCTATTTTCTGCTTAGATTACAAAAATAAAAGTGCCTGTGCAACAGTACAGAAGGCTAATTGAGTGAGATGTCTAGACATTCCACATTTCAAGCACTACTACTATCTCCCCATCTTTGATCTACCATTCTTTCTACTGTTATAGAGAGCTGAAGGAGCTTTGAAGTTTATTGTATCTATAAGGGCCTCAGACTATCTCACTCATTAAAATGCCTTCTGGATACAGATCACAAGTGATCCTGTCTTTCTATTAAGATGTCAGTGAACATAATGATCACGCTTCAAGCACAAGGTGGTCCCCACCTATAAGTGCTCAAATAATAATAATTTTGGCACTTATATTGTACACTAGTATATAAATGTTTAATGAATTCAAGAAATACAGTAAACTTATCAAAACTTAGTCACATTACAGATAATACTGATAAAAGTAATGAAAAACGTACAGCAAAAAATAAATCTCCAGTGCAGCTTCAGTAAGTCTCACAGGACTTTAACCAATACTTGATTCTTCTAAAGGACACAGTTCCCTAGTGACTATCATTTATTGTTTATTTTGTTCCAGGTGATCTTTATAATTTCAAAAAAACCCAGCTGTGCTTTAATACTCATGCATTGTACATAAATTTTTAAATAGGTAAGTCTTCTATCACCATTCCCAAGATTTCCAGCATTACCCAGCCTCAGCAGCAGTGAGGCTCTCATAGCCTTACAATGTATACTGCAACCTGTTCATCCTGGAGGGGAGCATGAGAAAGGGCATCACGCAGATGAGCTAAGAATTGTTGGATCCTGTCTTAAAGCAAAGTAAAAAAGAAAACAAACCCACAAAAACGCACACCCAAAAAAAAAGCCCTTTTTGACAATTCCAAACTAGATCCTCAGTTCGGGTTTATGCAAGCAGCACACTTTCTTTTCTCAATGTCTAGGCAAACCTTTTACTTCTGTATTACATTTTGACTTACGATTTTAAAAAGAACTAAGAACAAGAGTACAGAGTATGTACTAGTTTACCATTTAAGCATCTGCATGTTTAAAAAAACCACACATATTTAAAACAAGAAAATCTCATTTCATAATTGTCTTAGAATTAAACATAAAATACCATATATAAATAGCCAATATGAAAATTATTTTTATTCCAGTGCCAATACTTCAATATGACTCCAAATAAAAGTTTATAGTCGCAACACTGTCACAATTTGAATGACATCTTCTTGGTTGTACATGGAAACTTTTAGTCAATTTTTTCAGCAATTCGGTAACTCGGCTTCACTTCTCTAAATGGATTTTTATTTTGTAACTCAAAAAAAACCCAACTAACCAAGCCCCCAAAAAATCAGAACTTCAGTAGTCAATTATTCTAGCAATTCTGCATTGCAACAAGTGAAATCTCAAGTTTACACTGTAGTGAAATACACAAAGATTTCAGAACATGCCAAATGGAAGATAAGAAATAGTTCAGTGTACAAACCTCTTAACAGCATCCTTTTTTTGGCTATCTATTCCATCCCACCATTTTGAAAAGTAAGAAATCTCAGACCATATAAACTTCCTTCGGTTGTCTTCTTGCAGTTTGATAACCATATTATTTAAGATATGCTGTGTCTGATCTCTGAAGTAATCATCAAAAGTCTTCAGCCACCCTAAGAAAATATGAAATTAATATGAAATATGAAATTTCAGTTGCTTTCAACAGTCTTTATTTTTACAAAGTTTAGATGTCTTATTTCCTAAATCATAGAATCATAGAATCACTAAGGTTGGAAAGGACCTCTGAGATCATCAAGTCCAACCATCATTTAACACCACCATGCCTACCAGACCATGTCCTGGAGGTACTAGACCATGTCCTGGAGATGTATTAGGCTTTCTATTTTGAAATGTATTAGGCTTTCTACTTCGATCATGAGAATATACAGATTTTAACAACTGTAGATTTTCTGTGTGGTTTTTTTTTTTTTATTTAAGCACAAATTAAGTAGTTGAAAAGGAAGATATACATATATCCAAATTAATCTTCCTTGGTAACTTCCACTAGGTTTCCTTATCTCTCACATCAGGACAACTCTAGCATCTACTAACAGATCATCTTCCCAGCCCAAGACCTATTCCCAACACACACACACACCCAAGACCCCTTAATCCTTCCCCTCAGTGTCTTATCTCTCAAGTTAGAAAACACACCATCACCTTGTTTTATGCAAAACAACTGAACAAAAATCCTTACTAGCAGTATCTGACACCTACAGTTTAATTTTCTTCTCAAGAGCCAGTAATGGTATCCCCCAGACCTTGAGGGTAAAGACATAAAATGGGGGCAAATGAAGCGGCAGTAAGCCCTGCAGCACATGTTCAGCATCATTTATGAGGGGGTTGTTAGCAATGACTGAGAAAATAAAAAATGCTGTACCCGCATTCCCTATTGGAAAAGATACCAGTGAGATGCAGAGTAAAGGAAAAAAAAACACAAAACCAAAAAACCAACTTTAATCACGTATTCAGACCTCACAGTGCAGACCCTACCATGAAATTCTTTAACCTCTTCCTAAAACCTTGTCTGAGAAAGTACATACATATTCCTTCCCAGAACACAGCAAGTGTATGTTCTTTCTGTAACTGGGAAAAAGAAGCAGATAAGCCTGTCTGCTTTGTATACAAGTGTCATATTCCTACTGTTCACACCAGTTCTTACCACATGTGAGTGTCTCCATTCAAGTGCTTCCAAAAGAGACTCAGAAGTTGCATTTAAGGAAGTATGATATAAAACAGGGTAACTACTGAAGAATGCAATTGATGTTATGAATTGGTCCTATTCACATTTTAAGATTTTGTGAAAGCTTCTGCACAATGTAAATATTGTAATCCAGATACGATCCCAGTGATTGCACTCTGATTTATTAGTGATGTTCTGCAGAGGCACTGCCATTCTAGCACGATGCCAGTCTGCTTATAAGAAAATACAAGATTAGGCTGTTCTGCAAAGAGATAATATTGTTTCAAGACAGTTACATAAATGCAGAAAATTTTAGCATTAAAAAATCATTTTTAAGTCTACTAAAGGAAAAATACTTCATTATTTAATAGAGTCTGAATATTCATTCAAAAAGGATCTATTACACTTTATTTTAAAGATAAAAAATAAATTACATTCACCTTAGGTACAAATGCAGAACTAATGTAATTTCACAATATGCATTCTTTTCCAGTTCAATCAAATTGTTAATTACATTTCAAATAAAGAATCTTGTAATTAGGAATAACCATTAGACGGTGGCACACTTTACTTTGGTCACACTACATCCACGTTGCACTCTAACTTTGTAAAGATCAAATTTTAATAAAATATTCAGAAACAAACAAAAATACCACAAATTTTCAAAACCGTCACTCTTTTAAAATGAGAAAATGAAACTATAACACTTCAGAGGAACAGTGCTAGCTAAATATCTTTTTTTTTTCAATGTATGTTTAGCATCTAGAAGAATCATCATCACATCTGACAGAAGTTTCTGTGCAGATAGAACATTAGGGCCTAGTCTAATCTATCTTGAGGAAAATACATTTTGTCAACATAGTTCACATTAGGGCTTAAAATCTAAACTTAGAACATACTTCCTATAGGGGCATGGAAACAGCTTAATTCAAAAAAGTTGACAGTAAATTAGTATTACACAATAGTTTCAATAAGATTAAAAAACAGAAAAGCAATGATTAAGATGAATTTATTTTCCTTTTGTGCTGCTTTTAATCAAAATTTTATGTGATCTCTGCCTATTTCAGTAAGTGGGGTTTTTAATGGAAGCTTTCCCTGAAAGAATTGAGATCACATAACCAATTATTTTTTCAGTGCTCATTTACTTTCCAACAAATGAAAGAAATATTTTACTGGTATTTGGAAAAGAAGATCCACGTGTAGCAGACTACATATTTATAGCTTTTTAACAGGAATGTCTTCTGTAAAAGGCAATATCATGCTAACACATAACTAATGGAGAGTGAACTAAAACCATCCTATATTTTTCCTATACAGAAATACATCACAATAACAAACTACTTTAGAATATTTTTATATCGCAGCAATAAAAACGAACTTACATGGAATTAGATGTCTTAAACATTCTTGAAAAACTTAATAAACCAACTTAAATAAAGAAGCATAGAGCTAAATGACAAATCGGCTGGCATAAGAATATATTATGATGGTAAACTAAGAATTTGTTGCCAAGTTGACAGAAAAGGTTTACCAGTGTATTAAGATCAGGAAACTTTCAATACAATATAGTTTACACATAGAAAAAATGCAATAGTTTAATGCTGCAGTTACCAAAACTAAATATGCTAATCTCAGTAAAGTAATATTTGTTGGTTTAAACCTACATAAGGATCTTTGTCAATATAAAAATGTAAACAAGAGAAAAAAATAATACTGTCTTTGATGTCATTATTCTAGTCTTGACTTCATAAGTATTCAGGATTTTGCCAACTATTTTTGTTTTCTGACAGTACATGTGATAACAACAGAGGGTACAAACTGTTAAGCTGCTTGCCTTTTGATTGCCTCACTCATGTTTGTCCTCCAAAGTTTGGAAACTTGATTTCCCCTCCTTCCCGCAACCACCACCACCACCCCTCCGCCCTCGATTTATCATCATCTTGTACTTGTCTGTTTTTTCTTTTTTTTTCCCACTTTGCTAATGTAAATTTTATTGGGTCAAGAGCAGACTCAAAAAATCATGTCCAAACGTAAATGCAATCCATTGTTAGGCAAAAACTCCTAAAGCATTTCATTATCTGGTTTGCCACTACTCCTGTCTACGCTTTCCAGCTCAATTCCATTCTTGAAGCTCTATCAGCTCTATTAAGCTCCATGCACTAGAGAAAGGTATTCTTGTGTCTTAGCAGAGATAGGAGACAGTTGTAGAAATACTGAAAAGTTACAGTACAAAATCAGAACTGAAGTTGACAAATCAGCATTATTCAAAAAGTAACCTAATTAAGAAAAAGCACTTTACAATTTGAACATGACAAGAATGACAATTAAACTTTGGAAACATGAAATCATTACTAGTAAGTGTCTGAGAACTGCTTAAATGTATCTGCAAGGCTGTTATTTTGGTTTTGGTTTGTTTTTTTTTATTTGTTTTTTACATATGTATTTCTTGTCTTTTGGTTTAAAATTAACTGTTGAAATGAAACAAAAAAGACTTTTTCAATTGCTTATTACCATAAGTAACCCTGCAATGTTTAAGAGGAGACATGGCCTTAAAAAAATTTCTAATTTCTCATGAAATCTGTTTTAATGAAGAGGCATATCTAATGAATATCTGGAATACTACCCTTGTTAGAATAACTCCTGTTTTGAGGGCAGTTTGCATCTCTGATTTACTTTACAGCAGATCATAATTAATTTCACTGAGTCTAAAATTCACACACCAGTGCCACTTCTTGCAACTTAAGAAACTTAATTTATTAATTTTATGGCAGAATTAAATGCAATCACTAAATTTGAGCTAGCATTATACAGCTTTCCAGAAAGTAAAAGCAATCTCTTTGCAACAAAATTATTGGAACTTCAGTTCTTGGATTTTTAAGGTGTACACTTGTAAATGTAAAAAACTTAATGGTTTGAGGGTTTTTTTCACAGTTATGCTTAATTCTCAATTAACTAGTTCCTGGAAGAATATACAATTAGTAACTGTTTTGACAGCTAAGGAAGTAAAAAAGAATAAGCTGAAAGAGGATGTCTTAGTTCTTAATTACATCCATGTTCCACATGTGATGTCACAATGGTAAAAGTTTTTCTTAAAAACAATTAAAAAAAATTAATGTGTAACCACGAGTTCTTATTAGTGCTTTGAAGAACTCAGGCATGTGTTACACATCATCATACACAGGCACACAATAATGACAATAATGCAAATACTAGAAATAAATCCAAAAGCCAAGTTTTAGCTTACATTTTCGTAAGCAGGATTACACATGGAAAGAATTCAGCATTAGCTCTTCTACAGATTCAGCAATAAGGAAAAAAAAAACCTTATTTTAAGATATAGAATTTACACATCAATTTTTAAATGTAGAAATCTTGCATCATCATTCCATGATGTCAAAACTGATTAGAGCAAATATACAAGTTGATATTTTACAGCTATTTCTGACAAAACTTCAGCGCTGATTTCACCAAAAAGAACTACCTTTTCAATAAAGATTAATGGCTTATTGGCCAAGACTCAAACCTTGAAGTGAAAGAAACCTTGAGAAACATGATGTCTCTCAGGTAAGGCTATCTCAAAATTAAAACTAAAAGCAACTGTATTGAAGCATTCATTCTGATTCACAAGCAGGTAACAGAAGATAAGCCCATTTTTCCCAAAAATTATTTTCTGAAGTCATTTACGTAGAAGCAGAGACACCAATATTAAAAAGGTACAACAGCGTTTTTAACTTTTCCAATGGCATACTTTAACTTGTAAAAGATCTCTGCTCAATGGACCACAAGAATAATTTCATATTTATCACATTTAATTTCATAAGCAGAGCTAAAACCTCAAATGATTGCACATTTCACCAAAAGCAAAACCTATCATGAACCATGAGATACTTCAAAAATTATAATTAAACTTTTGATGTGTTAGGCTTATGCAATGCAATGTGTGTTTCTGCTTTGTACATATCAAATCTGCTGCCCTCAAAACTAAGATGGGAAGAAGATTTCTACTGATCAGGAATTAAAAGTGTGCTCTCTGTAACAGTTCTGTCAATTTTCAACGGAACTGCCCCGGCTTTAAGTTGGGGGTTTGTTTTGGTTTGGTTTTTTTTGTTTTGTTTGGGGTGGTTTTTTTGTTGGTGGTGGTGTTGGTGTTTTTCTCCTCCCAGTCAAAGGAAAAAGAAAAAACTGTCTTGACATTCAGCATGTCAAGAGTTTGTGAGCTGCCAAGTTTCCCATTCTATTCCTAGTTCTCATCTTCCTCAACAATAGAATAATTAGGTGTTCACCACTCAGTGTATATTCTTTAGTCTTTACATAGCTGTCACAGTTCTTTTTTAGATAACACTACACACTATCGGTGTTTATAGAAAGGAAAAGAATTTCTGGACAGTGGTGACTGTGATGCTTTTATCTTTCTATAAAACCACAATATGGACATATTAATCAGTGAACTTTCAATTTACAGTCTGAAACTTTTAAAGTTAAGTCTTCGGATGTCATTCAACTAGCACTTTTTCTTTTCTCCTTCAGCTTTGTACTAACCCGTTCTTGTATTTTGGTGGGTCAGACAACAGTCTAAATAATCTGTGTTTCAAACACGTCAAGAAAACTAAGAGGTCATCTGAAAACCAGAGCCAGGTCTGTCAACAGAAAACAAATCTGAAATTCCATGGTGTATTAACAGCATCAATTTTTAATGCTTAATTTTTCTTTTACCTTAACACTGTAATTAACTTCACAGGACTATAAAATTTCCTCCTCAGAAATGGAGACTGTCTTAATAATAGAAAGGGGTTAATGTGAGTGCTAGTAAGGTAAAGTTACAAATGTTATAGATAATTAATGAAGTGTTAAAAAGTAGTATTTAGACCTGACATATGTGCATATACAATTTCACATACGTTTTTACTTTGGCAGAAATTGGGGGTGAGCAGGTAGAGGGAGGAACAAAAGTCTATTTTAGTGTCTTTGAACTCCACTTAAGTGCTGCTTCTACTAGGTATGTAACCACTACGTTCAGCAATAAAATACACTGACCTGGTACACATTACAAAGCTCACAAGTCTCAATTCTTAAATAGCTTAATGAGAAGACATTACCAAAATCAACACTGCCCATAGAGCAATAAATGCTAGAGGTGTCTTTCAACCCCTTGGGTCATTATCTGAACATCATCTTTCAAGTCCAGTTGTCCTGGTTGACAGTATGGCTGTGCCTGAGCAGGGTTCTCCCCTCTTAAGTTCAGCTGTCTAGTCCACTTCAGGCAGTCACATGAAACTGCTGTTGAAGCACAAGAGCTAACAGAGGGTTTTGCCTGCACAACAGGTTACACAATTGCTCGTTAATCTACTCGAGAAAGAAATGCCACCCACCTGCAATATTGAACTCACACATCACAGTTACTTGTAAATTGAACATCTCTCCACGGCTTGAGTTACATCTGCACTGGATGAGTCCCCTCCCAAATCAGATATGCTACTGAGGTGCTCAAATCTTCATTAACTGCCAGCAACTAAAAGATAATTATGCCTGCCACTGATTCAAAAGTGTAAGGGGGAGTCATTCTCATATCTGATTTCCCACTAACAGGTAAATATACAAGCTACTGAAGGAAGAAGCATAGAGACCCACAGTTTGTAGGTCCTGGTTGAATTCACACAGAAACAGTTAACGCAGATTTAGCAGGATTTAGCAACACAAAGTGTTTCAGAGCCATCAGCACATAAGTCATCCCCCAAAACAGAACTTGGAACCTAAGACCACCACCTTCCCTATAGATTCTGTTTCAAGGCAGTTTCTTCACATTTGAGCTATAGATTTCTCACTAGCACAAATGATTATGTTAACAGTTAAAGACAAAGTAACCTCAGATGATAAAACATAAAATATAATGAGAATTTAAAGCTTCTGCAGTTAATATAGTTATATCTTTACTGACCCTACTTCTTGGTAAATATTTTTCACGTACATTGTTACACTATAGGTTCAGTAGGCCTTAAGACTTTTTGCCAGAAGGTATTTCCTTTGCACCATGCCCTTTAATCCTTTGTGGGAAAGGAATAGCGTAACCATACAAGAGATTTCTGATCTCCGTTACAGATAATTTTTCCTCCTTTCAAGTGCTTATGAACATGCAGTTTCATAATGCAGACAATTCCACATAAATGTCCTTACCAAAAAGAGTACCAAGTCAGGAGACTTCTGACGCTGGTAGGGAGGGTCCCT